>JAWLRI010000674.1:3054446-3067405 GCA_034781795.1 Crypturellus tataupa
TCTGAGTACAGATACCCCTTAACTGTTCAAATGGGTCACAGTCCAAATTCGTCATCTTTAATCCAGTTACTTTTGAAGGTGTTTGGATGATTCCTTTCTTAATGTGCACTCTGGGTATAATGTGTATAGCAGGAGCATTCCACTAAGCACTGCTTAGGCAGCTTCCTGCCCTCCCAAGATGCCAGCACTGGAAGAGCAGCACTTCTGAAGCCACCTAGGGCAGTAAGTCCTGTTGATTATCTCACCTCTTGAAGGCCAGGCAAACTGCTCAAGAGAAGTGAATCCAAATATCCAGCCAGGCTGATCCACTGCCATAGGCCTGCTAGGAGCTATGGCTGTTGTAGAGAAATACTTGTCTCATCATCCCTTTTGTGCATACAGTGCAAGTTGAAACAAGAAGTGCTTGTAGAGCAGGTGATCTTGAGCCACAACCCACGGCTGGGGATTCTAGCTCCATCTTGAAAAGACACACATTTACATACATCTAGAACGTGAGATTTGGCAAGAAGAGAAAACTGGACTCTATTTATAGAGTAATAATTACACTAAACTCAGAAAGGCATATTGCAGGGCATAAAACAACTGACTGTAGAATGCAAGCTCCGTTAGGATTTTTTTTCCCTTGGTTCATACTGTACCAACACAGGGTGTTTCCAACCTTGCCTGGAGTTCCTATGAGCTTGCTCAACATCAGTAATAAATAACAGTAATAACTGACTCCTCAAAGAAATACGCTGTTGGACTGTTGTTGAAAGTTTCACATTGAATGTAAGACTCTACTAAATGAACAGAAGGAGCAGAGTCATAACATCAGCACATATGGGAAACTTCTGATGTCCTTAACTGAAGTCAACGTGGATGATTTACCATCTTTGCCTTCTGAGGATATTTTGCAGTCATCCATAAGTATCTGGGGCTCTCCCAAACACAGCTGTGCTCCAGCCTTCCCGTAACTGTGGCACTTTGTGATTTATGTTTCCACAGCTATCTCAAGTGGCAAACAGCCTGCAGCTTTTAGCATGAACAATCGGATAGCACTTGCAGCCAGCAGAGTCCAGAGCCTGGAGCCAGCTCACAAGTGTGGTTTCTGCTCAGCTCTTGACAACTGACAAAGCAGTAAAATTGCTACGTGTCCCTTAATAGCCCAGGGGGGCTGTCTTTGACTGTCTTTCAAGAGGATAAGCCAGCAGTGACAAAAGTCTGCTCCACTACCATGGGATCCAAGTGGTTCCCACACTATCTGGCTCTGTGCAGTGCAGCCGTTGGACAGGATTTCTGTTGTTCAGGAGTCTCTGTATTTATAAACACATCACTTGTACTTCATTGCTAGGGCTTATGTTAGAGGTAATGCAAGAGGTCTTTAGGTTGCTTCAGGTATCTAGTTCAAGCCATTACGCTTGTTTTATTCCTCTCTCTTCTGGCTTCCATGCATGCTTTAATGCTTTAATACTGTCAGTATTTCAGTTCCTGTCTGTCTGCAGGTGGATGAAGACATTGCTCTCCGCTATCAGAAGGTCATGGCTGAGTGGAAAGCCTGTGAGATCATTGTAAAGCAGCGAGAGAAAGAATCACATTCTGCCACATTGGCAAAATTTTCATCAGGCAGCAGCATTGACAGCCACGTCCAGCGCCTGATTCACAGGGACTCCACCATCAGCAATGACGTAAGTTCTCCCGTCACCGCTGTACCCAGACTGTGCCCCAGCTGCCTCCATGCAGGGAAGCTCCGTTAATCACTGACCTTGTGCACTCAAGTAGCATTGTCACTTCTCTCCCTTGTGGCTGGAGGACGGCTTTCTAAATTTACGTTTCCTGTTTCTTCTCCCTCCCCTGCTTTATTTGAACATCCCCTTCCTCCAGGTCTTTATATCTGTAGATGAAATGGACTCAGCAGAGCGAGACTCCAAAGGTCAGGATGACCCCACTTTCACTGTGGTGTCTGCAGACACTCCAGCAGCAGCTGCTGCTGTAGAGCATCAGTCTGTAGAGTTTGACTCTCCCGACTCCGGGCTGCCGTCTTCTCGGAACTACTCGGTGGCCTCTGGCATCCTGTCCAGTATCGATGATGGGCAGAGCGTCTCCTTTGAAGATGGGGCTGAAGAAGAAGCCAGCACCGATCTGGGAGGAACTGATGCAGACATCCCACGTGTGCAGAAGGCCAAGCCGGCTGTACTGGAGTCTCAGGATTCGGTATCTGAAGAGCAGCTGTGTTCCCAGGTGGACTATTTAATGGATGTTGCCTCTGTCTGTGCTGCATCCTACACAGTAGGTCACAACATATGTATCATCATCTTCTGTAGAGCACCGTTCTTCTAACAGTCTTACAGTTTTTTTCAGATAGAATTTAATGAAATGTAACTCCAAACTAGAACTACAGGCAGTTGGAGGATAAGATTTATATCCGCATCGGTTCATCTGCATTTTGAGGATAACCTGGAAATGAGACAGCAGGAAAATTTGGGGCCTTTTTTGGATATAGTAGCTAAAAAATCCAAACTAAGGAGATAACTTGTAAGATTTTGGTGTCATTTAATTAAAGTTGAAACCCCCATTTAATCAAATTGAACCAGAACCCTAAGCCTAGATCTAAGACTCTGTGGTCTCTGATTACTACTGCTGTCAGCATATCAGTAATTGGGATTTTGCCTCTAGTTCTCTGTGGGAGTTGTTCCACTGTTAATAACCCTTTACAAAAAGAACAGACATGGAAAATTTACTGGTAAATATATGTGCATTTTACCTGAGATTTTTGTCAGTAATTAAGTAGTCCTATATCCACAGTATACCTATATATACATACTGAAGTAGTACAGGACTGGGTGAAAGCCAGATAATGTTAGTTTAAATAAATCCCTATGGTGCTGTGTGTCATTAAAGTTATATCTTGGAACAGATTCACCATTTGGTCAGAATTATATTTTATGATGATAGTAAAACTATTTCTGGTTTGCTGGTGGATATTCTCAGTAGTGCAATCAAGGTGGACAGTGGGCTGGAATCCCCTTGCAGTTGTGGAGGGAGTTAAAAGACATGAGCACTGCCCTGGCTGCATGCTCTCTGCTGGTGCTGATGGCAGAATTATCTAAAAATTACAAAGGATTTAGCACCCTGCCCTTTATTCACCCATATTTTAAGAAACAACTTTTGTTGCTCTGACTTAGAGTTTGTTCTTGACTTAGAGTCAAGCAGATCTGATTTATAGTTTTTCTCTTCTAGATAGAATTATTGGACACTGTTGCCTTAAATTTGCACAGAATTGATAAAGATGTCCAGAGATGTGATCGGAATTACTGGTATTTTACTGCTGATAACCTGGAGAAACTCCGGAATGTCATGTGCAGGTAAAATACCTTGTAAACTAAGCTCTTTTCTTAGTGTATTGTTAGCTGTGGTTTCCTACACATGAGGATAATATACGCATGCTCTGATGGGGTGCTGTAAAGATGACAATAATTCTGAGGTGCTGAGAAGAAGAGAGGGATATCTACTGAGCAGGATCAGAATTCACTAACCTCTTGTCTCAAGTTCTCTAGATTTTTAAGTTTAAATCTTCTGCAACACTGTAGGATGGGACACTTTAAAAGCTTCCAAAAGGAGCTGGATTTGAGATGGAAGACAAATTTTTGAGACAAGCATATAGCAAGGAGGTTTTAAAACTAAGCATCCTATTAGCTCTTCTGTTTTCTTTTTTTCTGTAGTTACGTTTGGGAGCACCTGGAAGTTGGTTATGTTCAGGGCATGTGTGACCTACTGGCTCCTTTGATGGTTATACTGGACAATGGTAGGAAGGCTTTTCTTTTGCAACTTTGATGTTTTTAAGGGAGGTCTTTTTTAGCAATGCGGTTTCAGAAGAAGTTGTATTTGTTACACCAAAGCTAGCCCACCGGGATAGACAAACCTGCAATGCTTGATTCATGCTTGCTTTACATGTGACTCTTGTTGAAGTGGTTAACTGTAGTTATGTCAGGGATTCATGGCTTGCTCAGTGAATTCTAGATTAAATTCTACTAAATTTGCCAACCATCAGTGTTTCCATGGTTGTGAATCTGTAAATTCTAACTCAGGCTGGGTTCTTTTGAAACATAACTAGCAAGGAAAGGTCCAGCATTAGGTACTGTGTTTTGTTTCATCTAAATACTGGTCATGGGGATAGGGAACAACAAAGGGAAAAAGCTGTTTTTCCCTGGCCCTGCGGTCCATGACTTGTCAGGAAAGCCCCGTGTTTGGCAACACTGAAGTGTTCTGCATTGTATCTGCAGATCAACTGGCTTACAGCTGCTTCAGCCACCTCATGAAGAGGATGAGCCAGAACTTCCCCAATGGAGGTGCTATGGACACACACTTTGCCAACATGCGATCCCTAATCCAAGTGAGTCCCTTTGAACCTTATTTGACAGAAGATGAGCTTGGGACAGTGGCTTAGAACTAGCTTCATGGCACAGGGAAAGGCAGGAACTCCAGGTACTGGGGTAATACTCAACTGGGGTGTATCCAAGCAGTTCAGTTCATCTTGACAGACAAAACATCCAAACCTCCCTCCACCATAGCAGCTGCACTGCATAATGAGTCACATTTATGGCTCAGTCCAGCTCCAGCTGAAATCAATGGAAAATAGCAGTAAGATCCAGTCTTATACTGCTTTTTGGAAGAGGAAATAGAGATTCTTGTGGCACAAATGTTATTATGGGCTCAAACAGACCACAACTATATTTGTATTCATTCAGAATGCTTGCTAAAGGGTATTTCTAGATGGATTTAAGGTCTAGGTATTCTACTCCAGAGAGAAGTAGGCAGGTGAATGAGTCTGGAATGAAGAAGGGCAGGAAGACTCGGGGACAGCTTTTATTTCTAGACCTCTGGCTGGACAGGCTTCTTTGTGATGCTGCGTAACACAGCTGACTTGTAAGAGACTGTTGCACAGTCTCTCCACCCACATCTGGAAAATAAAATCAAACCATTCAGAGCATGTGACTGCACTGGTGCGCACAACACACACAGGATACAGTTGAGCTCAGTCACTTCTTTATCCAACTGAGTTCAAATACAGGGGGACTGATGATCATAGTCTGCTAGTTTCAGATTAGATACTTTAGTTTCATTTGCTGTGCGGCTTTGATGGTGTAGCTACCAAGCTTACAGGCACAACTTTACAGAGCAAGGGCAGGGATTTACTAAGGGTTAAATTTCAGCAGATTGTTTGATACTCTCCTTATCTTGCTGATGGGTATCTATAGCCAGTTGAAATACAGTATCTACCAACTGCTGTTACATTATCCCACTTGTAAAGTACCTGCGTGTTAATAATTACAATAGAAGAAGAGTTTAACAGTGCTTCCAGGTAGTTGTATGAGTTTAATTATTATTTGAAAACGGCTTGAGTGCAATTTGGAAGTTTCTGTGTGTGATTATCAGTTACTGGTGAAGTTGATTCTAATCCTGCAATTGCATTTATGTGAGTATGTCGCTCTGTATCTAGCATGCCATCACTGCCTCTTAGTTTGGGTGACACGAGGAGTCAGGTTTGGTATGAAATGATGCCAGCTGAAATTTGTTACTAGCTGAAAATCATTAGGATCTTTAACTTGTTGCTTGGAACTTTACTGTCACAGTTCAGATTGAATGCTGTGATGGGAGGTAACCTGTCACCTCCTTGGTCTGTGTCAGGGCACCCACAGCACAGGCATTTTGCAAATGTAGAATAAAAGCCAGATTTGTGCTAAGCAGCTGCTCTGATTAATTGCAGGATCAGGTGATGAAGGAGCAGCACGGAAGTCTGTCAGCTTCCAGCACCTTGGGTTTGGCCACTCTCAGATGAGATACTGACACCTGATGTTTTTCATTTTAGATCCTCGACTCGGAGCTTTTTGAATTGATGCATCAGAATGGAGATTACACTCACTTCTACTTCTGCTATCGCTGGTTCCTGCTTGACTTTAAAAGAGGTAATAATGATCTGTGTCCATAATCTAGAGTTGTGCAAAACTGACTAGCTCTCTGTTGCAGTTTAAATGTCTGGGTGGTGAGTAAAAGCTAGGCTCACAAGAGAGTTTGTGAGCCTGTACTTAATGGAAGCAGTTGCTTGTAATCATTGGTTAGAGATCCCTCTCAGACACCCGAAGGCACAAGGTGATAGATGGAAAGATGTGCACCCATCTGCTGCTTACTACAAAAAACGATCGGACAGTGAGAGGGCTAAAGGAACTGGGACTGGATCATAAATCCTCTACCCACTCTTCCCCTGTGAATCTCCCAATTTCCTGCTCTCCTGGATTGCACTGTCAAAGACTGCAGAAGAGGAGCCTCGGTAGATCAGAAAACTGAAGCTTCCATGGGCAGTACCTGAACTGCAGCAGTATAGGTATAACCTATACACATCCTCCCTAAAATTAATTGTGTGCAACTAAAAATAGCACAGCCTTTGCCCTCGTGGGTTCACTGCAAAGCCAGGAAGGTGCCCTGGGAATGCACTGAGATTTGCAGCCTGCCCTGTAATCCTGGCTAGGATAAATCGGGCTCCCCGTGCGGCTGTTGTACTGCTATCACTGCAGGTCAGGCATTCCCTCTAGGGTCAGCTGTAAACCCTACACCTGTGTTCTCTCTTGATTTTCCTTTAAACCTAATTCAGTAGCTTTACTTGCACAAATAAGTGCAAGGATTTCACTTGGAGGAGAAAGAGAAAGGCAAGGAAGGCAATGTCAAGTACTATTCATTTCTGCATAAGGCCTATAAGACACTAGCTGTGTGTGGGGGGGAAGAAATGGTCAATTTGAATAATCAGATGCTCTTGTAATGTTTATTCCCATTCAGAATTGTTGTACGAGGATGTATTTACAGTGTGGGAAGTTATTTGGGCAGCAAAGCACATCTCTTCAGAACATTTTGTCCTTTTCATTGCCTTAGCACTTGTAGAGGTTTATCGAGAGATTATCCGTGATAACAACATGGACTTCACTGATATCATCAAGTTTTTCAATGGTAAGAAACTTTTAAGAAAGTCATTTTGATAAAAAGCAGCTGACCAGAGCTTGCTTCTTCCCCCCTTCCCTGCGAAGCTGCCTGCAGCGCTGGCTCCCCTGACGTAGAGCAGCGGGCGCCAGGCTTCCAGCGGCTGCGTTTCGGGATCCCTGGCCCCTGCTGCCAGAGAAGCCCCTGGTTATGAAGCTGGGTGTCTCCTACTCCTCTGGTCAGTTGCACCTCCAGACTTGCACCTTCTTCTCGAAGGTCTGGCTTGGCGTGTACACAGAGCAGTGCTCTGAAGCTATGTGCACCACAGAAGATGGCAGATCTTCTACAACAAAGCAAGCTCTGGCCATGTAGAAGCAAGTGTCGTTACCACCTGCTTCTCGGGCACTCCAACCATAGCCCCTGCCTCGGGGGACGTCTCTTGATCAAGCTGGTGCTGCAGCTTTGCACTTTTGAAAGCCCAGGAGGGCTGTTCACAAGCGTGTGTGGGTACAGAACCCTTGACTCCTGTTGTCATTATGGGGCATTGGGATTTTCTGCAGTGTAAGAGCTGGAACCAAAAACTCTAAGACCCACAGACCTACATTATTAACTTAATTCTGTAATTAACTTAATCCCTGCAATGATTTTGTGTTCTAATATTACCCTAATTAAATAATGCTAATACTACATTAATATTACTGCTGAGGCAGAAAAGTTCCTGAAGCTGCCAGCTAAGAATGTTTGTCTGTGTCTTTTAGAAATGGCTGAGCATCATAACGCGCAGGAAATTCTGAGGATAGCAAGAGACCTTGTCTACAAAGTGCAGACACTGATCGAAAATAAGTGATAAAGAGCAGACTGTCATTGCGGCCTTGTTGTGAGCTATGGGATGGAGCATTTCTTGCACTGTAACTTCAAAACGTTGTTTTAATTGCATCTTCCATATAATGTAATAAATATTTAAGAGATTTGTAAAAGACTTTTAAAAACAGAACTTTTCCCTCACCAGATATAGTTTGTGTTTGATAGTCCTTGTTACACTCACTTTGTATTTCAAGACAAAATTTTTTGCATTCTCTTATTTCCCTTTATCTAGAAAACTGCCTATTTACGCAATTGCGAGACTGTTGACTTGACACACTGGAACATTTGTATCGTGACCTACAGCCTGGATGGGCAGAACCTTCCATGGAGTTGGGGCCTGCACTCAGGTGCTGCAGGCACTGAACCGAGTCCTTGGAGGAACACCCTTGTGGACTCAGGGGCTGCGCTTTGAAAACGGAGGAAAACAGCCGCAGTTCCTGCTGCCCAAACCCTGGGACCTGTGTTCATTGAGCAGGACTTCAAGTCAGTGTGGGTGCCACCTCAAAAGGGTGAAGCAGAGTTTGAAGGGGAAAAAGAATACATGTTTTTTTCAGCTTAATAGTGAAGCCCTGTAATTTCTCTCTCAAGAGCTGAGGGGTGGGTTGAAAAGCAGTCACTACGGCTAACCAGGCTCTGTCCTCCTCTGCACGCTGGTGGCTCTCGTTCACGTGCGGCCCGAGCGCAGCTCGTCCCCGCAGCCTCGCGTCCCCGCTGCCCTCGGGACGGAGCCCCTTGTGCCCCGGTGGCACCGGCTGCCCTGAGAGCAGCTGCGCCCACCTGGGGCTGCAAGAGGCTGCGGAGGAGGCTGCTTAGTGCCCAAACGAGAGCAGGGGGAGGCGCAGGGGGGGAAACGGCCACAGGGACCTGAACCCCCTCCACGGCCAGGGCGCCCTCAGGACGCGGAGCGGGGCGGCCAGGCCATGCAGCTCTGTGTGTGTGTGTGCACGTGTGTGCGTCTGTGCACGTGTGTGCACGTGCACGTAGGTGTGTGCGCATGTGAGCGCGGGTGCAGCTTTTGCAGGCCCCTGCACGGTCCCTAATGGTCTCCAAGGCTTCACTCTGTGGGTCTGTCTGTCCACCTGGAAGTAAGGCAGTAGTTCAAAAGAAATCACAAGGGCAAGAAAAACCCTCCAACTCACAGAGCCTGAGGAAGCGATGTAAAAAATGCAGCTGCACTATTTTTCTTTGTTATGTTGAGTATGTACTGTACAACTCTGTTAAAAAAGAAAAACCTCTGCAAACTGTTGTATTTGTTATGATAAGTCTAACTGTATTTTATGAATATTGTGTATTGCCTTATTTATTTTTGTCAGAAACAGACTATTTATTGCTCAGTTATTTATGTTTAATGTAATTTATGAATAAATATTGTCCAGGCACCCTGCCTGCCTGCCCTTGCCGCCTGCCTGAGCGCGGAGCCGCTGGGAGCGCCGGGGGGAGCTGCCGCGGCAGGAGGTTCCCAGCCCGGCCGCGTCGCCCCCGGCACCGTTGGGGACGGCTCTGCCCCCGCCGCTCCGTCGCCCGCAGCTCCAGACAGAGCAGTCGAGCAGGCTGCCCGCGTCAGGGCAGCTGGTCGTCGGCTCCAGGACTCGCCACGCTCCACAGGGCTTCCCAGCGCCGTCCTTTGCCCTCTTAATGCGCAAGCGGCTGCCAGGCCGCTGCCTGGCACGCGGGTCCTCGAGGCTGGCCCGGCCCCTCGCCCACGTGGCGCCCAGAAGCGCCAAAAGGCCGCGCGGCCCCAGGCGTCTCGCTGAGCCCCCCCCTTAGAGCCGACACTTCCCCTGGGCCTTTAGTGGATGGAAGTAGCCACGGGCGCGTGGACACAGGCCACGGGCTTCACCCTAACTGCCCTGCAGAGCTCAGTGACACTCGTGACAACGTCACTAGCCCTGAGGACCTGCAGTGCTGGAGGGCTGGGGGGGTTGGTTTGGTTTGGTGTTTTTAATCTTCTATCTAGACACCCCAGCACCTCACAACGCACAGGCCAGGCCGCACGTCCCTCTGCGGGACAGTCGCGCTGCCGTGTGCCGCGTCTGTCCTGCGGGGCGGCCTGGCCTGCACCGTCACAGACCACGGGCGCTGGTGCGAGGGCCGAGCGGGACTGCTCCTGCCGCGGCCGCTCTCGCAGTCGCCCACAGCCCCACCGGCCGCTTCAGTTCAAAACGCGGTTTTTCCCCAGACGCTGGAACCTGCCCGGGGCAACGGAGGCGGCGGCAGCCCGAGCAGCTGAGCAGCCGCTGGAGGCAGCACGAGCTCAGCCTGGGCGCGCAGGCCCCTTCTGCCTATAAACCACAGTTCCCCTTTCAGAACGTATTGTCCTCAGGTCTGGTGTGTATTTGGACAAGGGAACAGGTTATAAATACCCTGATGAACAGTATCTTACATGACAAGAGTGCAGAGAATAGCGAGGACAGATCATTTCCATACCAATGAGAGCAAATTACTGGACAAGCTTGACTATTCAATAGCATCTAATTAACCAAATCCCATGCACGTTCTCCTGGGGCTGACAAGCCAGTCTGAACAGCGTCAGGCTCTGGGGAAGAGGCTCTGCTGGCAGCGTGGTCAGCGAAGGGGGCGGAACTGACCTGCTCCCCAGGGGGACGGGGAGGTGGCAGTGGCGGCCTGAGCACGGCCCCTGCCAACACGCTGGAGCCTGTTAAAAACTCGGAAGGCAACAGCTCCACCTGCAGCTTTACTGTCCCAGATGTGGATGGAGCGCGAGGCGACAGGATCCTCTGGACACAGGCTGGAGCAAGACACCCACCAAAGCCCTTCTTACCCAAAAGCCTGGAGCATCTGCATCACTCACCAGCATCCAGCGGCAGCACCTAGCACTGGACCGGCCCCAAACCCCATGAGGATTCCTGCTCCACCAGGCTCCAGCCTGTCAGGCCCAGCTCCAGCTCCAGCTCTTCGTGACACTGGGAGGAGACGCAGGAGTGGCTGGGAGGAGGGCGCAGGGTTGGTGGCACCGCAGGGACGTCTCGGTGGGACTCACATCCTTCCTGGCGGAGGAGGGACACCAGCTGCTGCCAGACCTGGAGCACAAGGAGAGCAGCCGCCAGCAGGGCTGCCCTGCGCGCCAGCAGCCTGGGACACGCAAACCCTGCTCAGGAGCATCCCGGGTGCGGGACGACTCCTTTCCCCCGCTTCACTCTAGTCCCTGCAGCTGCAGGTTGCACCACAGCCGCATCGAGTGCCCTGTTTTGGCCCAGGTGCCTTTCCCGGCTGGCTGGACCCCGACTCTCCAGCAAAAAGGGCTGTGCCAAAAGGGCCTCAGGGAGCCCCTGGGTGCAGTCCAGCCCCTCGGGGCTGCCCGCGCTCTCGTCCTGCCACACGGAGCCGGCCGAGGGCAGCGCGGCGCTGGGCGCAGCAGAGCTCCCTGCACTCCTGGCTGTGGGGCCCGGCGGGCAGGTGGCCGCGGCGCTGCAGCCCTCACTGAGGCCACGCGGACCAACTTGCAAGGGCGCGGGCGGCGCACGGCGGGCTCTGCGCAGCATCCGCGGGGCTCGCGGCGCTCGGCTGCCTTCTCCCTGGCTGAAGCGGCTGGGTACGGTTCACGGTGACTGCACAGGAGGGAGGAGGGCGGCTCAGGAGGGGTATGGAGGAGAAGACCCACCTGCTGCTGCCGTTCGACCGGCTGTCCCCCATTTCTTGGTGAGAAGCGGCTCAGCTGCCGACCAACAGCAACCGAGGCGCCCCTGCACGAGGGGCCCGGGGCAGCGCAGCTTCCTGCGGCTGTGCCCATGGGGAGGCCGAACTGCCGCACGGGTTAAGCACAGCCCCCCGGCGCTCCTGCTAGCACTAACCTCAGTTTAGAAGTGCAGCTCCTGGACACAGCTACTTTAGCGACCGAGTTGTAGCCTCCTGCCAACGCCAAGATGATTATTGGCAATAAGGGAACGTCTGTTTCCTCCGTTCTGACAAGGGAAGCCTCGCGCTCCCCTCGAGTGCACGTCGGGCCAGCTCGATCCCGACAGGCGCTAGGGCAGGGAGCAGCCCCAGCCTTCCGGATCAGCAACCCGCACCTGGAGAGGAAGCTCTGGCCACGGCCTTGTCCTTGGAACTGCAAAATCATAAATGAAGTGAAGTATCTGCATGCAAAGCACAAGCAGGAAAATGCAGGATTTTGTTTGAGATTTCAGTGCATGTTTATTTCAGTTTTATATTTATTTCAGGCAAGTGCTTATTACATGGATATTATTAATGTCCATACCTAAATTCCGGAGCATGAGGAGCTAGTATAATACAGCTGAATAGTAAAAATACAATATGTACAAAATTAGTTGTTTTTTCACATAGCAGATGTATCCAAACACATAAAAATCTTTACAGTCTATGTTTTTCATTATTTCATATTTCAATAAATTGATGCACAGTGACAAGTCCTCACTGTAAACACAGACTGCATTTGCCCAGTGTGAGTGTTTTCCGCTTTCCTGTGATGTGCAATAGGAGGCAATTAGGTTTCTGGGGCTTTGAATCAGTGGCAGCCTTGGAGTAACTTTGCACTTAAACTGAACATCTTCTCGGAGACGTTTCTAAAGCAAAGCTCTCCAAGATGATAAGGGTAAATAAAGGTAAATACTTCTAGCTGCAAAGGGTGCTGACATCTATGACAGAGGGGGGGACTTCTCTAAACCTCGTCACAGGGCCGGGCTGGGATTCCACTCCTGCAAGTCCTCATCTAGCCAGTGCTGAAGCTTGTGCTGAACTGCAGCAAGGAGCGAGCTCTGTGAACCCAACTAACGCTTCATTTCTTCCTCTGTGAAGAAACGCTGCTGGAGCTGACTCGTAAGGCGTATCTGTAAGGCATTCGTATCAGTTTTACTGCTCTGGAAGCGCATAGACCCAGACCTGAAATCCTCCCTCACGCAAGAGGCCCCTCACATCAGGGCCGGCTCCTGGCAGACACCGCTGTGCCCGTCAGTGCGGGAGGCACCGCGTTCCGCGGCCGCAGGCGACCGTCTGCGGGCGCCTCTCGGCAGTGGGAGGAAGGCAGAGCCCAGGGAACGGAGCACCTGCAGGACGGCAGGGAAAGGAAGGACCGGGCTGGGGGCAGCCGCCCCGCGGGACTCGGTCCTCTCCTCCGCGGGGAGCGAGGGGCGAAGCAGGGCCGGGCGCAGCGGTGGGAGCCGAGCGGCCGC
>JAWLRI010000674.1:3067505-3079871 GCA_034781795.1 Crypturellus tataupa
GCCCCGCGCGACGCCCGGCCCCGACACGGCGGCCCGGGAAGGGCCAGCACCTTCCAAAGGAAACACCTCCGGGATGGCGCGGCTCCCCTGCGCTCTTCCTGCTGGCACTGTGACAAAGGCAGCGTTTGGAGGAGTAGTTTTAAGCACTATATAAGAGGAAGAGAAAGATGCTGTTAATAACAAAGTATTTGTAAAAAACAATCTCTTCCTTAACTCTGAATGTCTGCTCTTAGCAGCTGGCATTTGGGCTAAAGAAGAAAAACAAATCTAAAAGCAGTGCTATATTTTGATCTGTTCCAGATGATAACAAGAGCTGGAAAACAGGCCAAAAGTGCTGGACTTTTCTTCTTAGAATTTCAATGTCTTTTAGAATGAAAATAAGACTGAGATGAACAACTGTTTACCCAAGACAACCCGGGCAGGTGCCAAGCGCCTCCCCCGGGCGGTGCCGCAGCCCGGCCCCTCCGCCTGCATCTCCAGGGAATTAAGGCATTCGGCCCAGCTCCGCGAGCCGGAGCGCAGGAACGCTCCCGCAGGCGCCTGCACGTGCTGCTCACACGCACGGAAACGGGTTCCTGAACGTGGGCCCTACGGTCTGATCCCGGGTCCTCGAGAGACAGAACAGACCCCGATCTCCGGCGGGTTTGGAGGTATTTTAGCCACCTTGGAAGATCAGGCTGCCTCTGCACCCGGCTAAGAAACGTTTACCTTTATTCACCATGGTTTTCAATACACATCACAGAAAGCAAGGGGGGACCAAGCAAACATCGAATCAAGCATCTTCACACCAGGCAAATTGAGTCTTCTCCCCAGGCCCTCCCTCCCGCCCAAGCTCACACAAGTGACATCCTCAAATGCCCCTTGTCCCCACCCAGGCCCCAAACCCAAACAGTTTTCACACTTTTTTTTTTAAATGCAAAAATTCACTCAGGATGCAAATCAGTCCAAAAGAGACACAGGCTACATACAAAAATCGGAGACACATTAAAATCTTTGCTCGAGTTTCTATACGTGTATAAACAGGCGTGCATACAGACAATCACACCAATATCGACAAAAGCAGCAATAGTCGCACCTCCAGCTAGACCACTCAAAGGCATTTTTATGTTTTTTTTTTGTTTCTTTTATTATTTTATTACAGAAGGCCACTTTTAATTAAAAAAAAAAAAAGGATAAAAGTAGTCCAACAGCAGAATGCAAGAGCCCAGCTAATCTTTGGACCTACCATCTTTCTAGCACAAGATTAAACTAAATATGTATTTGTTGGTGGTGCATTTCCTACCTGGATAAATTGGGTAGAGCAGAAGTCACTGCAAAGGGAACATCACATCTGTCAAGCTCTGTGCAGGTAAAGAAAACAATACAAAATTCACCTTTTCCTGCTTTTTTGGGCCTGCTCCTGCTTCACTGAAGACACTGGTAACAATCCCTAAGTCTGAACGAGGCAGGACCGAGCCCTGAGCGTTCACTGCTGCTCTCCCTTTCGCCTGGACAGCGGTTGCTCCCAAGCCGACCCAAGTAAGGAACCAGCTGCCAACAACCCGGCGCTGCTGCAGAAGAGCTCGGCTCTCCTAGGGCTCTGTCCTTCGGGGAAGGGGCTGGGCGCTTCAGCTCTGGGATTCAGGACGGAGCCTCGTGCCGACAGCTCCGTACGGGTTACAGCTGGGCCGTGCCCCGGCCGCCCAGCACTGCCCGAGCATGGCCGCACTGAGGCCGAGCGCGACGCGGCCCACCCTGCGGTGCCGTCCGGCCGCGCACGGCACGCGCGTCTGGAAGCAGCCCGGGCTCCAGCTACTGCAGCGCTGCGGGGATCTCCTTGGGACAGACAAAAGGCCTCTACTTGCTCCCTTTGGATACATCAAATTCCCCCAGGACGGGAATTTGAGAGGAAGGATGGGGTCCACACAGGGTCTCTGCCCAGCAGGGCTGTTCTGCACACGCACACAGGGAAGAGCTTCAAGAACAGCCTGTAAACAGCGACACCGACTCGAGGGGCAGCAGGGGCCTGAGAGCGCTCCTCCTGCGGGGCCGTCCTGGTGCCTCCTGCGCCGCCCATTGCTCCCTGCAGTCCAACGGGCAAGGACAGAGCCACAGGGCACCCGCGTGCGGCCGCAGGGCCGGCAGGTCCCTCTCCCAGCGCACGGCACTGCCCCTCGCAGCGGAACCGCTTCGGGGAGTCGCTCTCGAGTGCAAATCACAAATGAAACACGTGATACCTTCTCTGGGGCCGATCTGCACAAAAGCAGGTAATTATTATTAACCATTATCTTTACTACAGCAAAGTGTGCAAGAAACATTTTTGGTCAGAACTATCTTTCGCACCCACCCAATCTGTTCAATACGGAGAAGCAGACGTGCCGGGGCACCGGCACTCGCTAAGTGTCCTTGCCTTTCCTCTCCCTTTGGCAAATCAAGCGCCAGCAGAAAAGCATCTTGTCTGAAAGGAAGGTCAAAAGCAACGATGGGTTTAGCCTCACAAAATACAATTTACGTTTGTTTTACACACTGATGCAGTTTGCAAGCACTTTTAAGCTTTGGAAACGAGAACGCACGTAGGAAATTGCCCAGCGCAGCCTGACGTGCCCGAGGGCTGCAGCCCGAGCAAGGCGTCCCCCGCGAGCGGGCGCCCCGCAGGGCCACGGCGCTGACCGCGACGCGGCGCAGCCGGGCCAGGAGCAGCCCCAGCCTGCAGGCCCCGCACGGGGCGTCTTTCTAAACACACCTGCTCACCCTGGGCACTGCAAACTCCTACTGTTTGCCTGGTTCCATATTAGAATTATTACAATTATTTTGCTAGACTTGCTTTGTCTTTTTAAAACTTTTCCCTTTCCCCTGGCCTTCCCACCTATTTTGCTTTGATCATTTTTAAAAGTCCTGAGCAATTTGAGGATTACAAAAAAGAAAACCAAATCAAAACAACAACAACAAAAAAAAAAAGCAGCAGGTCTACCTAGGACTACAGCAAGGGCCTTAACAGCAAGAAGTGATGTTTTTCTGCAGCTGATGTAAATGTTGGTTGCTTCACAACATTAAGAATTTTAGAAATAACAGGACTAATTCACTTAAGTCTTACATCTTGTTTTAGATTTCTACTGCAGGAGAGCAAAGCATATGCAGAATGCCACCGACCACATACACACACAAACACACGCACAAGGAGGTCTGACCCACAATGTCTTGGATCTGATTCAAGTATGAGCAACTGTGGAGAATGGCAGAAAATTGGGTTGTTTGGATACTTAATTTAACATCCTAAATTAAACTAAGGAGATTGTGTCTCATTCGTGTCCATGAGGTCAGGAATATATCCCCACATCTAAAGTGTAAACTGTAATAACTCTTTCAGGATAATTTCAAAATAACATTTTGGTTTTATTCCTATTAGTCTGCACTTAAGATTAAATTTATTTGGCAGGTGAAAATTAGAAATTAGCTTAAAAAAAAAAAAAAAAAAAAAAAAACTGGAAATGACTGACCTTCAGATCGCTCTTTCTTAGCCAGCTCTGGAGCTCATCTACACTTACTGGATTAGCTGCTTGTCCATAGCCACAGGGGTCCTCTGGGAATCTCCCTAGCGTAGGCACAGCTTACACGAGCCAAGCAGCTCTTCTGCTAGGATAGTGCAATCCAGTTCCCCAAAGGGAGTAAGCTACGAAAGCAAAAGAACATTTGCTGTATAACTACAGTCATCCTCGGGTCTCTGTTCACACAGACCTGGGGGTAGGTTTTTGCAATTGTATCAAACGTGACTACGTTGACAAAAATGTTCAGTATAGATGAAGCCTCTGAGCACGTTCTGCGCTACCCACAGCGCTGCAGCTCCCCTGGCTAGAGCACGGGCTGCAGCCAGGGAAGAGCCCTGCAACGGCGGAGCTGGAGCCCGGGATCCGCGGAGGCGTCTCCACTCACCAACGCGGCCCAGTCTTCCCCAGCACAGAAACCCATTTCCTACTTTTTCTGTGGCATGGTTATCCACATCTAATACTACTCAACAACAGAAGAGATTTCTTGTAAACTTTGTATTTGATTTTTTGGGACAAATTAGATCTTCTGAATCCCAAAGTGTACATATATATACATATATATATTTATATATAGCTTTCTCCATAGGGAAAAGACATATATCAAAGAGGGAGAGACAATTCTAAAGTGCCCCTTGTTATACAGTACTGAACATGATTTCCAGGAGCGTTAGAGTAAATCTGAAGTTTTGGTGCAGGAATGACAGGGAGGAAGGAGGGCTGTGGTTTGCTCTTCTCCCCAGGGAACAGAAGAGCCTTTGCTGATGTTAAAAAAAAAAAACAAAGAAAACCAAAGAAATGTTTGCGCTTACCATGGAGAATGCAAGGGAGAACAAGGACGATTTGGGACATCTGCACCAGTTTACGGGCTGGCTGACTGGGATAAGCTTTTCCTCAGGTGAAGCTGAGGTAACACTGACGAAGGGGTTCAGACAAACCTAATTACCTAACTTCAAAGAGGAGAAAAAGTAGCAAAGAAGGAGACCTTATGCACAGATACTGCTAGTGACACTGTTACCTTTAAACCATAAAGAAAGCAAGAGAAGATGAAGAGGTCAGCAGGATCGCATGTCCACATAGTGAAGTCTGGTAAAAAATCCACCAGAAAACCCGTATCAAAACAAATGGGAATTTCTCTCTTGACCTCTTGCATATTTTGCTGTGGAAAACACAGGCAAGGTATTCCATATGCTTGAGGAATCCCTCTGTGCCACCACTAGCTATCAGTTATACCAAGCTAATCAGCCCAAGGAGCTATGCAGGGGCCCAAAGGGAGTGAATGGCCATGCGAAACGGCGAGGAGGAAGAGCAGGACGGGGCTGCCCGCGGCCAGCGCAGCGCGGCCTCGCGAGGAGGCGCACGGCCCTGCAGGACGCCTCTAACCTCATGCTCACGGCCAGGAACGCTGGCCAGGTCCCACTAGCACACAGAGCCTCCTCGCGAAGGCACCCACGTGTACGGAAGGGGCACAGAACCCCTGGGGATTCTGTTTTCCCTGGTAACGTTACCAGTGCACTGGAAACGAGAAAGAACAAGCTATGTAAACGCGGCTTAAAGACAAGGAATGCTCCCCAAGGACGTGCCCGTTCTACTGCAGAAACTGTGCTAGCAACACGGGCAAGAGCTTCCTGCACTAATGTGAATACGAGAAAGGAAGCGTTACCTCCCGAGCAACGCAGGCCTTTACGGACACCGAATTAGTGCCATTCTCAGCCACGACTGCTCAGAAGGCAAAATCACACCCCATCTCCGCGTGCAGCCATTCCTGCCTCCAGCACAGATCCATCCTGAACCTGCACAGTCTAGAATGGGCAAGTGCTTTTTAATTACGTTTCTGCCCCTGTTTACAGCAGTCCATAATGAGGCAAAACTGCTGGAGTCAGCAGGCATCTTGGACACACGCAGACTACAGGTTCAGAAGATACTGAGCACCAAGAAGATCGAGACAGGCAGCACAGTAAACGTGGTCCCCATCTTACCTCCTCCTCCAAACTGGTCTCACTGCCAAACCGCGACTGCTCAGATGCTAGCAGGGACCATCCTCTTATCCTGCCTCAAGGAAAATGTCCACTGGCTACGCAAGAACTTTGCCTGGGTTAGCACTGCAGTCTTTGGAGAGGAAGATGGAAAAGAAGTCATTAATAGCAGTACCACATGCAGAACGGTGCAAGGAAAACAGCGAGATCGTCAACAGCAGCACTACACACGTCACGGTGCGAGGAACAGAATATTCAGTCACCAATGAAACCGCCCTGAGCAATCTCCCAGACAGGCTGGTGAAGACCAGCCACAGCCCTCACCTAACGCAGGGCAGTTTGACATTACAGGAGGATCTCACCTAACTATCGGGGAGGATGGAACAGGACTGTTACGCAGTAGGTTGGCTTGTTCTTTGGTGCATGTTTCACTGTGCTCTGTAAGACAAACTCTCAGGTTATTTATTCAGATCCCACGGAACACACTGCTATCCTATAAAAATCTAGATTTACTTTTTTTTTCCTCCCAAAGAAAGACTGCCAAAATGGCTTGCACCTTAGAGCATATCACACGCACATTTATCCTTTCTCTAAACCACCAACTATTCCACAATAAAACACAGTCAGTTAAGGAACATACAAAAGAAACCCCTTCATCAGATCAAATAAATTTCTGTTGGGTTTGCTGTCCCAAGTTCTGTTCTCAGACCTGATAAATATATTGCAAGTTGCTAGTTCAAAACAATTGCCTCAGCCAAAACAAAAGCAAAAACTTGGGAATTTGAGATTGGCATGACAAATCCTAAAACTGGGAGTGCTATGAACAGCATTCTGCAAAATGAGTTATTGCATTAGCAAAATCAAATTGAACCAAAACAAACAAACAAAACCCAAATCCCACCAAAAACATACTGCCAACCATTAAAATAATAAAAAACATGTATTTCTTGACATAGCTATAAATATGAACTCATTTATGAAACTGCAACAAATGAAGTCCAGTTGTGTATTCTTTTTCCTTTTATTAGACAGGACAGAATTTCCTTAAAATGCCATAACAAGTCACAGTGATCTTAGATTTTTTTTTTTGGAAATGTTATATACTGAAGGGAAATACCTTTAACATGGTTTTACCTTGTTTTTTTTTTTTTGTCACTGTATATGTACCCTGGTCCACCAAACCGTCTATCTTAAAGTTTCTTGTTTAGAGAGGACACTCTGTCTTCTTCCTCCAAAAATGAATATTGTCTAATTATCCTGCAAAATAATCAACCTTACCAAAGGCCTTCCTCAAATGTTATATTTATATATATATGTATATACATATATATACACACACATACACACATATATATAAATATAGACTTCTATGATTTTTTCTCCATTCTACGCAACATCTCAATAAAGAGATTAGCAAATTTTATTCTACAAAGAAGCAACACATAAAAGGGGAAAATTAAAGTCTTAAGAACATCATACCCATATTTCACTGATTACACATAAAAGGAAAAAAAATCACCATGAACAACTGTCTTTAAAGTTTCCTCTGATTAGCAAAACAAGTGCAGAGAGGCCTCGTTCCTCATGCGCCCGAGCAGGGTGGTGGGCGGGCGGCGGGGGCAGCCCCCGGGGTTCCCCACCCCGGTTCTTGCCCTTCTCAGTTTCTGCACTTCTCCCCCTTGGAATCGGACGTGGTTGGAATGTATGGAGTTTCGGAAAGGCTCCCGCGCGCTGGGGCCGCGCTGCCGCCCTAGGCCAGCTTCAGCGTGCTCACGGGGAACGACGGCATGGTCACCATAGTCACCGGGTTTAGCACCGTCTGCCCAACTAACTGCGGGTGATGCACCACCTGGGTTCCTACAGCGGGTTTGGCCATCACTGCCGGCTGGCCGAGATTTGCGGTTCCGTTCACTTGCTGGTGAGAAATCGTGTGAGCGATGTGGCTCACGACGGGCTGGCTGACGGCCACGGGCTGCGGGTAGAGGGGCAGCTGCTGGCCCAGGTGGGCCATGTGGTTGATGGTGGCTGGGTGCACAGTGATGTGGCCGATGGGCTGAGCAGCAGTGGTGAGTTGCACAGGGCTGGACGTGGAAGGTGCAATGTGAGCAATGTGCTTGGTCTGTGGACCCTGAATCACGTGGTTGACAGTCTGGATGACCGAGGCGTGGGTAGTGGCGGTGTGGGCAATAACAGTCGATTGCACTGTTGAAGCCGCCACGATATGAGTCTGTGCTGGGACAATCGCCTGCGGCTGGACCAGTGCTTGTGTCTGCATGGGAGGCTGTGCGTGGGCGGGGGGCTGTTTCTGCTGTATAGAGAGGTGCTGAGGCAGGACTGCTGGGTGATGTGAAGTAGCGTTTGGAGGGACGGCTTTCAGCAGCTCTGGGTGCTGGCGCTGCGTTAGTTTTGGTAATGAGTTCACTGGCCTGTCATCTTCCATGTCTTCATCAATGTTGTCTTCACCCTCTGGAAAAAAAAATGAAAGGAAGAAACTCCCATAAAAAAGAAAGCAGAGCATGACCTGCACTAGGGCAGCAGAGAAGCAGCAGGCGAAGCAGCGGTTCCCCAAGCCGAGCAGGGCCGTGCAGCACGGCCGGCTCCAGCGGGCCCTGCAGCGGCACCGCCAAGGCCACCGAGTCGGAGCAGAGCTGGGTTCACAGCACTGGGCCCTTGTCTGAGGGCCAAACTCCAGCTGGGCTGAGGAGCACTCCTTCTGTAAGGAGGAAGGGGGGTTATTTTCCTGTCCAGTTATTCTATCAACTGGCATCACCCTTTCTGCTCCCAGAGCAGGAAACGGTGATGGGGGAACACGGCAGCAAGTTCCTTGGTCTGGTTCTGCAGCAGGGGAGCTCTGCCCAGTCTGTGAGCTACGTAGGCAAGGCAGGAACGTGTCCAAGCTAAGGAGACCTGGATTGTGAATGCTGCCTGCTCTGAAGCCAACCAAGCAGCAGACTAGAAATCTTAGAAGATAAGGAAGCAGCAGGAAAATGAGGAAGATGCTTCCCACAGCAAGCCCTGTGTTTAGCAGCAGTTTGACGCGACCATTTTCAGGAGCTGCCAGCTGGAGAGCTCAGTGGCTGACACTCCTCTTTACAAAGTGCTCCTATTCTTAACTGCCATCGGCCTACGCTCCGAGTCTGCTCGTGGGGATGTTCAAAGGCGACAAGCCCAACACAAACAGCTGAACGGAAATAGGAAACTCAGGTTTGCCCTTCCTGGGACCTGCTTTATCATCGTCCTGGAACGGCAAGAGCAAATTCCGTTTGTGTTTGGAGAACTGCTGTGAATGGTTACCAACTGCTACACCCTTGCAGCCTCTGCAAAGCAAAGCACTGCACCTCCACGTTTGCCTGTTTTCCTGGTTGCTGGTCACTAGCAAGGTGAAGAGCAAACGTCACAGTGTCTCACAAAAACTTCTCAATGGGATGAGCGTGCACAAAAATTATTTCCTTCCATCAGTACCATTTAATCTTCACTCTGAACCCTTTCCAGGCAACGTGAAGCCTCATTAAGCTGTTCAAATGCTCTGGTGACCCTTTCTGTACCAATTCTTCCTTTACATGGCTGAACATCCTCCTAACTCCACACACAAACACATCAAGATGCCAAGCAGTTCGAGCAAGCAGTGATGCACGTCTGCGTGAGAGGAGACCTAGCTTCGTGTTTCAACAGGTGTGTCAGCAGGCTGGATGTGCAACAGAGCACATGCACCACTCCCTGCAGGATTCTCACTGTACTTTACGAAGGTGGGGATATATTAAGTCAGTTTCAGTGATTCGTAGAAGATTTTCAAGCGTCTTCTAATTCTGAAGCCTTCGGCCTGACTTCTAGACACGTTCCCTAACCCTCACTCTCCCGATCCATTTGTAGGCTTCTAGAAGCACTGTAAGAATTTTACTCTGAAAATCAGACTAAGAAGGTGAATTTGATCACCTGTGACTTGATGAATTTCAGTCAGAGAGTGATTTTAAAAATGAGCTCTGGAGCTTGTCTGGCTCTGTCATTGGTTTCAAGTCCGATTCTGATTTCAACTTCTAAACACAGTTTTTAGACATATTCTCAAAGGTTAGCTTTTTAAGATTACCTACCTGATCATGCACATGATTAAAATCTCCAGTTTCTTCCAGGAGATGCTTGAAATACCTAGTGCACTTTCACTTAACCTAAAACTGGACATCAGCACTAACTCGCACATGATGCCCTTCTGCAACCTGCAGCATTCAGCTCATCCAAAATCATATCTGAATCTGCCAGAATCTGAAAAAGTGGCATTTTCTGTTTTGCTACAAACCACGTCTTTTGCAATAGCAGTGCAACAGTACTCAGCTTGTACTACTGAGGTGGGTACCCAATGGTGGAAGCACTATCAGTGATATTACTGAAACGGTTGGGGAAGAGTATTTTAACTAGCACGGACCAGACTAATACAGATTTATTTTTAAGCAAATGCAATTTATCTGTTCTCAGGGTCTGGTATGAAGCAAAAAAAAATGTAATGGTGCTAAATGAAGATTCCTCCCCACCATGCTATCATGATATAACTATCTCTGTGATGTACAGTGATGATTACAACATGAACAGAGAAGCCTGGGGTACCTGATGCTGTCGAGGTAGATGCTTGGTCATCCTCTGGCTGAACTGTCTGCCGAATAATTCTGTCAATCTCCAAGATGTCCATCCACTGGCTCAGCTCATTCTTGAGTTCTGCCAACCGCTGCTGGGTTGCGATCTTCTCTCTCGCTAGCCGCTCCATTTCATGCTCATATTCTTTTTCTTTTCTCTTCAAAGTCTAAAGATGGAAGGAATAAAACGTATGTAAGAAGAGCAAAGGTAAGTATAATCTACACAGACCTGGCCACTTCCAAATCCATGAGTGGCCTTTTTTTATTACCAGTTCATAGTTCTGCCTTTCAAATTTGGGAAAAAAAGGGCAAGGACACGAGTGGGCCATGAAAACCTGCAGGGCTGCTGCGGGCAGTCGCTTCCTGCCTTCTGTGGGAATGCGGAGCAGCCCAGAGCGAAGGCACCGCTGCAGATCCCACGGCTTGGCCGAACCAGGGCAAGCGCGAGCAGAAGCGGCTGCACCCGGCCGAACGCTGCAACTCTGAGCTCGACAGCAGACCGAGGGGAAGGTGCAAAGGAGGCGGAACAGTGCAGCTCCCTCTGCACCGTCCCACGGGAGGACACGAGGCGGCTGACACTGCTCGAACGGTGTGGCTAGTATTCTAGCTGCATATGTATGACCAAGCGTATTCACAGCAAGGGGAGCACCTATACAGAGAACAGTGCTGCAGAGCAAAGGAACTGGTCACCAATGGCCTGAAAGAGGGAAAAAATGCTCCGCATCCTTGAAATGAAACAGAAATTCTCGATGGAAATTGCCTTTATGCAGGATGCTAAAACCACAAACATATAAGTGTATTTCAAAGATAAGGTGTGTAGGAATAGATAGTATCTTGTAGTAAATCAAAAGATAATAGTTGGGGAAGAGAGATAAGATTTTGGCACAGAACCCCAAACAGGTCTGCACAAAACCATAGCTTGTTTCCTTAACCTCAGGTTGGTCAGCCCATAAATCAGCCCATAAAGAAAAAGGGAACTTTCCTGCTGAAGACGGTCAGAAGGAACGAAAAAACTCCACGATCTAATGAAGTTTCTGATCAACACACGCCACACCAAGAGCTCTCAAGCAGAAGAGATGGCCAAGTGCCAACAGCACCGTGTGTCCCGGGGGAAACTGTGAGGCCGAAGGAGGGAGAGGAGGCCACGCTGTGCTCCTGCGCCGGTGCCCAGGGCACGGCAGCCTGCGCCGTGCAGCACCAGGGCAGGAAAGAGACACTGGTTCTTTAGTGGGGAGAAAGGGGTCTGATGGGGCTGGTCACTGAGCTGCAGAGACCCGTGCAGCTGATCTTCACAGAAGTTCAAGCCGACTGTGAAACAGAGTAACACAGAGCAAGAGCTGTTCCTCCAGCCCAGGTCAGTCCCGGCACAACCCTGCCCATTCAGCAGGGCGTCCCTCCAAACGCATTCTCCAATTATCCACGGGAACCACGCTTAAAGGAGAGGAATACGGCTTCCCCAGAGGAACGAGGAGGAACCCAGACCTTGTGCATCTCAAGCACGTTCAGTGCATGTGATCTCCCTCCCTGCTGTGAGACGCAAGATTCAGTTGCGAACAGGGTGGCTGCCCGGCCTTGCAGTCCGTGACCAACGCTCAGTTACAGAAGGGGGACGCAGCCCTTGGCCAGCGCCCAGCAGCCTGCCAGCAGCCGGCTCAGGGAGCCCCGCTGGTGCCCAGCGATCCTCAGCCCTTAGGCACGCGGGAGCGCCGCAGAGCGGGCCACGTGGCGTGGCGCCAAGGCCGGCCCTGGAGCCACAACAGGCCGCATGGCACCGCTCCAAGCCCAGCCCTGCGACTGTGCAGGGCTCCACGTGTCACCCTGCCCTCCCTCTGCCGGGAGGCGCTGGGTGGCCCCCGGGTGCCGCTCGCGGGCCGGGTGCTCCCCGCGGCGCGGTGCCAGCACGGAAACGCTTCCACAGCTGCCTGGGCGCAGCTCGCCGAGGCTCATGGTGCAGGGGCAGATACGACTGCGCGGCCTAGCAAGGGGGACGGCATCAGCACGGTCCTGCCCGGCGCCTCCGCAGGGCCGGGTTCCAGAGCCCCTGCCCTCCTGCATGGGCACAGGGGCTGCAGGGCCCCAGCGCAGCAGCGGCCGCTTGCGGAGAGCCTGGGAGGCTCCGATGGGCGCGGGGCGCTTCTGCCCGCAGCCTCCCTGTGCACGGCCGCTCCTGAGGCTCCGATGGGCGCGGGGCGCTCCTGCCCGCAGCCTCCCTGTGCACGGCCGCTCCCAAGGCTCCGATGGGCGCGG
>JAWLRI010000674.1:3093027-3105312 GCA_034781795.1 Crypturellus tataupa
CGGGCCGCGCTCTGCCTGCGCCTCGTCCCGCGGGCGCTCCCCGGCCCCGCTCCGGCTGCCGGTGCTGCAGGCCCAGGGCGCCGCGGGAGGCGAGGCGGCAGGGCTGGCTGCAGCTCCCCGCATGGGGCGGCTCCGCGCTGTCGGCCCGCAGCCGCTCTGCTGCAGTGCCCGGTCCGCGTGACGCAGGGCAGGCAGCTCACCTGCCTGCGCGCAGCCTCCCCTCTCCCCCAATGCAGGGGCACAGAACTGCTCTGCTCCTCAGCACGAGCAGAGCACCCGTCCCGCAAAGCCGGGCGCAGGCAGCGCAACGACGACCCAGCACGAAGGCGAACGAGAGGGACCAGCGATCCCCTTCTCTACGGTGACTGCTGCCTTCTAGGAGCTGACGGCAGCCGAGCCATGTGACACCTGCCATTGAAGTGCCATCATATGTCACCAGCTGCACAGCTTTGGAGTGTGTGATCTAGAGAAGAGGCAACCTCTGCATCCAGTGCACATGACTGAGCCTCCCAAAGCAGGCTGTGGTGAATGGCTCTGACACACACAAAACAAGGGGACAAGGAGGGGACGGCTAGGACAAGGGCAAGGAAACAGTGCTTTATCTTACGGAGTTTCCTCGTTAGTCTGGCATGGGGAACCTGCAGCTCTTGCCTACTGGCAGATGGGAAGACAAAGGGGACATCAGACAAGTAGACTGCAGCAGCTCTTTATACAGAGGGAAGACAAAGGCACTTCACTGTGGAAAAGGGTATTTGTAAACAGCCCTGTGCTCTACCCCAGCCAAAATGCACAAGTTCTGTAGCTCTTTTCACTTGCAAGAGAAAGGTACAACTTCAGCAAGCTTTCCTCTTCCTTTTCCTCAACCGAATTAATCACAACTGCAGTACGAGCTATTGATTTCACAACCACAGAGAAGACCTCCAAGAACAACTTCTGAGCTACCATTCACCCATTTTACAAATATTAAATACAGAAAGTGTGCTGGGTAAGAACAAATCAATTCATAAAGTCATCTGACAAAACTGCTGACAGTGCCAAGTACAGGATAAGCAAAAAGCAACAAGCAATTACTGATGCCACTGCAAACACTACAGCTCAATTTTGTCTGCACTTTCTCACAGATTCACTCTTGGTACCCAATTCATTCGGAGCTTCCAGCGTCATTCCAAAATTCCTGTCCTTCCCTACCTCCACGTATACAACCTGCAGCTACTTCAGTCTCATCAGTAATTGCTGAGATATTCACAATGTTCACAGCAGTCTGCTCTGATTAGCAAAGATGCAAACCGACGGGCAGCAGTGAGCAGCAGCCACCCGCACGCCACACGTACCTGGATGTATCGCAAGGCACTCCTTAGAACGCTGAGGTTTGAGGTCTTCTTGTCATCCACGTTGGGGATGTTGCGTTTTAACGTCTCAAAGCATTCTTTCAAATGCGCACGTCTAAAGAAAGCACAGGTAGTTTGTCAACTGATGAGACCACAAACTGGAAAGCAGATTAATGGAGAGCGAAAACTTAATTTGGGCCTTAATCCAGCAAAGTACTAACACACGTGCACAGCAGTCACTGAGACTACCAACATGCTTCAAAGGGAGCCCTCCCAATCCAGTAAATGGAATAGGGGTGTGTGGCTTATAAGACCTGAAATCTAGTCCTGGTTTTGCTAAGAAACTTTGTGCAATCTCAAATAAAATATCTCATCCCCCCCATGCTCTTGTTTTGACTTTTACCATGTTTCCAATATAGCTGTTTGCACTGTAGAAGTTTTGGATCGGGAACTGATCTCACTTTGCATTTACCCGATATTCTGGTCCCTTTCTTGGCTAACACGTTTCTTTAATTCAAAGGAGAAATTACACCATTATGCACATGGTGATTTACTTTGCAGGATCAGGGCTTTGCAATGTTATTGTAATGCAATTATGCAGCTAAGTAAAACATACTGGGAAGCAAGAGATGCAGAAATGAGCTAAAAGAAAGCAAAGCAGTATTGCAAGATTCATTAAAAATTGCTAAGAATTTTGTTCAAGTCATTTGCAAAAAAAAAAAAAAAATAAAAAAAAAAAAACACGGATATTTAGACTATAGGCAAAAAAAAAAAGAAGGAGAATTACAATAAAAAAACACAGCCCTGGCTTTCTACGCACCTGTTCTTCTCCAATTTATTATGTACTTCCCTGGTCCCAACCCTGTAACCCAAACAGAACAAAGATAAACTCAGTGTCAGGTTTAAAACTATTGCCATTCAGCCTGTGCTTTCAGCAGTGCGTGTGTGTGTCTAGTAGGTATCACTGTTTTAATGGCATTTACATACATAATTCTAGCTATGAGGTATAAAGCTAAAATCTACACTTTACATGCAGTTTAGATGGGATAAGCATACATATAGTGGATTATGCATATACTGCACACAAAATACAAACAGGTAACAGGATTATGTGTCTATATATATATACACATATATATATACACACACATATATATATATACACATACACACAGCCATCAAAGAGAAGATACACAAATTATGAATTGTAAATATTTACGCCCTATGTAGCGCAGATTCTGACCCATTTCTAATCTGCACCTCCACTCCAGGGGGTCAGATTGATACAACTACACATTAAAGCACAAGGGACTCGGCAGGAATGCTTCAAACCTCCTCAAGAGTTTCGCTGTGCCTAAAATAATATAGCCGAACATGAAGTAAAGCAATACAGGAGTCTCCTAGGCGCTGCTCAAGAAGAGAACTAGTCACCTCCTGTGTTGTTTAGTTCTGCTCCCCCCAAATCGGCTTCTTTCAGGCAGAGCAGAACAAGGCTGCGTTATCTCAGGTGTTCACTACTGCGGTGATAAAGAGCAGCAGCAGCCACAGAGATTTCAAGCATCTTCCATACACTATGCAGAGTGATTATTTACCTTTGGCCGGAAACATGCTGACTGTGAGGTGAGCTTTTCAGGAGGCCGGTTAATATTTAATAAATATTCAGATGTTTAAAAATAAATATTTGACAACCTTTTCCCATGAAATATTTACAAACCGAATAAAACATCTTTTCTATGCTTATGCCTAAGGGAGCCACTCTGGGAAGAGAAAGAGCATGCACCTTGGGGCACGGGATCCAGAAAGCATCACAGGAAACCTCTGCAACTGGTTCAGCCTTGCACAGACCTTTCCCTGGGGCCAGCAGCTCTAGAAACAGGCACCGTAGAACATCCCAGCGCTAGGAGCGACCCAGCCGTGGGCACTGGGGACCCGCGCACACGGCCGTGCGCCCTCCCGCCCGCGGACAGGGCACGGCTCCGAGCCCAGAGCAGCTCGCTCGTGTCACTGCAGCCGCCCGGCGCCTCCTGCCAGGGCCGCTGCTGCTCAGGGCAGAGCTCCCCACGCTTCCACTGCACCGCCCGCGCCAGCGCAACGCCCGCACGCCGGCAGAACGAACACGACCACCTCTGCCGTCTCACCCACGCGGCGTTATAGTGATGCTCACACAGCGCAGTAAGGGCTGGAGGACCCAAGAAAAACAAAGCGAACTACTAAGTTTTGAACTTCTTATGCATTCAAAACACTTGACTCCACCTGAGAGAAAGCCAAAAGCAATGCCAGATTTGGACACAGCCAAAATATTTCCCTGAGGGGACTGGAGCCGCGGCACTGAGGAGCAGGTCCTGCTGTTCTCCTGCTGGCCCTTGTTTGGACCAGGCAGACAGGAGACTGCAGGACCTCAAGCTCTGCAGAGTCTCTCTCACCAGAGCAGTCTCGAGACATCCTGAGGCTAGGGAGGACCCCGCCACTATTCTGTCCAGCAGCGTCGTCCCCGAGTGCCCGACCAGCCCCGCTCGGCTCCCAAAGCAGGAGCTCTGTTGCACTGAATGAGCAAGTCACAAAGCACCTTCCCACCGAGTCCTGGAGAGGCCTCAGCTGGACTAGTATATCCAGCCTTGGGCACCGAAATGCAGAGAGACGTCTGCCAAGCCCAGGCTGCAAGAACAGCCAGAGCAAGGAAGAAAGATTTAATCCAGGTTACTTAGCCTGCACCAGACCGAGGGGAGCAAGGGGAATGGGTAAAAGGTTGCTGCAAACAGGAAGGAAGCAATTTGCTCTCCCAGTCCCCGAGGAACAGGACAAGCAGCAACACTTACATAGTAGAATATTATTATCCGGAATGGATTGCCCAAGGAGAGCATGGGAGTCTACACCAAGAGAAATCACGAAGAACACACGAGACAAACACCAGGAGCTGCATCAGGAGCACTAGACATACATGAGAGCGAGGAAAGTTTAAAGAACTAAGTCCCTTCCAGCTCGAGGGTTCCTGAACAAGCCGGAAGCTTGTTTGGTTCACTTCAGGATGAAATTTAGCACTTAAAACACTAAAATTAAGATAGTAACTAAGTTGATCTCTATCCTGGCAAACAAAACCTTCTAGACCATTGCCACAGCCCAGCTTTCAGGAAGGTTCCTGCAGCAGGACTGCTGTATGATTTCCCTGAGCACTTTGAGCAGAGATCTTTTGCCTGAACATAGTGTCAGACACCATATGACATCAGGCAGGCAAGTGCTGGGACTTGCTTCCTAATACATTCCGTCTTGGAAAAAACCCTTCTATACTCCAGTATTATGTATTTTATATAGACAATCCCTGTATACTTCTAATCCAGGGAGAAAAAAAAAGCTAAAAATACCTGCTTTCAAAAAAAAAAAAACAAAAAAAAAAAAAAACAAATATCTATGGATCTTATTTCTGATGTGAGAGCTCTTTCCAAATGGAAGAAATGCCCAGGTGTGCTACAGAATTCAGGGCTGCCTTTTGTCGGCTCTCTCTCAGAGCCCTCCGAAGTCCTTCTCTGTGCACCACAAGCAGTACTCACCCTCCAGGCCTCTTCTTCTGCTCGTTGGGTTTGGCATCCTCCGCCGGAGCCAGCTTGAGGGCGCCGAGCTGCGGCGGCGCCCCCGGGTGCTGCTGCAGGGGTGGCTGCGGCGGCGGCTGCGGCTGGATGGGCTGCTGCACGATGTGGTGCTGCGAGATGGCCAGCACGGGGGCTGCGTAGTGCTGCAGCTGCTTGGGGCTGCCCGAGGGCGCCGCCGCCGCCTTCGCATCGGGGAGGAGGGGGCCGGACGGTCTCTGTATGACAGGCGCAACCGAAGACGCCTCCTTGGCGACACTGGGAGTGCTTGCGAGAGGCTGGTGCCGGTGGACGAGCGGAGGGGACAAGGTGGTCTGTGCTGCTTGCTGAGGTGGGCTGGTGACCACGGGAACAGGAATGACGGAGATGGGAGCTGCTAGGGGCGGAGGCGGCGGAGGGGCTGGAGCAGGGGGAGAGATGGGCACTGCCAGCACTTCGTTCCTGGGCTCCTCCACGGGAAGGGCATGGTTAACCCTCTGCACACTGGCCTTCTTCTGCTCCTGTTCCCTCTCTAGGCGGAGCTTCTCATGCTTTTCATTTTCTTCTGCAAGAGAAACAAGAGCGGTGATTATCAGCACCTTTATGATGCTGTTTGCCATCCCCAGGCCTCTGCCGAGCTGCTAACTGTGACTCCCGGCTGTACTGAGGCCCTGGACACCCCGGCGCTGTCCAGGGTGGGAAAGAGGAAAGAGGGAATCAGTCCACAACAAATGCTGCTGTGCAAACTCCCCTCTACGTCAGTACAGCACTAAACAAAGCAGAGGAACTTGGTGCATCCCGAAGAGCAAAATAAACCTCTCAAACACGTTCCGGGTCTCTGGCCCTGGAACCTGCTGACTGACTGTGTTTTGTGCATGCACACGTGTGATCACGCACCCCATTGCGCACACACGTGTGATCACGCACCCCATTGCGCACACACGTGTGATCACGCACCCCATTCTGTGCACACATGTGATCACGCAGCGCACAGCGCTCTGGTCACTGGACCCGAGGGGATGCAAGGAGCATCCCTTCCACTGAGCGGACGTGAGCGTCTCCTGCACGTGGGCTGCGTGAACATCCTCCAAGCAGGGCGGTGCTGGGCAACAGAGCAGGGAAGCGGCAGCAACGAAGTGGCCAGTCAGTTGCTGGCACCTCGCAGCGCTCCCGCACAGGACGCCCAGCCGGTGCGTGCCGCACTGCACACGCGGCACGGAGCACTCGGCAGCCGGCACAGGGATGGCTCTGCAGCCGGCGCGCGTGGGGCGCCAAGCTGCAGCGACGCTCTCCAACGTGCTCACCAGGGCTCTCAGTGAAATTCCTACCACAAGTACTTCTCATCCACCAGGGAAGCTGAGAGGGGAAAGCGGGGTTACCAGCAAGCATTACTGATCAAAAATATTTATGCAAATGTCTCTGCAAAGCAGGTGCAGCCCTCGGGCTGCTGACAAGCTGCCAGCAAGGCCTTTGGTGTTGCAAATCTTGGGCTCCCTTGAGCTAAACACTTCAGTTCAAGGATTTTCCAAGCCAAAATCCAACATCAGTAAGCCAGTGTCCTCTGCGTCTGACTTGTTCATCAGCAGAAAGAATCCAAACTGTCAATTCATCTCCTCACTAAATGGATTTAATAGTCCCTAAACAATATCTTAATAACACACATAAACCTCTGGGATACAGAAACTTCCAGTGGTTCCACTAAGCTATGGAGCCCGCCCTGCCTTCTTCTCATTTCATACTAGCAGCTTGCAAACAAAGCAAGGAGACACTTCCCCTACAGATGCTAATACAGAAGAGGCAGCCCCACATAGGTACCGCTCACTCTGTCATTAACAAGGCCATCAGTATCTGATCTTCTGTGACTCCAGTATGTAAAAGGCATGCGATGCTTGGGGCGTTTTCACAAGAACGACTGTGGGCTCGGAGGCGCAGCTGAACTGGCAGCAGTACACCACAATTTTTCGTAATTTCCATTTATTGTTGACATTCTGAAAGGGCCCGAGGACTGAAGGAACTGAGGAAGTTCCACAGCACTATGAATCACAACTGAGGTGCACTGCGGCGAGCAATCTTATTTTGCTCACTCGCGTGATTTGCAAAAAGATTCAGATATCGAGTGCCGAGTATTTGAACTCATTGCCAAAGTACCAAGGCTGAGCGGAGGACGGCAGCAACACAAGGAACAGCCTGTCTGGCCGTAAGAAGAGCCAGGGCTGTCACAGAACCAGGGTCAACTCTCTGGCCTGGAAGACTGGTGCTATTTTAGGGCCCTAACGGTTCAGGCACCACGGGGCCAGGGATGGTGAACTCTGCTACCTAATAACGCGCAGGGTTTAAGTTTAACTCGTCCGTGGGGAGCGCCGCAGGGCCTGGCCACGCTGGCACCCGCACACAGGCAGCAGAGCAGGGCAGCAGCGTCGCTGCAGCAGGAGGGCACGGGCTCCGTCAGCACCCGGCACCCCCTCAATCATCCCCATGCTCCCGTCCCGCGTAGGGCACCTCGTCCAAGTTCCTGGAACTCATCAACATGTGCCTTTGCAAAACCAGGCATCTTACCTCTGTTCAGGCTTGAACTCTCTCCAAACACATTATTTAAGGCTATAAACAGGTATGCATTTGTAGGTCCGCGGCACAAGAATAATTAACTCTGAACCACTAACCTCTTCCGGCAGCTCCTGATGCAGCCTATGAACCCCTACACACCGGCAAAACCATACACTTGGTTTCACTTATACCGGTTCTGCAGCAGCGTCACTCGAAGGAGTCACTCCTGATCTAGACCAGGGAAGTGGTACGAAAGGGAGAAGAGTCTCCAGGTTTTTAGTCTTCTCCTGTATGTCAACACAGAGTCACCAATGAGATGGAACAATTCATACCAAAGTGTGGATTAGAACTAGAGAAGACTACATGCCCCTGGTGCCTTCCAGAGGCTCCAGCGCTCGCAGCAGACGCTCTGCACTTCTACTTCTGAGTAAATTCACCTCTTCTAAAGCTCTTCAGAAAAGCTAACGATGTCAACTGAGTAACAGGTAAAGCTGCTGCCTGTGAGCACCCCCATTCCCTTCCAGGCAATTGGGTTGTCAGCAGAAGCAAGGAAGAACAGACAAAATAAACTGCTGAAGAGCGTAGGGAAGGATCCCCGCTCAGCTTCACACAGGAGCTGCACTGGCCTCTCTCCACGCCCCGCTGTTTCAGCTCAGAGCAAAGTCGGAGCTCGTGTCCCAGCAGACATGTGTGTCCCAGCAGACACGTCCCCTCCTGCGGGGCAGGGAACGCCACAGGGCCCAGCTGTGCCTGAGGCCGCCTGGGCACGTCTGCGTCGGAACCAGCAGCCAGAACCAGAACCCGAGCAACCACCTGCGCCGGCCCACACGGAGCACCCAAGAGGAGCGACCCTGGAAGAAACGGGAATGATTCTCTGAAAAAGGAATGGAGAGGGGAAAAAAAAAGAGAGAACAGTGGAACTCATTTCCCTCCCCACTCTTACCCCACCCCTACATGTGGCAACAAATGCCCTTGATTAATTATTATTAAATTTTAAAAAGTTCCTTTTTCCTCATTCCCACAACACTGGAGTTGGCCTGGGCTGCGCTGGAAGAGCAGGAGCCCAGGCACAAATGCTCTCTGCAGCCCCAAGACTGTTCTCTGCTTTTGCAAATCCCAGGCTCTGGAGGGGATAAAAACTCGGGAGCAGAAGATAAGAACATGGTCAGCAACCCCAAAGGGCAGCACTGCCAAACCCCAACGGAGGCTAACACTGAGTCACAAGAAATGCTGCTGACATGAGAAAGGGGATATGCCAGGGAACAGTCCCTGGCACCCGAGAGCTCCTAGGACCCGGCCAGCGTCGCGGGCAGAAGTGCTTTGTCTGCGCCCTGCCGGGCCCCAGAGCGCCCTGCAGAACACGAACCCGGCTTCTCGCTCCCATCCTGCTACATCCACTCTGCTCTAAAGCGTTTCACTTCCTCGCCGCTCCCCCAGCTCACACTTCAGCATCTGCTCCTGCGCGACCAGCGAGCCCCACCGACGCATCCAGACACCAAATTCTGCTCATTCAACCTGACCCCGTGAGCCTGGCAAAGTCAGTCCACCCCCTGGCACCTCTGCTTCTCATCAGCAACGCGGGGCTCCCGGGAGCTCCCTCACCGCAGCGCTCTCCTCTCAAGGGGAGGAGACAAAAGTACTATCACACCAAAATCCTAAAACCGAGCGTGATTCTCTCGGAAGGAATGCCTCACATCGCCATCTGCGTCCAAGCTTGCAACACTTGCAGTGATGAGGCTGCAGGAACAAACTTCTTGTGAAACACCAGACAGATTTTAACAAGATTTTCCCCACTTGCTGTTCTCTTCTTTCTTGTCATCAACCAACATGGCCAAGACAGGACAACAGCAGTTAAGGGAGGCAAAGAAAACTTATCAGAACCGAATTAATTACATGAACATCAAATTCAGAAAGAGTCCTCCAGTGCAACCAGCTCTTGGCTACCTTATACTGCCATGACCCAGGCTAATTACCTATATACCAGGTTAGCATTAGCATAAAAGGAAAAAAAAAAAAAAAGGGAGGAGGGAAAAAAAGGAAAGAAACAAAAAAGGAAAAACGTGAGCACAGCACGACTTAGTCTGGCAGCCGAGTAATCGACTAGGTCAGGACTGCAAGGCAACTATCTTCCGAATTAAAGTTGCTGCTCATCTATTCCACGGCTTCAGCAGCCGCGTCCAGCGCCTCGCGCGCCGCGTGTCACTGGGACTGCGCGCTGCACGCGCCGGGACGCTGGCTGCTGGCACTCGGGGAGCCGTGCCAAGACAGACAAGCCCTGCCCAGCTTGCTGCGAGCAGCTTTAGCCTCTCTCAAAGAGGTTCAGGTGGATTTGCCGTCTGCAACGCAGCGATGGCACCCGAGGACGGCGCCATGGGGTGCAGAAGCGCCCCAGAGCCATGCGCCGCCAGTGGCAGCTGGCGGAGGCCACGCTGCACCCAGTGCTGTGGCACCCAGAGCAGGGCCACCCGTAGGCCAGGCGGCCCAGAGCCAGAGCCGCGGCCCCGCTCCTGCCGTCTGTCTGCGGGGGACTGCTCCGACGTGGCTTTCAGCCCTGACCTCAGGGAGGCTGCGGGAAAGCCCAGGAGCAGCTTTCTAACCCGATCAGCCCTTCCATCCCGCAGTTACGGGAGACGCTAACCGTCCACCTTTTCAAATACTATATGCTGCAAATACTAGGCACGTGAACAACTGTACACCAGCTTATCGGGAAACGAACCAACAGGCAGAAAACAAAAAAATAATTCCACGTATGTTTCAACACCTCTGATGCACAGGATACACCGAAACCATTGGAGCTGGGTGGTACAGCCAAAGGAAACCTTCCTGGTCACCATGCACGACCCCAATGCCACGCAGTCGAGACACAGTCAGCTGAAATGGGAAATGACCAGAACTACGCTGACCACCAGGTCAGCCCTTGCTGGCACCGTTCAAAGAGAGGAGAGGCTGGCAAACGTAACTGAGCAGCACAGAGCAAGCAAAGCACCAGCTGATGGGTCATGGATGAGCATCTACAGAAAGAGCCCTAAGAAAACAAGTGTTAGTTGTTTGCAATTATAAATAAATTTGTCTTCTTAGACTATAAAAGACTCTTAGATTAACCTAAATTCAGAGAAATCATACACCCTCTAATCCACATCAAATATTTCTGGAGTTTGAAAATAACAGGTAGAAAGAGAACTCAGTTTGTGTATCTGGGCACGTATGTACACAGCCACTTATGCGCATGTAAACCACTTGCTTAAAGGAAAACAGAAGAAGGTGTTATCAGCAGCAACGGCAGGATCAGTCTGTCTACTACCGCCCGCATCCTGGAGTCATCGATACACATAGAACATCCATCATTCCCTTCTCTTCCTTCAGGATGTTCCTTCCACAAATTAATGGGATCCAAATAACCCTTTACCAGTGTCAGCACTTTCGGCATGTACACATGCAGCAGACCCACTATATTAGATGGGACAGGGACAGACAAGCCAAGCGATTCCCAAGTCTCATTTTCTTTACTTGTCTGCAAATCTACGTGTACCAATCACAAGCATTTGGGAAAATGCTCTTTTGCACAACTCAATCCCAGCACCAAGCATGCAACAAAACCAAGTATACCCATAATATTGAACTGGGATTTGAGATAGCGTACAAGCACAAAAAAAAAAACACATAACTTGCTGTTCTTTAGTCAGCATAGTAGCAGGTAGTTTTGTGCTCTATTCTTATGTTACTAAAAGTAAGGATTCTACAAATGCAAAAAACTCATCAGCTCTATCTGTGCAAGAGCACAATTACAAAACACAGTTCCTTCTAACATAATTACTTAGATTTCATGGCCTTACAGTTTATTTGAAGAATAACAACTAACCGCTCGTGCTCTATCCTTCACATTCCAGCAAATTTTTTACCAAAGTCTGCAACCATCCTAAAGACAAACAAACTCCCAGAACGCACAACTAAGATCCTGCAGAGTCAATTCTACCCGCAAGGTGCCAGCCAAGGCTGGATCATGGAGACAAACTCTATCAAGTTGTTCCACCTCCTGATATGCATAACCCCCATCTTCTTCTATGCCTTGCAGCTCTGTTCTCCGCAATATTTATAAAATACCTAACATTCAGCAGACTTTTGGTAGCACCAGGTAAACCCAGTTTGAGCTGCCCTGGACATAGTGCCTGGTCACCCATCCAGGGAGCGCTCACGTGGCCTGCGACAGGGTCCCATCCTACCCGTGCAGGCGAGTCCAAAGAGCACTGAAAACATTCCCCAAAACGGCAGCCACCGCTCCGGGAGCCGAGGGAGCAGCACAAAATTACTCTAGCTGTAAAAAAGAAAGTCTACATGGTTTCACATGCCACTCATGAAAGACTGAAGGAGCCATGCGTACATCTGATGGCAAACAAAGCAGACACAGCAAAAGCACCAGCTACTACCAGGGGAACGGAGCGTTCCAAAATACTTCTGTCACGTCTGAAAACATTTGGAAGCCACGTGGGCAAACGCAGACATCAGCGGTGCCGACCACAGCAAGACGAGACTCCAAGCAAAGCGCTGCTCTCCCTGCGAGCCCAAGGAAACGCTGCAGCACCGAACGGGCGCTGTGTCCCCTCCGCTGCGCGCCCACGTCCACCACGGCGCCTCACCGGGCCGCCCGGCACCCGCAGGCTGCCAGCGCAGTGCAGAACGCGGGGCAGGAGGGCGGCTGCCAAGGCAGGCCCCTACTCCACAGCTTCCTGAGGAATAGGAACTAAAATACAGCTAGGCACACCACGCTCTCCGAACAGCCCTGCTGGATTACAGCAGGCGGGGCCGCGCGGAGCCCGGGCCCGGCGGGGCTGCTGGGTCCGTGTCCGGGGCCGCTG
>JAWLRI010000674.1:3118349-3132059 GCA_034781795.1 Crypturellus tataupa
GCCTCCCCGCAGCCCCCGGCGGGCAGGCCAGGCCGAGCGCAGACGGAAACGACACCTTCAGCGGGATCACCCCAGCCGCCCTTGGTTATAAACAAACTCCTTTTCTCCGTGCCGTAGTTTCCCGGACGGTGAAACAAGGGCGAGCCCCCAGCAGGACGGAAGCCACGCGGTTTGGTAATGTATGTAAAGCCGCTGGATACGCTGGAGGGAAGGGCTTACATAAAGCGCATGAATACAAAGATACGACCCCATCTTTTATGCCTTGCTAATCCACGTTTCCCATCTAAGTAACTCCAGCAGGTAATAGCAGAACTAATAATTACAAACCCTGATGGATCTGACCTGTAATTCTGAAGCTAAAGAATCGGTGGCTAGATGAAAGGGAATACGTGTCCCCTTGTGCTGTGATCGCTTAGAAAAAAATCCTTTGGAAAGTATTACAGTGTGGCAGAAACGATCACTCCTGAATTATCCTTCCATTTATTCTGTTCCCTGAATATGTGCTTAGTTACGTTTTATTTTGGATTGTGCACGCAGGGCAAACTCTTTCTTACAGCTGAGTAGAAGACAAATGGCCAACTAAACGTTCAGTAAGCTGCTCCGCTCCACCTGAACTATAAACAAACACAGTCCTCTGGGAGGAAAGCCCACCAGTCATGACTCCCTCATAAAAAAGAAAGAAGCAAATAGAAGAAATATCTGAAATTTTGCATGGAGCTGGCAATGGCCGGGGCAGTGGGACGGACGAGCTCCGTGTGCCCCTTGGCCCAGGGGCTCCGTCAGGGCCCGGAGGCAGCAGCCGCCCCTTGAACTTCGTGCTAGTTCCAAGCCTGGATGGTCCTCCTGAAACACAGGTACTTGTTGGGAAGGGAGCAGAGCGACGGAGGAAGTGTGCTCCTCCACAGCACACATTGCCCAGCCACCAAAAATACAGCAAGGGTGTTTGTTAAAGGCAGGATCTTGCAATACGCGTCACCAGGTGCGTAGTGCTAAAAACCGCGCGTTTCTCACGCACTGACGCAGGATGTCACAGCCGGAGAGGCAGGTGGCCGACGGTAACACCTTCCTGCTAAAGGGGGCTTTGCTCCGGGGGAGGAGGACAGCATCTCAATGTGCAAGGGATCTATGTCACCTCAGCTGTGACGTGACCTTAGGTTTAATATGATTTTCAAATCCCTCCAGGTAAAGGCAGTTTAATGCAGTTAGCTCCTGATTGTGGATGAAGAAATATACGCACATGCACACACACACCACACAAAAGAATTCCTATTACACATTTACTGTACTGAGTGAAAGAGAATAAAGGATAGTGGAACTGGCTCCCGCAGAGCTCTGAACGTGGCCCTGGTCCCTGCAGCCACCGCATGCCCCTGGCAATCCCTTCCTACCCTTTGTTCCCCAGGACCTTTCAGTTCTTGTTGTTTATTTTATCCTGTCTCGACTGCGCGTTCCCTATGTCAAGGTCTGCCTATTGCCATGTATTTTGATGGCATCAGAATAATGTTCCCTCTGCTCATTTTAATAGTTAATATAATATGAGCAGTTAATAATCACTGTTTTGTTAGACATTAGCTTTGGGAGAAGAAGAATCAGTAAAACGTATTTTGGAGATAAAAATCCACTGTATAGGCTTAATGGAAATAGAACAAAATTCAAGAGAAACTTTACAACATTTCCATGGGGGAAGCAAGAGGCTAATTCTGTGTCTGCCACTCTGCTTGATTTAGTATGTGGGACACTTCCCTCTGGGAAGGAGTAAGTAAATTAATGTAGAGTTAAAAGAATGAAAGTCCTAAAGCTGCTACAAGACAAGACCCTGAGAACATGCTGAGTTGAGTGTATCCTTATTTGCTACACTGGAGCAGATTTCAATTATTTCATTGGTACCAATGGTGAAAAATACCTGCTGAGGAAGCCAGCACTCAGTGCAGCGCAGTGTAAAGGGATTCTGCATTCAAAGGTCGCTGTTCCCTTGCGGGGTGGTGTAACATGGCCCCCCAAAGCCTTCAGCTGGAGGAAGGCCCCGGTGTACCCGGCACTCCTCACACATGAAGGCAAGTCTTTGCCAAATTAGAATTTACAGTCCGAACAGACCAGGCAAAGGAAGTATTTACCACTGGGCTTGTGTTTCAATGACTTCCGCGGGGTCACAGAGCCCGGACCTGGTTCAGGAGGCGCACGGCCGCCTCTGTGCTGGGCGCTCTCGCCTGCAGAGCGATGCTGCTCTGTGCAGCAACGCGGCGCGCCCAGAGCCCCGGTGCCTGCCTGGCTGCCCTCCCTGTGCTCAATACTAATACCAGTGTCTTTGTAACACAAAGAATTAAGACAAAACGTTTCATAATGCGGGAAGGCGTGCTGTGCTAGTGATTTCAACTGTTTTTAATAACCCTGTATCAACATTTTTCTTGCAGCTTCTCCAGGTTTGAAAGCTCAATTAATTCTGAACTACAACTCTGTCTATCGTTTCAACCACACGTGGCCCAGTGAGAATTCATCCGAGACAATGGTTAATTTTTGGTATCTTCTGCTGCCTAATGACAGGTGTGCTGTCCCAAATAATTAGCTTTCAAAAAAGGATCCCTTTAACCCTTCTCTAAAACTGGTTGGTGATCTCGGTTTTACCTCATTAAGCTCCTGACAGCTCAATGTACCCACATCTGTTACTGTTTGGTAGTTTGATTCCAAGAACACAGATCGCTTCAAGAATTGGCAACAAATTCGTTCAGGCTCGTGATGCAAATCGAAACCCATCTGTTTACTACTCAAAACACGTATTTTAATCACAGTATAATAGTGGTGTCAGCAATATCATAACTTAGGCTGTATCTCTGATCTAAACATGATAGGTGGTTCTCTTCATTTAAGCAGCATCACTTGAACTGAGTTTTTAAATACAAATACTCTGACATTCAGGCACTTGCACACAGGAGCTCATCAATCTGCTTGCACTGGATGATGTTTTAACTGCAAGAATAATAGCAAACAATTTAAGAACTCAAATAGGGTTAGGCTACTTAACCAGGTGCTCTGATCCAGCAAGTGGATTCTGACAGGTATGGTCTGCAGAGAAAATTATTCATTGGTGTTTGCAATGGGCAGGATGTTTTTGCTGTACCGGCAGCCCAGACACGACATCTCAGTGGAGCCCACAGGCCGTTTCACAGGTTCTCAGGCTGGATGGAGGGCTGCCAGCACAAGCAACAGCAGCGCGCTCCGCGGGAACCCCCCGCTGCCGGCAACCGGGCGGGGAAAGCGCTCGACTTGGGGCGCTGCATCCGCAACCGTGAAAAGGGCAGCGGCTCCTCCTGCCAGCAGTGCACCGGCTCTACGTCACAGCCAGAGCGCGTGAGAAACGTCCTGCTGAGAGCGACTGCTTCACCCCAGCGGGCAAGACAGCCCGCAGCACGCGGGAGGAACCTGGGCCCACGGAGCACTGAGTGCACGGGAGGACGGCAGGGCTGGCAGCTCTGCACTCTTCAAACGCAATGGGGAGGAGAATGCAGAGGAACTGCTCAATATGTCACTTCTCTTTGGGATGAGATGGATGGAAGTACAGCAGAAGATAGCAACTTTTTGGTTCTTTATCTTCTTAGAAAAAAATAAAGCATCAGAGTACCAAAATTTACATGGCATATCTGAACACAGGAAAACAAACAGAGCAAGAGCAAGTCAGAGTCTCAGGACATTATTCACTTGTTACAGCTGCTCACTAAAGAGGCAGGAAGGTTTACACATCAAATCACAGGTGGATCTTTAGACTGATTTTCCAAAATACGAACTGTAAAGAAGGGATTCTAGATTTATATCGCACTATGTGACAGATCAGCGTGTGGCTTTAAGTACACAGTGCACTACGATTTTAAAAGAGTGGGTGAGACTGTAAGGCTCTGCTGTATCATTTGCCCTGCTTTACCCTGGGATTCCTGCAGTATTCTCCATTGTTATTTGCTAGAAGAGTTACATGTTCTCCAAGAAAACAGTAGAGGGTGCAAAGTTTGGGAATTACTATGAGAGCATTCAGTAACTGCTACAATTGACTTAGGGAGCAGCAAGAGCACCTGGGCACCTGGAGGGGGCAGCTCCCGCTGCCAGAGGAGGTGTCAGACACTTGCTGTGTCCGGAACGGGGCTGCACACACAGCCCCACGTACCACCACCACGAGCATGCCGGGGAGCAGGTCTAGAAGGGCTACAGCAGGTCCGAGAGCAGCTGCTGCCAGGAAGCTCCTCCAGGGCTGCAACAGACTGTTCAAATTACACGTGCTCCGAGCGCCGCGGAACACCCTGGGAACGGCTGTTTTCATGATGCAACTTTCTTTATGCTCATACTTGTAGCAAATGTTTAGAAGAAAATAGTCTGTGTGTCAGAAGATGAAAAAAAGCACTGGAAATTCAGAAATAAAGCACAGTAGTATTTGTCTTCCTCTGAAAACACTTATTTTTTCAAGCAGTATTTTTGTTTCTAAGCAACTCTTAAAACATCACAGAACAAACATGTATGAAACTGCCAAGCAGATTCAACCACACAAATCTTTGCTATAAGACCAGGGGAAACTGAGCTTTCCAGAGATTGATATCAGACACCATATAACCATTATTCTTATATGCAGAGAGTAAATACTTAAATGTATATTAGGATGCATTGTATTGCTTTGATTCACCCTGTGTTACAACCAAACCATTCTGAGATAATTTTTAATTTGATTAGTAATACTAAATATTTGCAAGACAATGTCATATAATTACTTTCAAATGAATTATCATAATTACTGAAGATAAAGATGCAAAATTTATAAAACTATGCTTCAAAAAAAAATACAAGCACCACTGAACTGTTTTAAGCATAGATATGATGTCCGAAAGTATTGATTGCTCTATGGTCAAAAGAAGTGAACGCATCAGGCAATTTAGATTATGAACCTGCAAGTTGTGGTGCTGGAAAGACCTCCTCTAAAATCAGCGAATTGCAGGATTGCAAGTACCAGTGAATTACTGACCCTATGAAAATCCACTGAGTTGTGACACTAATTATGGATTTCACCCATTATTTTCCTTGATATATGGTAAGTCAGTAAGATCTTAGTTTATTCATACCTGAAAAGAAATGCTGAGGGGATTTTACAGGGTGGTTAACCTATGGCCACTGCATTAAAGCTTCAAAATAAATGCAACTCATTTGCACTGAGATGACAGATTAATAAATTGTTCCACCTCATTACCCCATGGTAACTGATGGGATAGCTTAGGGGAACTCTGCCAAATGACGCAGGCCAAAGGTCACTGCTCCTTTTACAAAAAACAACATTTCAAAGCTTAATACAAATACAAGTAATTCGGGGGATTTTTTTAAAAAAGACAGTGAAAACATTAAATTGGACTGAAGCAATACTCATCAATGTAAAACTCAGCAAGCAAGCAATATGGCATTGTGCTGGGGTGCAAGAAGCAGAAGATGACGCTGATAAAAGGGTGTTTGCAACTTCTTGCCGTGCCGGCCCGCAAGGGCCCGCATGCGGAACGGACTGCGCAGCAGCGCTCGTACGGCACCGCACCCGGGACAGCCAGCGCTGCCGCCGCTGGGAAGGGACATCTCTTAATGCCCCTGCAGGGGCAGAACATTAATACAAAATAACCGAGAGGATAAACAGAGTAATTACACTGCTGCAGGTACAAAATCACGACTCAGGATGAAGACTGAGCTAAGCTTTAAAATAAAACAGCACTTTAAATTGCTAAACTTTGGGATTTTGTAATGCCCCCACTAACCTTTGAGCCTGTAAAGTTAAGTTTGCAAGTTTTTTTTATCAACCACTGAAAAAAAACAGTCATAGGATTCAAAACTAAACAAAACACTTGCCTCCAAAGTTGAGAAAAAGGTGACTAAAAGAAAAGCACTTGCGTAATTGTAGGACCTGGAAGCTATGAAATAAAACTTCATGTCACTCGCACTGAAGAATTACTGATATTTCACCTCTCTTTTTCCTGAGGTCCTTAATTCTTCCTCTGAAAAGGAATATTATTTTTGCTGTTCAATTACATTTTAACCATTCAATCAGATCAAGCTTTATATAAACGTATGGACTCTTGTTTCAGATTCCCTTACTCAGCATTTATTTCAGGAAGAGAAGAGCTGTGTTCCAAGGTCACAACTGATTAATCTTGACCTATAAACCTTGTAAGTGTAAAGTCTTAATATAAATGTACATAGTAAAGTGAGATGTACTCTGTATCCATGACAAATAATGAACTGAATTTTTCTGACTTTATTCTTTAGTTGCTAATTAAGCACTTAAATAGAAGATCTGTTATCTCTTCAGTGCTCTTTGGATAAATTATGTGCCCATAAGAGGAGCGATAGCATCTGGCCCTAGGAGAAGGTGTCATGGAGCTGCCTCCTTTCCAGGTTTGGGGCAGAAGATTTCTTCCTATACCCTGAACATGCTCAGGAGAGGGCTGCATGGCTTTAGGCTTGTGAAGAGTACATTATTTTAAAACATTCATGTTTAAAATTTCCAGTACCATTTTAGTAATATTTTAAAATTATTGGCACTATGAAAAAAACTTTATATTTCTGGTATTATTTTTTAGGAATTAAGTCACAAGATGGAAGCAAGTGAAATAGAGCTATTTTAGAATAAAAATGCTTAGTAAAGTAATACTATCAACACAAATTAAATTATACAGTAAATAATACATTAGAGTAAATAAGTAAATAAAGAGTAGGTTTGAGGAAAAAAAAATCCTATTTCCTTTCTGCTTCCAGCTCACAACGTTAAGCTTCTTAAAATCCTTTTTTATAGGTCCATCAATATGTCATTTTTAAATACATATCATCACAAAATGTGATTTACTTCACCTGGCACTTTTAATTTTAAATTAACCACAAGACAGAAAAGTCAGAATAAATTTACGAGGTGCTTCTTGCTATTGTCACCAGCACTGGAAACTTTTACAATTATGCCCATGCAATTAGTTATGCTAAATAGAGAGCGTGAAATCTTTTCCGGAATCTATTAGGGCAGCCTTACGCAGAGGTTTTCAGCAAGAGGACAGTGTTATTTCCTGCAGATTTGAGGCACAACACAAGTGAACACATTACAAACCTGGTTTTGTCTTTAATCATTCCCTTCGCAGTACTGACAGGCACATTAGGCACTCCTGCCTAAAATTAGTTCCGTTCATGCTGGGAGCAACCATTTACTCTATCAAGCTATTTGTACGCTTAATAGTAGAAGACTTCTGGAATGCATCACAGTGCTCGTGCTAGGTTTCTCTGAAACACCTTGTTCAGTAGCTGGAGCACAGTATTATTAACATATTTAATGTCTTAAAGCTCTTTGAATGGCACATCATTAAAATCTCCTTTAACCTGTAGACTGCTTTGGGAAAGAATACGCAAATCAACTCTCAAGAAATTAAGCAGTAAGATAAAAGGACAGTTGAATTAGCAAATGCCAGATTTTGACCCTGTAATTGCATTTTACAATCAGAAAAACAGGACTGCAATTGTCACGACCAGCAAGACCAATAATAAATAATATCAGGCACACAGAAGCTCTCGAAGTGTCTGTGACACTGCACTACTAATTGCAGTGCAGTGCTGCACTGCGGTCCCACCTGCTTCACATAGTTTCCTGTTACAGGTCTGGGGAATGCCTAGGCATGAGGAGTCATCCTGCACGTGGCCAGACAGGAGGCTGGGCAGCCTGACAAGTTTTGCCAATCACACAGTCTTGAAAGGGAAATACTCCATATATTTACCACAAGCTCCGTATGATCTGCATCAGCATAAGCTCATCATTTTTGGACGCTCCATTTGAAGTGATTGTTCCCGTGGTTAGGTTCATCAGCCACTGGATGTCACTAGTAGTCTAAACAGACAAACCCGAACAGCATTTGTTTGGCATTAAAACATATTTGGAGAACTGAGATACCAAGGAACAATAATATTTCCAGATGCTGAATGCAGGTGTCTCTTGCTCCAGGCTCATGTTTCTTTCAAGCAGTATGAGAAATGCCTGATTTGCTTTGGTGATTCCTTCGTAAATCCGATAACAACTGATATATTCTCAATTTCAGTGTTCTGCTGATAGTCAGGATCGTTTCCTGTGCCATGTGCTAACTTTTAAGTAGAACAAGATTGCAAAATCTCCAAGGCATTTGGCAACGCTCCTGATTTATCACCAGCTAAACCAATGCTGTTTTCTGAGGACAGGAGTACCCTTCCTCGCACCTATGGTGCAGCTCGCTGTCTCCCTCCCATGGGCTGCCCATAAAAAGCTGTTTCTGAGCTGTCCTTCAGTTCAGACAAGAGACGCTTCAATGTCTAAAATTCTAAATCTGATTCTGACTGACCAAAGTGTGCCCAGTCACCACTACACCGAACATCCTACTCAAGAGGATGCACTTCCAACTGTAAAAGCAACTGCACAAGTTTTCACCGCGCTTCTTACACCGAAACACAAGTCTATGTAACGATCCCTTGCTATCGTATCGGGGCACGTGGCCGGGGTCTTCATCTCGAAGCGCAGTCCCGTGGAAGGGGCTCCGCGGCAGGGCCGGGGACGCGGCTGAAAGGCCAGCGCGCCGGGAGGGCCCGAGGGCCGGCGCTGCCCTGCAATGTCCAAGCAGCCGGCAGCAGCTCCGCGCTCCTCGCGCGCCACCCGGGAGCCAGGATCACAGCTCTTCCCCGCCGCCCCCAGCAGCCCCGTTACATCTCTGCTTGGCTGCAGGACTGCACAACTACGTGCAGTGTTTGCAATGCATATGCTGAGATTGGCACTGGCCAGCCATTTAGACAGAGTAATGGGAGGCCCCATAACATCCATACATCAAGGAGGAGAAAAAAATATTTGAAAAAAAAATAGATGAAACCACTTCATTAAAAAGAATGACCTTTTTTTTATATAATTATTTAAAATAATTAGATTGTTCTGAACCAATACTGCAGTTTTAATACAGGTATAATCACTGCAAATGACATTAGAAGCTTGTCTACAGGCAAATTGCATTCCTGTAATTGTAATGGGATTGTTAAAGCTGAGCAAATCCCCAAGTCCAGATATGGTTGACACTGCAGAAAAGGAAGGGGAAGGAGGTTATTCCAGAAAACCTAATCCATCTTGGGCTTATAGTGGCATAGCTATTTCATTAAAAAAAACCCTCCTAACTAAACAAAGTAAGTGGGCTTGTAGGGAAACAATATATAGATCAGCCCTAAACCACAAAACAGCAATGAGCGATGGCAGCAGTAAAATTTGCAGCATTTAAACCTGAAGGCCGATGTGAAGAAGTGCAACTGCTGCCATAAAACAGTGTCATTCGGCAGTGACGTGGGATCGGCAGACAGGGACAAGCCTAACCCAAGGTGGGGTCCTGCAGCCTTAGGACTGCCGACCTCCTCTGCTCTCAGCTTTGCTGTCTCGGGGCTGCTCGACGTGGCAGATGGCAGCACCCAGCAGCACCGACTCGCCAGGTATGTTGGAGGCTTTGCAATAAGAGCTTACAGCAAATACAGGTATTTCTATCACTTTGTGAAGGAAAATTGCAGTAGTTTGAGAATCCTGTATCAGTATGCTCCTAATTCCTAAAAAAAGCTAAAAAATAAAAAGCACTAGATTAGTTATATTGTGAACAGAAAGCATTTATCCCTAAATAAGGTTTTGTCATTATAGTCAGCTGCATAAATCCTGGATGATCCTTAAAAAGATTAAAGGGATTCTCTGCCGTCTCCCAGGTAGGCTGTCCCCAGGCGCTGCTGTCACACCGCTCCGAGGAGCAGGTGTCAGTGCTGGTGACAAAGACCACAGTTCCGCACAGCAGCGGAGGGGCAGCCCGCACGTCCCCTGCAGGGCGGCTGCTCCGAGGGCTGCCCGCGCCGTGCTCCAGCGCAGAGGCCCCGCGGTTCGCTCGGCAGCCGCTCCCGGCACCAGCTCTCCACCGCAGCCGAGCCGGCCCGGGTCCCCACGGACCCCGCGCAAGGGCTGCCCCGCGCCGGGGCCGAGCCGCTGCCACGGGAGCACAGCGCCGCGGCGCCCGGGGAGCCTCCCACCGAGACGCTTTCTCCCTAGCTCCCTCGGGGCGCTCCCTGGAAGCCGCCTCCCGCGGAGGCAGCAGATGGTTTCTGCTGCAGCCCAGCCACGGCACGGAGGGTGCCTGCACCCTGGGCCACACTCACACAGCATCTGTAGATGCTGCCGCTTCATGTAAACCTGCAGCAAAAAGCACACACAAACAGCTCCAGGGAAAAGAAAACTACACAATTCTTATCATCAAAAATGCTGTCGTTAGCCCTCTGCTACCTGCTTGTAGGAACTACAGCCCTGCTCTGCTCCATGTCTCCTAGCCAACCCTTGAGACATGCGTGGCGTTCTTGAGCATGGCAAGAGACCTCAGGCCTCAGGATGTGCAAACACGTCAACGAGGCAGCATCCGCCCTTCCCAGAATGTTGACATCATGGAAACTCTGCACATCCTGCAAACAGGTCCTCCAGATTAGAAAAAAAAAACAGATTCTTTGTAATCATTATAAAGAAAACCTTTACAAAAAGGTCCTGGTCACTGAAATTAATGACAGAATTCATATTTACTCTAGTGGAACCAGAAGTGAGTTCATAATGGATATATTGCATGCACCAGATTCTGTCATAAAAGCTGAAAATGAGAAATTACAAAATCAATTGACCTAAATATTCAGAAATTACACAGTGACTCTTCAGGCACCTACTTTGGACTGTTTAATTACCAGCTACTCAAAGAAGCTTGATTATCAAAGGCAAAATTTTAAAAAGACTTCACCTTTTAAGGCTTCTAGTTTGGGGCACCTCTAACTACTAATGACTTCAGTGAAAAACTGGGTCAGAGTTATCCCCATCTTCCCCAAAGTGCTGTAAAACTAGATTTACCTGTGCATGAGTGCACAAGTGTACATATATATATATAAATGTAAAAATGTATAGTTTATATATACACAATATAATTCATATATATATGTGAATTCAAAAATACTGTGAACCTGTGAATCAAATGGACATTAACTGCTTCCCAACTAGGCCCTAAGGGGGACAGACGTGATGTCGGCGTTACTACATTATTTAATGTTAATGCTATAAATAAATGAGCGGTTCCGAGGCGCGCTCTTCCCCTCGCTCCTTGCTCCCGCCAGGCGGCCGCGCTGCGCGGTCGGGCCGTCCTCCTGCACAGGCCGCCCGGCTCTGCTCTCTGCACTGTGCAGTCTGTGGCACCTCCTGGGCCAGGGCTCTACAGGGGCCTCCACCCAGCGCGAACCGCTGTGCCCCGGGGAGCTCCGGGACGGCAGCGGCCCTCGAGCTCCTGCACACGGGGCCGGGCTGGCGGGCAGGAGCCGGCCCCATCTCTGCACGGTACTCGCGCACGAGCAGGGCCTTGCCCATCCTCGGCCGTACTGGGCGGATGCATTTACTAGCGTCTCAAAGACAAAAGGTACTAGTACAACTATTATGACTACTCTGCCATTTCAGGAGTGCTGCAAAAATCATTTATTTAATGCTAAGAAAGTATTTCGAAGCTGAGAAGAGCTATGTGGGTGCTATCGTTATAAACAGTTTCTTAATTCCTAGTTTAACTATGTTAGTAACAGCACAAAAATAGGCTAGAAGAACATCTTGAAGCAAAACCAACTAGATTAATTTCATTTTCTTTTGGTGAGGAGTTACTCTTTGCAGTCTACTACACCAGTCCACACTGTCAGCTTTCAGCTGCCAGTTCCTCAGGGTAATGTTTAAATTAAGTACTCCTTTTTTTTTTTCTAATCAGGAAACTATTTATATTCATTTGAAGCCTTGTAATCTTCTCCAAACCAATGTCAAAAAATAACAAACAAACAAAAGAATACCCAAAGCTAAATGTTAACTCTAAAACTCCTTCCAAGCCTCCTATTTAATCAGCCTTGTGGCATATTGGAAAATGGACCATTTAGTTCCACTTCATTATTATGGGAAAAAAAAAATCCTACGGTCAGGCTTAAAGCACCTAAATACCTAGAGCCATATTCTAATCTGCAAAGCACACGGCTGTAAAACAGACGAGCAATTTTTCATTTCCTCGGGGCAGCGCTGCTTATGCTGACTGGCAGGGGCTTTCTGCATCTCCCCGGCTCTGTTGTTATCCCGCTGCCCCTGTGCGTCTGCGCCCGCTGCAGCGGCGCTCACACCGCCGCCACGGCGCGGATGCCACGTACACCGCGGCTGCACGGCTCCTTGGAAGCACTGAGGGTGTAACGTGAAACGCACACTGAAATTAGCACGAATTTAGTAACACTCACCTGTAATTGCAGGAAATTGCTATTTTTACCCTTAAAAAGTATTGCAAAGTACCCTATGCAGCAGATACTTGGGTGCTTGAAGTCAGGACTTTGAAACATCACAGAAACCAGCTTGGGGATCTTTGGGGAAAAAAAAAAAAAGACAGAAATGAATAAACAATTAAAAACCTCTGTAGCATTCCATACATCTATGAACAGGAATGCATGATCACCTGTGAGGGCTGACCGGGCTCAATTACACATTGTCCATTCCAATTCTTCCTAGAGAAGCTTTTGCACTGGCATCAGAGAACGTGAGATTGTGGATAAAGAAGCCCCAGATTACATTACCGATAAATTGGTAATGCCTTTGTGATTATACCTTTAAACATTTTCATTTGGTTCTTCTTTCATATATTCTTTACAAAATGTTTTAAAATTTAAATGAACAAATGCAAATATTGCATAGATAAAGCTAGTGATGCTGGTAAAATACATTAGTAGAGACTGAAGACTCAGTCAAAATGGCAAAAAAACTCTCTGAGAGTAAACTGATGTGTAAATGATGCGTAAACTGATCATTGTTCTTGTTTTCGGTTTTTAAGCGGGCACTAATTTCATCCTTGCATATCACTACCATTGCATGAATTAACTGCACTTAAGAAGCTCTTAGGAAAATATCTTCCTTCTGGTCCAAAATGATGGCATCATTCAAAAAGGAGCTACATCAAAACATAAGAAAAAAAAAGGCATATAATCTTTCCTTTTCTTTCCATTTGAAGAAAAGACAGTGAAACATTTCTGAACCTCTTCGGCATGCAGCAATTGGTTATTTTGTTTTCCAAAATGAATCAGAATATCAGGGGTAAAAATGCTCTCCTTGTTAAGCGAGTACTAACCAGAGCTCAACTATTTGCAGGGGTACGGGCAGTACTGAACGTCCTCTGCAGGACTGCAGCGCCCTTCGCTTTGCTGCAGAACGTGTATCTGTAGAAGACGCAGCTGACGTAGGTACCGCGGCCCTGGGCGGATACAGGCTCCGTGGGGAGGGAGCGCAGCCCTGCGATGCTGAGCGGGCACTCAGCCTCACAGCGCCTTCGCTTCCGCGGCCTCCCTCGCGGACAGCACGTCCCGCTCCTGCGCACAGCCAGCGGAGCCGCCGCGCTGCCGTGCAGGGCCGCGGGGCTGCGGGGCTCGCGGGGCCGGCACTCCCGCGGCAGAGCAGCAACACCACCAGAGGCTTGTTCAAAAATACAGACACGTAAGCAAGAGAAAACCCTCCTCCGTGACTGCCGGAGAGGATCAAATAGTAGAAACACCACGGACAGACACCCTCCTCCCAGCATAATTGGTACTGTCACAGCTGCGGCGGAGCGAGGGGGAGGAGACGGGATGATGCAAGGCGCTCGGCGCAGCGCGCTCGGCCCTCGC
>JAWLRI010000674.1:3132270-3151213 GCA_034781795.1 Crypturellus tataupa
AGCGCAGAGCGCGCAGCAGCTCGGGCCGCGCGGCCGCGGGGACGCTGCTCCGCGCCCGCCTCTGCGCTCGCTCCGCTCCCAGCCCTGCAGAGGAAACCCACCTTCGTCCTACAAGTTCATCCAGAAGATACGTGGTCTACCCGAACAATACGTGTTCTTAGTCATTTATTTTCAGAGCTCATTACAAAGAGTAATTAAATGGTCATAATGTCCCTGGCTTTAACCCTATTTAGTAGATAAAGTAGATAATTAAGCACTGTTAGCTTCATTTTGCATCTATGGAAACTGATGACAAGGGCTAACTCAAGGTCACAGGGCTACTCTGAGTGAACTCTATCTTGTAATACACGAGTTACTAGCTCTTCTATCCAAAAATACTTGGATAGCTTGTTATTTTAAGCTCTTATGCATGAAAACTGTTATTCCTGCCCTATCACTGAGAAAACTAATAGGGAAGTATTACATGATTTGCATTACATGATTTAGCCAAAGCAAGTCTCAGAGAGCCTGGAAAACACCACTGATCTTTATTCCACGTTAGGGGAGAAACCCAGCATCTCTTTTTAAATAAGAGGGTATCTCTGCCTTGCAGAGCCAGCTGTTCTTCCATTTGTATTCTTGTATTCCTATCTAACGCAGCAGCCAGACGGGACAAATCTAGCGGCTGCCATGTGGAACGGTATTGCAGAGGTTAGTGCAGCTGCCCAGGTGCAGCCAGCAAGCCTGGCTCCGGCTGGCAGGGGGGTCTCACTCCTCAGCCACAGGGCACTGGGAGGTTTTAGACCAGGGCAGCCCGAGCACGTCCTTCCCGGGTGCTCACGAGTCACATGCTGCAGCAGCGCCAGCCGCTCCATCCTTCGGGCTATATATAGCTCTGTTCCTATAAACTATTATCTCACTTTGGGCCAGTCAGACTGTTTCATTCGTGAGAGTTTATCTTGCCTTAACTGCCAATGTGAAGGCAGAACAGTCTATTTTCAGGCTCAGAGAGGGCTCCAGGAGAGGACTACATCTTAGGTGCTCCCTCTCCTCCCATTTCTAAAGTATCTTAAGGCTTATTTAAGACATAAAGTTACCCCCTGTTTTAAGAGAATAGCTCTATTTGTTCACAATATGCACTCAGTATTGATAGAAATCTCCACTGACATGCTTCAACCTATTGGGACTTCTAGGGACTGGAAAAGACTTCTACTCCAAGCATTTTCAACTTTTGGCTCCACCCCTACGGCAACAAATGTGGGGCCAATAACCAGCAGGTGCATTTTGTGTAGGCACCACAGGAGAGTCACCAGTGTGGATAACAAAATGCAGAATGATTCCAAGCATCAGTTTTACCAGGCCACCCTGTCTCCTAAATTCTGACTCTCTTCCAACGCTTTCTGAGCGAATGCATCATTACGCACATGAAATTACAACATATACAGACTTTCATAGTTCCATTTAAACCTATGGCTATTTTGTGACAGATTTCAACAGAGAAAATAGAGTCCTTAAGTAGGGTATATGTAATAAAACGCACCTTACAAAATCCACTGAAGTTGAAAAGTCTTTAAATGACAACTGGCTTTATCAAACAGTAAGGCAATATGAAAAGCCAAAAACTGACCTCATAGCTAAGCTCTCAATGAGGCCTGGGTAAAGAGTTACTTAATTCAGGTAGAATCAGGTGAGCTTTGACTGTGCCATGAGATTCCTGTATAAGCTAGTAGTAGGGTTAATCAAAGTTCAACAATTCAATGAATTGGGCAGTTCATTTCTAGTGCCCATCACTTACAGTAGTGCCCTTCTGTTCTCAGGCACAGAACTGCTGCTAAGGAAGAGCAGAGGTAACCAAAAGATTCATGCAGACAGTTTAGTCAAAACAAAGTAAACTTGAAATGAGGACTCAAAATATCAAGATCATAGAAAAATTAAAGGCAGCTGGACCTGACATAGGGACTGGACTGGTGGCACAGAGTCACCCCCTCTCCCTGCTTCGTCGCCGCCTTCGTGCTTGGCTGTGAACCAGTGTCACCGTTAATTGGATGTGGAGAGATGGATCTGGCCACCTGGCATTCTGTCTGGCTCCTCGCTGACGATCAACTCACTTGGCAGCCTAAGGGCGGAACTGGCCACCTGGCTAATACCCGGGCTACAGGGTATGTGGGCAGCGGAGTGCCAGCCTGCTAGGACGTTTCTGCACTGCGGATGCTGACAGCAGCCGCCCCATCTCACTCCCTCCGTCCATGTCTCTGTAACCCGCGTGCTCACAAAGGGACGCCCAGCGCCCTCTCCTCTCTTTGCTTTCCTCCAACTGTCTGCTACGAAGGATAAAGACAACCCCCTCAATCGCTAAATGAGAACAGAATTAGCTTGTCTCCTTCTCCTCCGACTTCTTTACCTTCTCCCAGTTCCCTTCCCCCCTTCCATCCTTTTCTGCTTCTATGACTTTCAACCGCTTGTATTAGCTAGTGAGTTTCCCAACAGTTTTTGAATGCTGCAGTTTGAAGCCTATTTTAATTAATGAAAATGCCGATATAAATTAAGAGTATCAAAACAAAGAAAGAGACAAGAATGACGTATCAGACTCGTGCCTGAAGCGTAGATTCTCCACTTGCCTTGTGCCCTGTTATTATTAGCCCTTGCAAAATCTTAGTGAGAAAGACTACAATTTTGATTTAACAATTTTTAACATTCATTCTGCTGACATGCAAATTACTCCACAGGAGTCAAGGCAGTGGAAAATTAAGATTTAAGCATGCAAATGTATGTCAGTAAAGAGTTCTGGAGTATTATCAGTGTCACATTGTAAAATACTCTATGTATTAATTTTATTACTGTAAGATCTTAAAGTAAAAAAGAAAATAAGTACTGGAATATTAGGCTTTCCAGCTACGTGCCGTTCGTATTTTCAGACTTGGTCTTCCTCAGGTCTGAGGAAATTCTCACCTACTCTACACAATGAGACGTCCTCCAGACAGCCAGGAAGGACGGCTTTTGGGTTCTCTCCCCACTTCTGCCACTGCCTCATTGCACCTTTCTGCTAGAATTTTGACATGGAAAATACTTAGTTTCAGTTTTCTCATCTATAACATGGCATTTTTTAAAACACAATTTTTCTTAGGAATTTTAGAAGACCCGATACTTAAAGCTCAGAAATGGTCTTAGGATCCCAGAACAGAACAACTGAGTATAAAAATCGAAAGAAAAAAGAAAATATTTCACTTTTACTGATGACAGACCCAACTACAATATCTGTCTGTTTTCCAATAAGAAACCAATAACCTGCAATTACTATATGCAAAAATTCAGCCAGGGGAAACTGGTGTTTTGAAGTACAAATTCAGGCTAGAGTCTTTTCATAAAGGTCCATCTAAGTTTCCACTGCATATTTCAATTCTTTTTTTTTTTAAATGCTTTTTTTTCCCCTCAATTAATAGTATAATACGATGATGTGCTGTGATGTTTTTAAGATGCTTTTGGAAAAACAATAAACAGTTAATGCTAAGCTCTTACATCCATTTTAAAAAAACACATAATGTTCTTTGTTCATTGCAATCATTACTTGCATCACTTATTGGAATATATATTCACTCTTGGAATAACCTCATTAATAAATTCCAAAGATACATTTGCCCCCTAAAGGACCTGCTCCAGGGAGCTTTACTGCAAACAATAAAAAATGAATCAGGCCAACAACAGGAAAAGTATTCCAGGGCACGGATCTCCAGATTTCTTAAGCAGCCACAGTTTAACTGAAGTTAATAGAAGTATTTGATTTATCCAAGTGGGAATTATAGGACCTGCTTTTTTCTTTTTATTATATATGAATGCTGGAGGAGAGTATACTGTAGGTCTAATATTGGAGTTTAAACCAGTACAATTTGGCACTGGTGCTGAGGGATCCATTCATTTCTACCTTGATGCAGCCCTTTCGTACATCCCAGAGTTTCATGTGGCTACATGATGAACCACATCAGGAGTCTGATCCAGTGTGATTATATTTATCTTAGATCAGTTCTCCATTCATCACACAAATATTTCTTCTGGCAAGAGGGAGGGAACAGTATGGGGACAGAAGCAGAGATTGGGAACTGCAGAAGGTGGTAGCATTTCTTTTAGCAGCAAGTGCTGGTTTGAAGTAGTTAAAATTTAATGTGAAATCATGAGATAAATAGCTCAATTCAAATAACTACAGCACCAGGGAAGTGTTCAGAGGATGAGTTTAGCAGAAAAAAATACATTATTAGCTGAAAATATGCACTGAAAAAATGGCAAACCAGTATTACATTGAAGTAGCAGATGTGGTTAATCCTGAAAAAATCTCTTTACATGAAAATAATTCTGTTCCATTTTCTGAATCTCCACAGCAAGTTCAGCTTCTGGTAGCACTGTAGGCATGGATGTACGTATCTATACTGTATTATTTGTATATACACACACATGTACCACATGGCATATACTTTTAATAAAATATTAATGCACACATATGTTTGCATTGATAAGTTAGTAGATGTTTATACTCTATCATCCCTGATAGAAATATTAGACACAAAAGGAAAAGAAGGAACATGGTCAGAAAATTCTACTTTTGACCTGTGACTTTAAGGTTCTCTTTTATTCCTACTTGGACGTTGTTTCCGAGGGTAAGTGCTATGAACAGCATTTCAACAGCTGAGGCAAAACGTTAACATTTTAACTCACTGGTAATATTCATCTCAGGTACGTATTAGAAATACAGATTTAGACAAAACGCTGACACCTCTTCACAAATAGAGCAACTATGTTCTTCCATGTCCAGGAATTACCTGCTTATCTTTTGTAACTTTTTTCTCACTTTTATGCCTTAAAATCATAGGAAGAGTATCTCTCTATGATTTAAAGGAGGAAAAAAATATTTTAGATACTAGTACTATTTCTGACTTCACATTAAATCTATTCTGTCAGTTGGATACCTCATTCTCCTGCATCCACACTCAGGAAGGTATCAGGAAACTAACACTTTTCAGGGAGCCATTAATCAGCAAGACCATCACCATCCTTGACTATCTTTGAGACTTGTTTCATCTACTCAGCAAACGTCTATCCATAACATTCCTGCCAATCTTTGAAAGAATTTGTAGGTGATGCAGGAGCCACACACCAACCACAAACATCCCAGCCACTGAAATAACCCCCTATTCTCCAGAAGCCGCTTCCTGCACCCAGCAGAGCTCATTTGTGCACGGCAGGCCAAGTGCCTCTCTGCTCAGGCCAGGGCTCTCTTGCCATGCAGGGACAAAAACATTGGAGCAAATTCTTCTTTTAGTGTACTCTGTATTTCCATCACCTTCAGAAAGGCACATCCTGTGAAGCACACTGCCCTTGATGGCAATTTCTCTTTCTACTGAACTATGGAGCCCTTACTGATCACAGTTTACACAGAGGGACTTCTGCTCGTCTGCCCCCATTCCTCCCTTCTGGCTTTCCAGCCATGCATGGCTTCACTTTGCTCCCCTTCATAGCTCACAGCTCACAGACTCACTGGACTCCAAATCCTAAAAACATTTTAAAAATCCAATGACCTTAGTTGATTTTCAGCTTCCAGTGCCCAAACATGAGGCTAGAAGAAGCTCTAAGTCTGTACCTACCAGCGCCTGAGCTGCCAAGTTATTAGGTAACAGCTCACTGGCACAGAGAACCCTCCACTGGGCTCAGCTGCCTCAGCTCTTTTTGACCTGAAAGTGCTTTCCACTCTTCTGACTGGTGATGCATCTGCTCAGCAAGGACCCACATTATATTTTAATCTTCAGCTGGTAAACGGCTGCTGAACAAGTACTATTGCCATTTCCAAGCATGATATTTAGCACTGCTGGTGTTTTATTTCCCCCATCTTGTGTGTCACTGGAATACTTGTTGCTGTTCACTAACAGGCTGGGAAGACGTGCAGGTGTGGACCATGACAATCATAACTGTGGGACAGGGGAGCTGCTATAAAACCTCGACATTTGGCATCATTTTCGTAAAGTGTATGATGCTTTTTCTGCTATTTAGCTGTCACTAATACTGACCCAAGTGGGAGCTGTGCGCTGCTGAGCCCCAGCAGCTCACAAAAACCTGTGAGTTGCTGCTTCCTAGTCCCAACACCACCCGCATGTTTCTTTGTTTCAGCCCTGCGGCAAACTCAGTGTCATTTTTTCTTTCTGTGCTGCAGACACTGATCAGTAACTATGGAACTACATTTTAGTTTCCTTTAAAAGCTTGTGTTTCTTTAACTGGTCTGGCAATCCAAGAATAACTGTACAATCTAATACTACAGTATCATAAGTAATGACAGATAATGCTACCAGTGTCTACTCCTGGAACAGAGAGATTAACTCATCTCATTAAAATGTACACATTCGACATAACATAATATTGTAGTATATGAGGACAACTATTTAAGCCAGCTGAAAGATAAATTTTGTGGGAACGAGGATGATCCCTAGCTGTCCTCCTACGTCCCCTATACAGATATTTATCATCTTTTTAGATTAGCACATAAGTATTACAGCACTAAGCACTTTCGAATAACCTAATACAGATTGCATTGGCTTAACTTTCTAGGTAGCAAAAAAACTCGAGAGGAGAGAAATATAATTAACTTGAAGTGTAGATGGAATCTCTTGCGGGAAAATAAATATGCTGCACTGAAAGAGATGGTTTGTACGAATACCTACTTGTGAACATGCAGCAGTCTAGCAGGTCAAACCTCTGCTGACTGATGCCTTGGACAAATGATTGAGGCAGTTTTATGTATCCGTGCTTCAGAAGCAAGCTCGAGAGCTGTTTGCCGGCTGTGTAAATGACTGTGCCTGCCCACGTGCAAATGGATGTACAAAGGTGAACGGTACAGAACTCACTGCTCATCTATTACAGCTGGAAATGTTGAAGTCCAGCTCAGTTGTAACCTGTCCTCTTCAAGCATTATCAAACTTAATTTTTCTGTCATCACATGTCAGTTGATTGCCTGCTGCAAACATTGAATGCACTTTATTAAGATCACCTTACCAATTTAGTAAGGAAAAAAAGTGTATTTCTTTTCATTGTGCTACATATTGTCTGTCTGATGAATTCTTAGACTTCTTATTTATGGAATGTTTCGTCTCTGCTGACTTATCAGGACCTTTGGCTGTTTCATATTCTTCTGAACAAATCTTTAAATGGGGCAAATTGTTTGCTTATTTTTGAAACAGAAAGTTGAAAGTAGCTCTGTAAATATAACATTTCAAAAAAGAATCACAGATTGGATGTGTTAGATACATTTTACATCAATAAATCTTGTGCTTTATAAGTACATCAGAAAGCTTAGGAGAGATTTTCTATCGTCTTGTGCTGCAAAATGACAAAAACATTCTAATCTGGTAGATCCTTCATGGAACCTGCCTAATAATAAAAAAGCTGCCCTGCAAGACAAAATAATGAGTACAGAAAACACAACAAAGCCTAAAAATGGGGACAGAGAAAATTCTTGAGGCCAAAAATCAAACTCCTAGAATTCTGCATATGAACCCAAAAGGAGTTCCATCCCCCATCTTTAAGAATTAGTAAACCTGTTTCAATTGAATTTTTTCTCAATCCCAAATATGAACTGTTGCTACTTACTAAAGCAATCTCTAACAAAAAAATCCAGTACGCATTAAAATTTTAACATTTAAGTACACAATAAGGAATAGCCAAATTCCACTGAAGAATTTGTAGCTAGCTTAGTACTGAACCACATCACAGCCAATGAGTATAGCTGCATTCAGAAAGTTTCATTTTAAGAATGTGACAAACATATAATTTGATTAGGGCGTGTGAGTATCTGTCCATGGGTTGTGCACAGTAGATTCTTATGGATGTGACTCATAAGGTACTATGAACCACCTACCTCCTGGCAGACAGGAATCTGCAATATTCCTGCGAATGTTGAGCAGACCAAGAAATTGTCCATTTTCTTTTAAGTTGACAGCAATTTTAGAACAGATATATTTTAATTTCTAAACTTTCTACTTAGGTAAGTAACATGCATTATAGAAGGAGAAAAAGAAAAGTTAGATTTTTCCCATATAAAAGAGAGTTTAAGTTTGCTTATAATATTAAATGTTCTATTTTTTTAAAGAAGACTCAATAAAATATTTACAATTCTGTTTTGCCTAAGCAATAGCTTCTCAAGAGCTGTTTTTCATGTTTGTGAAATGTTGCTGATTCTAATAGAGTAAATCACCAGTTTATTAAAGTTTAGAATAATTAAACAGATTGCATATCAAGAAAAGAACATTCATTTTCCCTTTGTTTTTAAAGGATGAATATTTGTCTTCAGGAAGACAACTTTTGCTGACAAGACAAGCAGGATTAAAAATCTTCCTCCGAGTAGCTACTGTCCAGGTTTCCTACATATCTTAGCACGTATCACAAAAATCTGTTACCTTGTTAATAACCTCAGCTGCAAGTTGAACATCCTTTTGCAGAGGCAACTCAGTCTTCGAGGCTGTTCAGCTTACAGTTGCTTCTGACTAGAACAGTAAAATATTATGTCAACAATATATGTAATTACCATAAAATGTCAATTACTGTTGATAAATTTCCTTTATAGCAGCCACAAATTACAGTCTAACTCTGTATCTTACCACAACTAAAAATATTAAAATAGAAGTAAAATATCCTTAAGACAATTGTTTTTTCATTTCTCTTATCCAGAATGAAAATTATGTTATAACTAAACACAGTTTTTGGTGACTTTGTAATAACAAACCAAACTATATGGCTAAAAGTGATTTAGAAGAAGAAAATACTTAACTTAAAAGCAGTGTCGGGCTTCTATGGATTACATTTAAACAAACAAATTTGTAAAAGTATGAAAAATAACAGGAGAAGATCTTCTAAAAATAGGTTAGGTGTAATGAAAGTACTCTTCGCTGTACAATGATCATATAAAATGCAAGCAAAATCATTTAATTTTGTCAGTATTGCTTCACTATTTTAAGAGAAAAGGAGAATGAATTTTAAAGAAGGTTTGTAGAGTGACAGAAATAATAATATACATGATTGCACATTACTATAATTAGCAGGGTAGGTTACAAATTTAAAGAAGCAACACATTTGCTGCATTCTTAGCCATGTTTCTGCCTCAGAAGTGATTCCATAGATACACTTTTCTGCTGAGTGTATCCTGCTTTTTTTTTTTAATTTGAACTCATTGAAAGGAGGAACAGTATGACCAAAGGTAAACACTTCAATGGGAAAAGGGCTTTTAAAAACTCCAGAAGGCGGTTTAATCCAAATCTGGGATAACTATGGATTAAGAATGCATTCATGTTAGTTTGTGCTCCCTCCTCTAATACTAATATGCTTTGGACTCTTGTCCTCTTGAGCACTTAGGTGTTATAGTCACTATTTTTACTTTGATAAACAAATGGCCGAAGCACCTTGTATCATTCCTTCTAACAGTTTGCACAGTTGTTTTCTTTCTTTCTAAAGGGTGATTGCTAAATGTATGGGTATGAGTGGAAACAGTAAAACTTAAATACAACAAAGGTCTGTACTTGAAGTAAGTTTTTTTTTTTTTAATTTCAGTTGCAATATGGTTAGAAATAAGATTAACGAATGATTCATCTGATTTAAAATATTTTCAGGTGTATCTGTGGCAGTTTTCCATGCAAATCAGGTACTTATTCACACAAATTATTCTAATTAGCTGCAGGAGGCTGTGATGACCTAATCTGCATGTTCAGCCATAGTATACCTCTGCATTAGCATGATAACTGTGTACATCTTTTGCATGCAAAAGTGCATGCTCAATTAGACAGAAAATTAGATCTTTTATTATTTCTGCATTGCTTTACTGTATTTTAATTGAAATTTACACATTACTGATAGAGCTTTAGCTTTAATTCATAAAACCATTCTGAAGCTATAAAGAACAACTTGCTGAAAACATTCAGCATTCACTGCATGAAATAAAAGTTTTTAAATTAAGTATATGTATCTTTTAAATAAACTTTTTTTTATGACTTTGGGAATGGAAAACATGCTCATGTGTGTCAATAAATAACTGCAATTAATACTGTAACATTAAAAAACATTGTCAAAATCATTATATCTAATACTTATTCTCATAGCATCACAAAAAAATACTTTCAACGTATCACTGGGTGACAAAGGAGGCTGAACTTGCAGCACAGCATAATCTGATCTTACCCTCGCTAAAATGCAAACCAGTGGATAAATTGTGACTCCACAAGTGACACTGACTTACAGCTGTCAATAAAGCTGCACTTCAAAGGCGAACAATAAAGTTATATAAGGTCCCCTGTCACAGCACAGCCAGTAAAAATAAAACTGATTAGCTGACGAAATGCTACTTGTACCTGGACCTTCATCCTTTAGCTCTAGGAAAACTAGTTGGTGAACTAACACACACACACACATTTTTTTTTTTAAAGGAAACATCTGAAAGCAGTATCCCCAGTAAGCCAGACTCAGTTAAGGTGAACTAGCTCAAGCTACTTCTAACCTATGTGTGGTAACCAGTTTGGTTAATAACCAATATGGAACAGATATATGGACGTGAACTCCTGGAAGACTTTCTGAAAATTCTATCACTTCACATTGTTTATTCAAAAAAGAGCTCACCAGTAAAAATTTCTAGTAATGGGCAAACATTTTGCATATGGCCGAATTCCCACTATTGAAACATGTTAGAGCCCAGACTTGTCCATCTTTTTAATGCTCTTAAGAAAGGCTGGGTAGAAAGAGACGCAGTCACAGATTGTTCTCTTGCTTACACTGTTAATATACAGCACAAGCCACATTTGTACTGGAAGTAGTATATCTAAAATCTGAATATACACTAAAAAATGAATCTGAACGCTTTTGCACTGTGTATATAACATTTTCCCACAATTAGTATTTTGTCTATATTTTGGCTGCAGAAAGAATGTCTTTCTTAAGATAAATCCCAGGTGATGTGGGAATTCAAAAAACACCCTGGCAGAAGCCTTTGCATATAGTTTCATCCATAAAGACAATAGAGGAAAACTTAATAGGTTTAGAAACAGGGTATGCTTGAACCACACAGTCACTACTGAATAAAAAGATGAGAAAATACTCACTTCACGTGAAATATTCCAATGACAGGGTTAATAACACAGGCAGACATGCCCATTGACTCATTAAATTGAACGGCAAGACACATCTAAAAGTTAATTTTTCTTTGCCATGTACTTGGGCATCTAGTTATGACAATATTTATGTCAGCAGAATTTATTCCCAACCTGAAGCTCAGTTCAAATTTGTGGAGGCATTTTTGTGCAGACTTCCCATTTTCCAAAAATCTGTAACTGTTAACAGCTCACATTGTTTGCAGCTCAGGCCCTGGGATGGACTTACAGTATGTAAATGACACTGTTACAGTAGCATAGTCACTGTTTTGCTACACAAACACATACACAGATGGTAACCACAACATTAATTCATAGACCATGTGTGAATAATCAATAAAGGAACTTTTCAGTGCTTAGGAGAAAGAATGTCTGCAGAAAGATGTTCCTCAGAACTTGATGCAACATTCTCAAACACACAATGCTCAGTGTAGTAAGTATGGTGCTATCCTGTGGGTGCTATCTTTATGGCAAAAAAATACACTGAAGAAGCACAGCTCACTGTGAGGCATGGCTGTGCAATTCACAAACATTTACTTTAGGAATACCACAGAGGAAAAATGAAGCTGGAATTGGAATGAGCTGTGCAATTTAGTTCTACGTCCTAGCTGAGGTTATCCGAGGCAATGCTTTATTCTATTATCAAGATACACCATAGCAATCAACAAAAATACTTGATTCCTATCCTAAAATTCGCAGTTAAGCTGTAATTTTTTTTCATCCCAACATCAAATGATAATATTACAACCAAGGGCAAGAAAAACTTAATATTACATTATTTAAAAGAAGTACAGCCTATACCAAGAACAAATCACCAAGTACAAGGATTGCAAGGATTTTGATATCGAACTCTTCTTCTGACTTTTACTTCAATATCACTTAGACTTCTGGCTCTGATATTCTAGCTACAAAAGGGTAACAGAATACCTACCTTATAAAAATGTTGGAGAAATCCATTAATCTCTATGAAACAGACTGAGATTCTTGGGGAAAAGCTAACATTATCAAGAGAATGCATTCGAAAATATTTGATAGTTATAATTTTAAGAAACTTCACAGCAATTGAGACTTTTAATCTTCTGCAATCTTTGTGAACAAGTGTAAATGGGGCAAATATTTTTGGCTTACCATTCTAAAGTCTGATCCTAAATTTCAATTGTTCTTTTGCAGATATCCTATTCACTGCATGCAATAAATATAATGGACACTTCTAGAGATTAGAGGTCAACAAATCCTCCTGGAAGCCACATTCAAGCACATGAAATGAGATGACTGGGAGCACCTTGTACAGTTTACCAGGGCAAACTCTGCCCAGCTAACATGATATCCTGCAGTCAGATGACTGGCTCCATGGATAAGGGGAGAGAACTGGACGTGGCTTTCCTTGACGTCAGCAACACTTTTGACATGGTAACCACTGCAGCATTATAGCCAACCACAGCAATGTGGACTAGTCTTACTAGATACAGATGCTAGTTATATTGTGCAGGTAAGCAATGTGCACAACATTATATACATACACTGGTGAATACTCTAATTTATAAATAGGTGGAATATCAAAGAGCCTAACATCCTTTACCTTAAAATAGAAGTGGAAGGCACTAAGCCACTTCAGAGGCTGTCCAGATAAAAACAGCACATCACAAAACTTGAGCCAGTGACTGCAGGCCTCTTAAAAGATAAGAAAATTGGTTTAGCATGTTTAAAAATTTAAAATATAATTGCAAAATAATAATTTCAGAAGTTTAAACTGAACAACGGCTAATTCCCTTTAGGATTTAAAATAGAGAGTAGTAACTTTCAGTTGGGCATGTATTATTTTTCTGTATATCTAAGTGGCATTAAAGATACTATGGCTTTAGAATTTTGAACACACTCTTGAAAATTTGGTATGGGACACTGCACGTACTGCTCCATTTCCCCAAATCAACCCTTTAGAAAACTTTATGGCTCACGTTAAACGTCATATGCGGCCGGTGTGATTATTCTCTTACGCCTGCCAACATTAGAGGTGACTTTGGTCACCAGTCTTTGATAGTGACACGTGTAACCGTTTCCTGGAACAGCAGGACTGTTTCTGCTTCGCATCTGGATGAACTGCGGTGAGGCAGTTACACCGGTCGGGGCTACTCTGGCCTCACGCCTCCATCCGCCAAGCGCTGACAACCTCGCGCAGCGCCCAGGCGAGGGCTGAGCATCCTGCTGATGCTCACACAAATCACTGACGACCACGAGGATTTGCAGGACAAAAGTGAGGGGAGAATTTGGCTTCTGCTACCTCCACTTGCCTCATCGCGGGCTGTCACAGGGCAATTAAGGCAGCTGGCAGTTTCCTTATGGGTCCGTCTCCTCCTGTGAGTCACCGGCTGCGTGTGGATTGGATTACCAGCGGCCTATGCCTCAGTTTACCATCATTACACGGACACAGTAACTCGAGGATATTTTCAGATTTAACAAGGTTTGTAGAAGACTATGTAACCCTTGAGTAAAAGACTCCATGCACAAAGTAGGGTTTTTTCCACACTGCTCCGTTACGTCCCTGCAATGGTGAGAGGCAGCGGACAAGGACAAGTCCTCAGCTCCGCGCCCGCCCGGGCAGGGTCAGGAACGTGGGCCATGCCGCCCGCAAGGCCGTCGCCCCAGCTCTGCAGGAGCCGGCTGCTGGCGAGCCAGGATGTGCCGCCGTCTGCCGGGGAGAACCGAGGAGCCGCCCGCAGCAGCAGCGCAGCGGCGCCCTGCGATTTCGTTTCCATTTTCGTGTTCTCCAGCGAGATGGCTGCCCAGCCCTGCCGCCCCTGTCACGCTCACGCTGCTGCGGCTGCGCCATTTCCTCACCCTCCCTCGCGCCCTCGGCGGCCGCTTCAGCGTCTCCCGCCCCGACGCCAGCGAGGCGCGAGGGAGGAGGCGGCGCTGCCTCACGAGGGGCCGCGGGGCGGGCGCGCGCGGCCGGCGCGCGGCCGCTCAACAAGTAGGTCAGGAGAAGCCGGCGCTCGCCGCGGGGACCGGTGCTGCGCGCGGCGCGGAGGATGCAGCGGAGTCGGCGGGGACGCCGCACTGCTGTGGCCAGGGGGACCGGGGAAACCCGCGGCCCCAGGGGATTTCCTGGCATCGCCAGGGGGTTGGTAGGAAGCCAGGGGCTGGCAGGCTCCAAAAGTCACCGGGAAGCTCCGGGGGATGAAGGGGGGTCCCAGGTCTGCGCTGGTGCCCGGCGAGCCCTGCGGCAGGATGTGGCTGCAGCGGTGCGGGCTGGCAATGCCAGGGATGCACTGATGGTGTGAGGGATGCTCTGGTGGTGCGAGGGATGCTCTGGTGGTGCGAGGGATGCTCTGATGGTGTGAGGGATGTGCTGATGGTGCGAGGGATGCTCTGGTGGTGCGAGGGATGCTCTGATGGTGCGAGGGATGTGCTGATGGTTCAAGGGATGCTCTGGTGGTGTGAGGGATGTGCTGATGGTGTGAGGGATGCTCTGTGGCCCAGAAAGGCTCCCGGGCACCTACCACCGCTGCTGGCTTCACCTGCCGCCTCTCTCCACGCAGGTGCCTGGTCCATGGAGCGCTTCGTGGAGCGGTTCCGGCTCGGCTCGCCCGTCGCCTCCACCCAGTTCCTCACTAAGCACGACGACGACGAGCCAGGGTGGCCACTGGCTCCACGGGCTTCTCGGGCCCAATAAAGCATGGATGGAGCAGAGCGGGATCCCGTCTTGGCAGAGGCCAGGGGGTCTCGAGCTCAGAGCCACCCGTTTGGGCTCCGAGTCACCCGCTGGGGCTCGTGGCTGCCTGGGCACAGCAGGTCGCCCCCGCGTACAGCCACCACGTGCCCTGCTGGCACCCGGGGCTAAAATTGGCAGCAGAGGAAGTGACAGCGGGACGTGTCATGGAAGGCGCTAAACTCGGATGGCTCCTTCTCTTTTTCGTATTTACGGCAAGCGGGGGGATGTAACGGGTGCGCTGCAGCGGGCAAGGGGAAGGGCATGCCGCATCCCGCACCCCATATCCCGCACGCGGCCCAGCCATCCCGTATCCTGCATCCCGCTACCGCGTGTTTTGGGTGTATAGGTTCAGAGGCAACTGTTTCTGCTAGGAAACCAGCACCAGCCTCTGGGGGGGTTTTCTCTCTGATGGGACGAGGAGCAGAGCTGGGAATTGGCGTGGTGCTTGGGAATTGGGAATGGAAATGGGAATGCCGTGGCCTCAGCTGCTGGGAGGCCAAAATGCACCGCTCTGACTACATCACTCTCCCCCATAACCAAAGCAGCATGGAAAATATTAATCGATTTTTTTGTTGTTGTTGCTTTTCAATAATTTAGAAAGAAAAAATAAAGGAAGCGGCGCCGAGCGCCGGCGCGCAGCTCCCACCCCGCTTATCTGCCCTTCCATTCACTCACGGGCAGCGCGCGAGAAAAGAGAAGCCGCCGCCGCCTAAATGTAGAAAGTTTTGCTTCTAAATCAGTTTGTGATGGAAAGGAAACACGTCACGTCCCTGGGGAAGTGGCTGGGTTTCGGCGGCCGCAACCTCAGCGCCCGGCGCTGCAATGGAACAGCCCGGCCCTGAAATAGCTCCGCACCGTGTTATTGTCACCCCGAGCAGGGCGGTTTTGCTCTGTCTGCGCGTGTCATTTTTAGCATCCAGAGGAAGTTTTATTTGTATTTCTTAGCCCGATTTTCCATTGCCGTGTTTTTCTTTTCTTGCTGATGGCCCAGGGAGGGGAGCGTGACAGAATAGATGGGGGAGCCAAGGTGCGCACGGGAGCGGCGAGCCCCCGCTCCCGGCAGCAGCACCAACTTCCCAGGATATTGGGGGCGGTTGGAGCTGCACGGTCAAGGCTCCGGATGGGACCCAGGGACCCGCGTCCTGCAGCGGCAGCGCCCGCGGCGGCTCCTCTTGTCCGCAGCCGGGCCAAGGAAGCGGTTTCGCCGACAGGTTTACAAGCAGCGGCCCCTGCCCATGGCGCCTGCCAGCTGCCGATGACACCTGAGCCGCCCAGTGGAAAAATCCCAAAAAAAGAAAGAAAACAAAGAGCCAAACAGCCAGGGCCTTCCCAGAAATGTGGCCCTCCGGCGTCGCCCTGGCTCTCCTGCTGCCCCTCCAGCCGGCGGGATGCTCCCTTGGAGCCTCGCAGCCAGGCCCCATGCTGGGCACATCCCGACAAAAGGTTCTATTTGGGATTTGGAGATATATATATACACACACATGCATATATATGTGTATATATATATGCAGACAGTAGCAGGGAGCTTGGAAAAAACTCTTGCTCCTCATGCAGCCGACGGCAGCTCCCGGCGGCACTTGCTGGGGGAATGATGTTTCCTTCCAAAACTGGGCTAGCGTCCAGAGGAAGCCCATGCCGAGCGCGATGCTGGAGTCAGCGGGGTGATAATTACCTATTTGGATGATTATTGGAATAATTACAGTGATGCAGAAAGGCCTCCGCGAGCGGCGCCCCACGGGCCACCCTCCCCTGCGAGTCCCTTTGCGTGGAGCCCGTGAATGGTGGCACAGCCGTCCCCGTGCCAGGGACGTGGGGACTTGTGTCACACAGGGGTGACACAAAGGGGTTCACCATCCCCTGGGCAGCTCTGGTTTTTTGTTTTCTTTTCTTTTTTTTTTTTTTTTTTTTTTGAAAATACGTAAAATAAAAGGCTGGGATTGATGCTGCTGGGCACTGGCTGTGGCCTTCGTCCGTGCCGGGAGGCGCCGGCTCTGGCTGCTCCCTCCCCACCGCGGCATTCCCGGGGCCGGCACGCTGGGGCGGGCCCTGGGAATGGCAGCGCAGCCACGGCAGGAATTTAGGGCTCCTGAAGTAATCGGGAGAGGGCCGGGAGCGCGGGGCTGTGCCTGTGCACCCGGTGCCAACACCTGCGGCAGCGGCCACAGCGCCAAAAGGCCGGTCCGGCGCTCAGTGGCAGCTGTGGTCAAGTCCTTGGGCACGTCGGAGCGGCTTCGTGGCTGTCGGTGTACCCTGGGCTGCGGTGTCCCCTGGGCGCTGCCTGTGCCCTGACCTGCCCGCGCTTGTTGCAGGCGGCCGCTCCATTCCCTGCACCGCAGCCGGTGCCCGGCCCGCGTTTCCTCATTGCGAGGAAGTGGCTACTTGCCCTCGGGCCGGTTTCAGTGCCTGGGAAGGGAGTTGCTTTGGCCTCTGCCCAGTTTCTCCTCGCCGGCCGCAGGGCCGCTCTTTCCCGCGGAGCGAGAGCAGGAAGGAGCCGCGCGCTCCGCTGGCCGCATTCCCGCTGCCCTGGCTCTGCTCGCCTCCGGCCGCTCCCAGTGCTGCCACCTTCAGGGACCGGCCCTGGTCCCCTGTCCCTGCGCAGGGGCTGAGCGCGTGGATGGGAGCGGAGCAAGCAGGACCGCAGAGAGGGACCCGAATCCCAAGCAGGGACCCGCTTGGAGCACACACAGGCAGAGCCCCGTGTCCCTGCCTTGCCTGGGGGTGCCGGCACCGCGGTTATTGCTGTCCCCAAACCCCTCTAATCCCATGGGCAACCTCAGCCCTGCGGATAAACCCTTGCAGCCCTGGGAACCGAGGCCGCCTCGTCGGCCGCCTCCGCTCCGCCCACCTCGTGGTCCGGGCAGCTCCGAGGCTCCGCACGGACGCGTCCTCCCTCCATGGGTGCTGGAGAGGAGCCCGCAGCACCGGCCGCCAAGCAGCCTCCCACGCGCGCGGCCCTGCGAGTCGCACCCGGGCGGGCAGGGAGCGGGTGACCTTGCGGGGACGGGAGCCGCAATGTTTACGGCTCCAGATCCGCATCTAGAGCAGCCCCAAGGGCCCGGCAAGCGGGGCCAGCGCTGGGGAGCCTGCGCTGCCACTTGGCAAGGGCTTTGGGGCCGTTCGCAAGGGGTGACATGTCCCACTTGTCACGCCATGAGGCATGGAAAGATGGTCCTTGGTGCTGCCACTAAGTGAGCGAAATAACCTAAGGAGTTCCCCTTTCTGTCCCTGGAGAGCAGCCCCGCACACCTGCGGCCCCCGCAGCCGCTCGTGAGTCACCGTGGCCCCAGAGCAGCCGCTTCTGCTAACGCGTCGCGTCCCGGTCACGAGACCGAGAGGGATGGGGAGAAGCCGCATGTCAGCTGACCGCGGGGTCCAGGCACCCATCCCTGGTCCCCATCCTGGCTCCCCTCGGCACTGCCAGCCCAGGGAGGGCTGGGGAAGCCACACGATTCCCAATGTCCGTCCACGTGCACAGGGAAGGAGGCCCCGGGCAGTGACCCCTGGGCATCCCTTCTCCCGCATCCCCGAGTGGAAGGGCATCCAGCTCCGGAGCAGAGCTGGAACCTGGTCCCGCTCCGTGTCCGCTGCTCAAGGTGAGAGGTTTCTGCTCCCTTTGGGCAAACCAAACATTTGTGTCCATTGTGCCAAGCTGCACCTCGTCCCTCGTCCCCATGCCAGCCTGCTTGGGCTGGAGGTCACCTGCTCTCCATGGGCATTAGCCCCCGTTGGTATCCTCAGTCGCATCCAGCCCGGGATCTCGGCCCACATTCGCCCCCAGCTCATGCGATCGGGGCCTTGGTGCCGCGGGAGGCTTTGAGGGGCAGCAAGGAGAGGGGGGCTATGGATCCACCCCATGCTCCCAGATGGCAGAGCTAGGAGCAGGGACAGTGCACGGAGCAGGCGGCTCTCGAGGTACGGGGCATAGTCCATCACACGGAGTGTGTTCACGTCCCCGCCGATCCCGCCGCCCCGACGCAGTCACCGCGTCCACAGAGCTCCGTGACGGCCGGTGCCACGCGGAGCCGGCGCGAGCCCAGGGCTGGGCCTCCCGCGGCGCTCCGTGCCCGGCTCCGGGCGCCCGTGGGGGAGCAGA
>JAWLRI010000674.1:3158948-3207692 GCA_034781795.1 Crypturellus tataupa
AATCCTAAAATTCTGGTGCTTCTAAAGGCCTGACTATAGCAGGTCTATCTCTGTATGCCTCTCTGCAGTTTTACTGAAGTGATTCTATATGAGCTCAGAATAGTTTTTCTTCTCTATGACTGCATATATATCCCTATGATTTTTGTCTAGATTTTCTTAAAACTTACTGTTCCCGTGTCAGTCACAGACCTGCCACCCATCAAGGCATGGATACAGTTGGTTTTACTGTGTAGCATTTTCACTCAGAGTGAAAGGAGATTTTGATGCACACATGGAAAATGGGACCTGCACCATGCTACTGAAGTGTGCTCAACTGATCCTAACAAAACAAGTATGTGCCACAAGTGAAAGACGGGTTTGACAGCGGTAGTAAATTGCTATTCATGTGTTTTGTTGACTGGTTTGTATATTCTTAATAAGAATTGTAATTGCTATAACTTGTTAAGTTGTGATGTAGACAGAAGTTACCTCATTTGGGAATACTTTTTACTTGCTCTTTTGAAGAGCAGAAGTGAGTATTGTTAATGAATCCATTTCATGATTTATTTAGAGTTTTGACATATAAGCAGTATTTTTCACACATTTGGTTGGAGCAAGGACAGACCATGGACAATTCTGAGCTGGTTTTGCTACCAAAGAACATACTGAGGAAGATGGTAAGATTGCAGTTGCACAGTTTGATATCTCAGGGTATATTTATCATAATGATTGAATTTGGAGGACTTCGTAAGAACTTCAGAACTTAATGTCAAACTCCCTCTTAGTAGCAACATTAGCAGGGGTGTTACTCAGCTTAGTGGTTTTATGTTGGTGATGGCTAAGCGGTGAGTGGAGTTTCTGTGTGTGGTGAGATTCCCACAGTGCAGTTTAAAGGACAAAAACACTCTGAGATGCTGAATCTCTTCCAGAATTTCATTGCTCAGACATTTCTGCAAGTCTTTCTTTAGTAAAAAAAAACCTAATCTTTAGCAAAGTAGAAAAGTTATCAATTGAGATGGGATGGAGGTTTTTGCTGAAGATATGATGCTCTTAATAGACCCAAGCAGATATTGCATATAGTTAGTGTTTGGTTTGCATTGCAAAGTTTGATGAAGTAGCCTCCTTCATTTGCAGCAGACTGTGTATATTTCCTTTCCCAACAGGTAACTGTACATTCTAGAAAACTAAGCAGATACTCTACTCCTAGCAGGAATAAAGGCAGACTTTGGATGTATCATACCTTTTCCAGTGCCAGCACTTATCCACACCTAGCTCTGAAGTTGAAAGGCTTATAAAATCAATTGATCTTGCTGTAAACACTTGTAGCCCACTTCTCTTGCGAGTTTGTGCCTGCAGAGGTTTGCCTCTCGATGTTTCTGTTTAGATGTGCATTATCAACGTGCGATGAAATAGGTCCTAAGGCCTATGTCACTCCACATTGTCTACAACAAGCTGTTGATAATAAACATGACTGTTGGGTGAGACATAACGAACTTTTTTCCCCCTCTAAGGGTTCCCTTTATTCAGCATATTGGATTCCTCTCATCACTAAGGTTGTGTGGGGAGGAGTGTACCTGTAATGCTGGTGACTCTGAGCCTTGGTAGGCAGTGGGGGAGGACTGGTTAGTCTTGCTCCACTGAGGTTTCATGTGTTATAAAGCCATCACTTACCAAGGTCAGTGCACATGCACAATACTGTGTCTATTTTCTAAAATAAAAAGCAATTAAAACTCATTTCACCAAGGTGGTAACTTCTAGACAAATTGAGTATGAGCCCTTGCTTAAATGGTGTCCCTGTGTGTGCTTGTGACACATGCTGGATGGCTGGGCTATCACCTCTTTTTACAGCAAGTCTGCAACGTGGGACTGCTACGAAGCAGTGTCCTGGTGGAGCACTCAGTATTTGCTTCGTGTGAATGACTGTTGGGCATATTCTAATGTCATAGAGGGGTTAGATTTTTGTAGGCCATGTGAGATGAGTATTGGAAGATGGTGGATAATGTATGATCAGTGTTTAGGAGGGCCAGTTCTTGGCTGGGCCTAGATAGGCTTCCTCTGATCAAGAGTGGGTTGCGCTCTGCCTTGTTCATGCATGTGTATCCACTGCAGTACAGCAAGACGGCCCCCTTGATCTCTGGCTCCCTTTCACCTCTGTACATGGTCAACAGTGCAAAAGTAGGTGAGAAGCAAGGCAAGAAGAGGTCATTGCCTCTTGGCCAACAGGTGAGCTGAATATTAAGTACTTTCTTTGTTAAAGGCTGCTTTCTGTGCAAGCTTGGCCTTAAAGAAAATTAAAAAACAACAAACTTTGAGGTTTCATTGCTTTCTGAATATGCATCATATTTTTAGGACTTCCAGTTTTGAATTCGTTACTGCCAAAGCCCACATACATTTTTAGGGAAGTGCTGTGGTTCAACTTCAGTAACTTGATTTGAAAACATTGAATTAATGTTAGGTTTGAGACATCTTGCAAGATTTAAATCTAACAAAAGTTATTTGTAAACGTAGAGGGAGAAAAGCCACGGTGGGTGGAGCTAATGAGATCTTCAAATGCTTGCCCCAGGCTGATGATGAAGTTCGCTTTGACGTCAGCAATCTGTAGTTTTACATTCGACTGTTCATTTGGCAAACTTGTGACTAGGATATGTTACCATATTTCATAGAACATTGCAGTTGGGAATTCACTTTTTTGGAAGGATTTTGCGTGTTGTAGTATATGGTAGTATATTTATTGTCTTAACTGCCATGTCCTTTGCAGTAATGTTTATTGTGTTAGTGTTATTCAAGTGACAAACAGCAAGGAGGCTACTACAATTAGTTAACTGTCGTTTAAATATAAATTAATCAGCTGAGTTTCTAGTGACTAGAGTTTAGGATTTGTATTTACTAGTAGTGAATAAAAAGCAATTTCTTTTGCATTATTAAAAGGGTTCTCCCTTATCATCTTTAATAATCTTAATTCTAATTGTTAAAGGAGTGTAGATAATGGCCTATGAGTATTTCATAGCAAAACTAAAACCTTACGAGTCCCCTGCCCTAAATTCACTGTTTCTGGTTTATTAGCATCGAACCTTGTGCCAGTGGTAGTTTTCCTCTCGTGTGCAGCCACTGGAGTTCTTGTGTAGGAATAACTGCAGCGGCACGGGACAGCCAACATGTACTGAGACCTTAGTGGTTTTGTATCATTTGGGACTGAAGGATGAGACAAATGGGGAGGGAGAACTTTAGCAGCGTTCTTATGGTCGTCAGCCTGTAAGGGTTGCAGCGTGTGACAGAAGTACCTTGTTATTTTATAATTCTCAACGTTCATTATTAATGAAAATGTTGCAGTGTTCAAACCAAAGTGCAGAGATTCAGCCATTATAAACCTCTGGGTTTTTTTTCAGTACTTAATTTTATAGCAGCATTGCCCTCTAGAGGGCACTTCTGATCATTTTAGTACGATTTTTTTTTTTTATATTAACTAAATTTCCATTAATTTGTATGCAACATTTCTATCTTGTACACAAAAACCTGCAGTTCCTGAAAGCCGTTTGTCCCTGCCTGTCAGGAAGGTAGGTGTGGGACAGGCTTGAGCGAAGCGTTTACATCCGCTCCCTGTGGGCACAGGGCGGTACTATCAGTTTTCAACGATTTGTTTCTGAAATTGCTAGGGAGGAGGTCAGATGAATGCCTTGCCTGTTCAGAGTGCTTGTGCCTTAAGCAGCTCACAGCGCAATATTGCAGCATCTGACATGGAAAGTGCAGCACAGGAGAGAAATATAGTAGCTTGCAGCTTAAGCTTATTTTGAAGCAGAAAACAAAGCCTAGATAAATACCACAGATTTAGAAGCAACCCTTTGATTTTCTGTGTCCAGTGAAAGCTTAATATTTTATTTATTTTCATGAAGAAAGACTGTACAAAACAGGCCTCTTACCAAAATTGCTACCCACCTGCTATTGTAAATGTTGTGTGTCTAGTGGAGAAGCAGCAGGAAAGAGATAGGGGGAACATGTGTTTCCTGAAACAGGTTTTGGATTTTCTCTTTTTTTCCCTTTTTCTTTTTTTTTCTTTTTTTTTCTTTTTTTTTTTACTTGCTGCAGCTTGTATATTTCGTATTCTCTCTACCTTGTTGCTAAAAGCCAATTGCTCAGAGTTGTTTAAAGGCTCAAGCAAGCGATGTGTTGTGGAGCCAACCAGCACAGGTGAAGTGCCGGCTTTGGCATTTTTTCTTAATCATGCTGCTCGCACAAGAATGCCTGCAGAGTTGCTAAAGTTGTTTGTTGGTGATTCCTTGATTAAAACTAGCCAATAGAAGTAGTTCGTACAGTAGGAATACTGAAGTCCACATATGACCTTGTCCGTGTGCTTGTGAAAGGCAGAATTTCTGACTGACCTGTACCCTATCTTGAGCACATCAGATTTCAGAAATAATCAGAACTGGCTTGTGTTGTCAGAGGGAGTCACTGTCTGAACACACTCCTCAACCCTTCAGCTTTGCTGAGCTGATTAGTACTTGTTTACATTTTTGCTGTGCCTCAAATATAGGCTAGATTTAACTACATGGAAACAGGGTTAACACATGACTAAGAAGAGGAGTACTGTCTTTTAGAATCTTATTCTTTACCACTTTTCAAATCTTGTTAGTAGGTGGAAAGAATTAATTTGTCAAATATAAGTATCTAACAACATAAGCTGTATTATACCTATAGTCTTCAAAGACACCATGTGAGTAAAGCAGAGATGACTACCAGGCATAGTGCGGCAGATAAGTTCGTGTCGAATTGAGTGTGTCTTTATGCCATTAGCCATGGCCTCTGTGTGTCATAACATCTTACGCAGTCTCTTTTGGGAACACTTTTTTCTTTGCTTAAATTTGAGGGATGCAGGAAAATGTTAGCTGATCTCTAGTGTATTTGGCAGCTGAACTTAAATGAACCTTGCTGCTCTTAGTTTGAGGAGATAAGTTTGCAAAAGACAAAATCTGATATAAGGATAGAGGATTTTAGGGGATAGCTTTATGATAGGAGTAGTGAGTGCAAAATGTAGATTGTTTAAAGTAGGCTTTTTCTTTTTTTCCCCTATCAAAAGGAATGATGATACAGTGACCCAAGAAACAGGACAGAGCTGAGACTGAAGAGATCCCCTTCAAGTCCCCGATTCTTGAAGGAGAAATGGTAGGGGAGAGGGAGGATTAGAAATGTTTAAGCCTCTCCAGGCTGCTCAGTCCAGACTGGCCGTTGCTGTTCTGGATTGTGCCCTTGCAGCACAAGGGAGTGTTTACAGGTGTACTGGGTTTGTTCTGTCTAGTTTGTTCTGAGCTGAATTTGCCTCAGACCAGGAGGACTGGGAATGCTCATTTAAAGAAAATTAACAGTTTCTTTCTCTTTCTTGTAGATGGAATGAATCTTCCTTGTTGAATGCCTCGCAGTTTCCTAGTGGATTTCACATCTGGAGAAACACTTTTCCTTTAAGCCACTCTGTGGCAGGCTGAATTGTGGATCCAGGATTCCTAAGACTTTGGATCTTGAGGAGGCAGCCGCTGCTGAACTGTGCTAACCCAACTTCACAGCCACAATGGTGCTGTCACAAAGGCAACGAGATGAGCTGTAAGGAATGGCTTCTTTGTTTTTGTAAACTAATAAATTAGATTTTACAGAGTAGTCATGCTCACATCCTATCTGAGTACTGTGCATTATGGTTTTCATTTCCAAACTGTTGTTTCTGATATAAACTCTGGAGTTGATGAAAGTGTGAAATGAGGGACCTAGAAGACTAGAGGAGAAAGGATTAACACTGCGCTTCAGTATTCTGTTAATTGTAAATAGCTATGTAGGCAGGAATGAACCAACATTTAATTTCAAAACTTCTGTTTCTTTATGGGCTGGTAAGAAGAGTTTGGTTCTATGCAAAGTGAATATCACACAGATCTTTAACATACTTGCTGTTCATGATCCCCTAATAATGAAAATAGGCTTAAACCATTGTATGAAGCAAAGGATAGAAGAAAACCACGTAATCTTAGTTGTTTCAAATCAAGTGTTAAGGTATAAGAAAGCTACCTTTTGAAGTTAGAAAGCGTGTCCTAGATGGGTCGTGAATGTTCATTCTGATTTATTTTTGTCTATTTTGCTTCAGTTTCAGTCACTGAAAGTTCCAAAGGGTTAAAATAAGCAGCTATATTTAGTCCAAACTGATTAATGGATACTTTCTTTTGTGTAAATAATAAGAATTTTGTTACCAGAAGTGTGTGATCAGGATGTGCTGCATTGCAGTTTATTTTTTAGTTTGGTCTATTTTAAGATGTAAAATACTTTAAGTACTGTGCAACTTTTCTTTAAATTTTAATTTATACAGCATAGAGAGTACCATGTCCAGGGTTTAAACATATTGATGACTATGTTTTTTTGGCAACTCTCTGAACAACTTCTTGGCAAAAACTTTAAAGAGTAAATAAGTTAATGGAGAGGTGGAAATAATGAGCTGTTATGACTGGAAGTAGGAAGTGAACAGTGACTTGGGATTTACTTAGAAGACTGAGAAGAGGCAATGCTTTGTTTTAGCAAATACTGTTTATGAAGAGAAACTTGAAATTTCTACTCACATACAGTGACAGGTTTAGAATTGAGCGTCCAAGAGATTGGACATATGTAATATTTAGTAAGGAGACATTAAGAGGAAAGTCCAATTCCCCCCGACTAATTCCCCCCAAATTTTCAAGATACGGGGAAACCTGAATCAGGAGCAACTATAAGGAAGGTCAGTCATGAATCTGAGATCTTCCAATTGCTTGTGTGGAAATACAGCAACTGTGAAATCATGCAATGTCTTCAAGGCGTGAGGAAAGGGAAGAAGTCTGTGTTAAAGAATGGACTGGTTCCACTTTATATGAAGTGTTAGCTGTAAAATGCTCCTACCATGAAGGTTGTCTTGTTGAAGAATTGCCAGAAGTGATGCTTTCTTAGTGGATATACTTTTTTTATTTGTGCCTCTTTAATTGTAGGTATTTTATATTTGGATACTTGTTTTTTTTTTATATTTGGATACTTGTTTGCTGGTGCTGCAGCAGGTTTGCTCTGCATATTAGCTGTTTCGAGGAAAGGATTTGAGCGTGCAGTTACTCACAAGTGTGTTAATGGGGCTTAATGAGAAACCGGCGTGTGGACCCCAAGGCGAGGCGCTCGGGGAGAGTGCGCTGGGGAATTCGCGGGACATGGCTCGGCTCCTGCTGCCCAGCCTGAAACCACTTGCTCTCGCTCCAGAAGCAGCCTAGCTCTGTGAATGAAAACCGGCTCAGCTTGAAGTAACCCTTTTATCCCTGCAGAGGTGCTGCTGTGGTTGTTTTCACTTGGGCTAAGATAGTAATTTTATCTTGAATGCTGTGAATAAATGACTTTCTGACCTACTTTCATTCAGAACTGTGGCTAAAGATCCTGGGTTTTTGTTTTATTTTTAGAAATCGAGCAATAGCAGATTACCTTCGTTCTAACGGCTATGAAGAGGCGTATTCAGTTTTTAAAAAGGAAGCCGAATTAGATGTGGTGAGTCAAAACCAAAGTTCTCCATCTATATGTGAAATAAAGAATTTAGCATTTGATGACACTTGCTTTCCTTCTGAACATATCCTTACAAGTTAGCCATTCAGTCGTACACAGTGAGATCTGGAGATGATGAGCTCGTGCAGTTTGTTGTCTTAGCCTAAAGTTCAGAACTAACCATTGGCTGACTTGAAGATTTTTGAGCAAAACTCCTAGTTTCTAGTCATCATCTAGGTATGTTTTTTACCTTTATTTTTCCTGTCTGACTGCCCTCACCTACACAATGAGTGTTTTTTCTAGTGGCATTGTAGGGATCTAAATCTTGGAGGGCGAGATTCTCCAGGATGCAGGGTGCTGGAAAACAAAGCTAGCAGTTATTTGCTAGCAAAAGATAACACACGTGTTCACAGGAGTGTGTTTAATTTCAGAGCATGGGATTTCTGTTTCCTGCTGCCATGCCTGTTTCTCCTCCTCTCCCCACTGTCCCTTCACTCCTATGTCAGTTGCTTAACTGTGCTTATTCTTATTATGGAAGCTTACATAAAAGCAAAAACTTTCTGCTATACAAAATCAGAAAACTGAAGACTTCTTTTGTAACTTGATTTGAAATGATGCAAGGCTATGCAGCTTTGGAGCCTGACTTCTCATGGTAATGTTTAAGAAACATGAAGACAAAATAGCATATGTAATACAGAGCAAATCGCAGCAGTCTATTTTGTGTTAGAATTGGGTCAGTGTTTACATCATTGCGTGAAAAGCTTGGCTAATAGTATAATATAAGAGCAAGACTAAATACGTAATATAACCTGGTCAACTTTGGTAAAGAACTCTATTTTGTGTGGTATACAGATGCTTCCACCGGAGCCAATCATTTATTGCAACTTAATTGCAGTGATTTGCTTTTGTAACAGTTGATTCTTGGTTCTTAAACTTGTCATTTACTAGCATTAGAGGTGAGCATTTCCTTAAATTTAAGTTTCCTTGGAGAGATCTGCATTTAGCAGTAGCCTTCTGTGTGCTGACTTTTGATAAATCCTTGCCTATTCTCTAATAAAGCCTTGAATTGTTCTTTTTCCTTTGATTGAGGTATGTCTTAATTTCTTCCATCTCCTTCTAGTATATAAGTAGAACTGATAAATTGGAATACCATACTTATAATTGAAAATCCTAATACCATCCCTTTATCAGCCTTATGCATCAAACTAATTAAGTCTTATCAGAGTTTAAAGAGGTGATCTAAATAGGCTAGATGGTCCTGAGGGAAATAAGAAAATGCGGTTTTTAAAAGTTCCGTGGGACTTCCTCACAAGAAAATATGAGAAATGCCTCCCTTCATGTTTCGGAGACAGAAATGAAATGACTTCAGTAAATCTGAAAGATTTCAGTGTAGCTCTGTAAAGAGGAATTCCACTTTTTTCTATTGATTATTCCTATAGATAAGATTTTACAAATGCTCCTGAAGTAGTTATGAAAATGTATTAAGATGAGCTGTTTATATTGCTTTTGATAAACTGATAAATAACAGAACTGATACGTATTCATTTCAATGCTCGCCCCCCTCCAGAATGAAGAGTTAGATAAGAAGTATGCTGGACTTCTGGAGAAAAAATGGACGTCCGTTATAAGATTACAAAAGAAGGTAAGTGGAGAGATCCAATGGATTTATTTATACAAAACATTCATCACGGAATAGAATGTTACTTTTTTTTTTTGGTCAGACAAATGCAGAGTTTGATAAATGATGCCCCAAAGATGAATTTCGCTATCTTGAGTAGGAGAAAATGGCACAATCCTTGTTTTAGAAACTGTTCCATCTGCCTCAGTGCTAGGAAGGACATAACTTCCTCCCAGCTTTCTTTATAAACATTTCTTGAATTGACCTTCTGGACTGTTTGTGCAATTTACGAAGATGGGGAGAGGTGCCCAAGGGCAGTTTCTCAATAGAAAGGTTGGATGGTTGTCTCCAGAAGGCTTAGCTGGTTTAGAAAAAGGTAAAAACCTTTTCTGCTAGTGACTTGGCCATTACTTTAAAGGGAATAAACCATTAACCGTAGTGCCCTGGAGCAAGTGACTCTACTGGAAGCGGACAATACAAATCTCTGATTAAAATGCTTCAGTAGGTCTGCAGTACATTAATAGCACTAAAAAGAATCACAGCATGCTAACATATCTAGGATTTTGTTATGCCCTTAGTCTTTCTACTGTTGGTTAACGTGCATGTTTTCTCCAGGGTACGCAAATTGATTGCAGTAATAGGATTTCTTTTGTTAGCAAGACCTCTCAATAGTTTGTCAAAATTGCTAACAAACTTTTGGACTGGTCGCTCGAACATACGTGTGCGCTTTGGGAAGTTGGAAGGGAATACGTTCTATGATTAATTTAGCTTTAATTTTTAGGAATAACAGTGCTACTGAATGTCAGTAACTGGTTGGGATCTTTGCAGTCTCTGCTGTGATTTTGGGGAGCCTTTTGGTATTTAGACTGTTAATGACTGAAGGTGAGTTGGACCTTGTTTTAAGACTGAAAAATAAACAATCTCTTTAAAAAATCATAAACTTAGGTTATGGAATTAGAATCGAAGCTGAATGAAGCTAAGGAAGAATTTACATCAGGTGGACCTCTCGGTCAGAAACGAGACCCTAAAGAGTGGATTCCCCGCCCTCCAGAGAAGTATGCGTTGAGCGGACATAGGAGTCCTGTCACTCGAGTAATTTTCCATCCAGTTTTCAGTGTTATGGTCTCTGCTTCAGAGGATGCCACAATAAAGGTACGTTCTTGCTAAAGAAAATTACACATCCTCTAACTTTAATATGTAACATCAACATTTGAAACTGGGCATGCTCACTATTGATTACAAGTTGTTCCAGGTTAGAGTGTGATTCCCTGTGCCACGGACAAATTTTAGTTTTGTGTTGGTCCAGTTAATAACTTCAAGATATTTTTACTGTCTTTTAACTTGAGGAAAATACTTAAGGTAATCTACAGTAATGACTAGAAAAGTGTGTGCACAAATGTACATGTGCTAGAGGCTACAGAGGAGCCTAATTAGCTTTGTTTATTCTTTGCTGCCTCTTATGGAAACACAGGCTAAATTTCCTTATTCTTGAGCTTCATACCCCCATTTCTCACTTAGTGGCATTCCTAATAGTGCCTGCTTTGTTTTGTCAGTGAAATCTATTTAGCGATCAGTTTCTTTTCTTTTTTTTTTTTCATCTTTAAAATGAAATATCTCATTTTGTGTGCGAGACACCCACTATAAAATCTATAGGAACATGGTGTTTTGAAAGCTTTTGTCTATGGTTAAATGATAGAAGACTGACTTAATTAGGAGGTGAGAATGGAGACTTCACGCCTTTTTGTACCTTTTAATGACAAATGTTTGTTTAATCTCTGACAAATTCTGTAATCTAGCTAATGTCTGCATGTCAGGTATTAACTCTTGGAAATGATTTGGTTTATCATTTCTAAACTAGCATGTTCTGAATATTTCCAGTAGGTAGAATATTTGCTATTTAGTTCTAGGAAGAAAATTCTGGAGCCATAATAAAGGTTGTGGAGGGCAGGGAAGGGAATTACTCGCAAATATTTTCCTTGCTGAAACCTAGCTGCATTGTGGGAACTGGGGAGCTGGTATAGAAGGGGATGTATAGAAACAGGCTGCACAAAGTAGTTTTCATTCTGTCCAGTGGTCTCTGAATCGGTATCCTTTATTTGTAAGGGTTTGGAGTGTTAAGAGCTGAAAAATACAATAAAACTTACTTTTCCTGCTGTATTTATAATGATTTAAGTTAGCTGAAACGGGAGTTTAAAATATACAAATTCAATTAATGTGTAAGTAGCAATCGTATAAAATATAATGCTTATTTTCCTGTGTTGTAAAGCTTTTCTAGGGCAATCTTTCTTTATCTCTTAATTATTGAATAAGGTGCCAGACTAGCCTGTAGAGTGCAAATCTAAGACCGAAGAAAACAACAAGTAATAAGCTGCTGTTAACAGAATTTCTGTTTGCTTGTCAGGTGTGGGATTATGAGACAGGAGACTTTGAACGGACCCTTAAGGGGCATACAGACTCTGTGCAAGATATTTCCTTTGACCACACTGGCAAACTGTTGGCCTCCTGTTCTGCTGATATGACCATTAAGCTATGGGATTTCCAGGGCTTTGAATGCATCAGAACCATGCATGGTAAGGTATAAAGGGGGTTGATTTAGCAGTCTGTTAAATGAAGAGGGTTTTGTGTTTATTTTTATTGTTGTTCCTTTGTTTGTTTGTTGTGTGGAAACTGCTGGTGTGGAAAGGGGATGTAAACCAGAGTATTGCCCTAAAGAACAGGGGAATATCTTCATGCTTTTAGTGGTCTGAAAGTATATACTTAGTGCCTGTAGAGTGAAATAGCATCTGAGATCTGTTATACCTGATACTCTGGAAAGTACTCCATGATGAGCTGGAATTGAAGTGGCGATTAGATGGATTTAGCACTAAAAATTAAATGTTCAAGCAAGTTAAATTACCTTCTTCCACACCATTCTGCCTTCCTAATGTACTTGCCAGGGAGGAAGCAATTCGTGTTCAGTCTTCTGCTTCATGTTTTTCTGACATCGAATGAACAAGCCCTTTGCATTAGACTCAAAAGATGTAGGAAAAATAGGAGAGAAAGTAAAACAGCCACAATCACCACCAGTGCCTTGCCCTTGCCCCTAAAAGAAAAAAACAAAACAAAACAGAACAAAACTTACTCATTTATAAATTAATTGTCCAGAAGAGCTGATTCTCATGCTTGCCATTTGGAAAATGAAGTTTTAATTATTTGCAAGTTATGAAATTTTGGAAATGAATTTTCTTTAAAGAATGTGCTTTAACTCCCTCAACTGCTGGTAGTAGCCAGCTTTTGTAACTGTAAAAATGTCACTTGCGTAATGGCAAGTAGCTGATTTTACAACATCTTTAGAAGAAATTTTTGCACGATCCCAGATGATGCTCAGTGACTGGAGCCATGTGATTCTAAACATGTAGATGATTCTTTCAGAAATCCTCAAGTTTACATGTAATGATTATCGTACAGAATATGCATTACAGGCTACTACTATAGATAGTCCTCTTGGAAAAATAAATAGTATGTCACGTTTGCTGTGTAAAACAGTATTAGAGTATCACTTACTAAAAATCTGATTTTGTTTTTAGGTCATGATCATAATGTTTCTTCAGTAGCCATCATGCCCAATGGAGATCATATAGTTTCTGCTTCAAGGGATAAAACTATCAAAATGTGGGAAGTGCAAACAGGGTAAGTGCAGTCTCTTAAACATCAGCATCTAAAGAAAGCAAACTAGCCCACTTCTTAGTAGGGAGTGGAATGACATACGACAAAAATGCCTTGCTGACATTCAAGAATTGAGCTGCAATATCATGTCCTTCTCAATCAACACCTGAAGGATTCTGCTCTAAATCATTAAGCTTAGACCTTTGATAGCCACTAATTAGTGGTAACTGACTTTATGGGAGCTGTAAAGGTATAGTGCATGACTCAAGACTGAGTATGAATATAAATGCCATGATTAACTGCAAGTTTAAGGAGACATGAGGGAGGAGATGTTTCCTTTCTTGGTACAAATCAAGGTGCTGCCTCTGATTTTTTGCTTATTGTCTGTTTCATTCTTCATTAGTATCTTTAATCCATTGATTTGTTTAGAGTTGTTGTTGAAGACTCAATTGTTTATAAATTCCTACTTGTTCTTAAAATACCTATTTAATGCAGGCTGTCTTTTTCACCCTACTCCTCACATACTGTTTTGTATCTTATCAAGGGTTTGCTTGTTCTTAACTGCCTTTTTTTTTTTTTTTTTTCCTAATCCGTTGAGTTCCCTGTCCATGAAATTGTAGCTTTATGGTCTTGTGCATCATGAACCAGAATTAATACATCCATTCTAAAATAGTCTATCTTTGTCTAAGAAGAGATCCAGTGTCCTTACATTTCAAAGGCACGTATGTAGTAGTTTAACTGCAGTGTTAATTGAGTCATACTGTATTTCTCCTTTTAAATAGTTATTGTGTGAAGACTTTTACGGGACACAGAGAATGGGTGCGCATGGTGCGACCTAACCAGGATGGCACCTTAATTGCCAGCTGTTCTAATGACCAGACAGTGCGTGTTTGGGTGGTAGCGACAAAGGAATGCAAAGCTGAGCTCCGAGAGCACGAGCATGTGGTAGAGTGCATTTCTTGGGCTCCCGAGAGCTCATACTCCACCATATCAGAAGCTACGGGATCAGAGGTAAGGTTTCCGATGCTTATAAATCTGTACACACCAGTCAGATTTAGTCTATGCTGTAAAAATAACTTACTGGAGAGTGCTGAAATTAGCAAGCTCTCCTTTCCAAGTGCTTGGCAAATGGTAGAGCCAGGTGTATGATGCTCTCCTGGGTATGTTAGCAGTGGTCTTGACCCCATGTCTTGGCTTTACGAGACTTCCCTGGTTTAATGGTGGCAGCTTGCTTTGACTGGTGGAAGTGAAGCTTAGAGAGATGCCCTGTGTCTGAGGACGAGGAGCATGGGCTCACTTTCACGTATTTCCTCAAAGAAGGATGGGGCAGTTTATTTGACCTAACTTGAAGATTATGGTAAAGGTGCACAGCAGATGAAGGTTGGGGTTAGTAGTGAGACAGAAATGCAGAAATGAGAGGCTGTGGGTGTTACACAGAACGTTATTGTGCTTGAATTAAGCTTTGATTACAGACTTCTTCTGTACCAAGTTCATGACGAGAATGCATTCTCTAAAATCCCCGTTTGTATGATCGTGTACAATGTTCTCTGGTTCTGTTACCAGGTCTTTAAGGAAGGCTCATAAGAGTCAACAAAAATTTCTTTTCGTAGATGACAAAGGGAGCAGAAAAAAGGGCAAGACAAAAGTGCATAGAAAAAAATCCATTTAAAAACATTAAAAACAGAGCATTTCTTCACCTCCTACCTCCGTCCAAAACCTAAACTTCAAAGCAAATGACCTCTTTTAGTTTGAAGTCCAAACCAGGCCTTAGAATTGACTTCATATAGGCAGGGTCATTTTTACCCAATTAGCTATGCTAATATTGCTTTGTCATATCATGTTTTATGCTGAAAGTATTTTCAAAGACCTGTCTGAGGTTTAAGAAAAAAAAGGTTTTTGTAAACCTGTTATAAGTGAATGTCAACTAAAGGGGAAAAGTAGATTCAGCGAAGACAATCCGTAACTTACTAAGTGGTAGATTTTACAGGTTGTTTAGGGATGCAAGCAAATCTTGACTGAAAAAAATCCTTCCAACCTTTTAATTAAAAGTAATTAAATTGCAGATCTTCACTTCCTCTTGCAATGGTAATTACCTGTAGCGGTGTCTCCCCTGCCCTCTGCTGGTCTGATCAACCCCATACATCACACTGCAGTATTTAGCTTTGAACAAGAAGCAAATTACACTGGCTTCCTAACTAAAACATTTCAAGTTCTGTGAAATAAATATTTAATTCATACTCTTTTTTATGATTACAAGCAGAAATAGGTTCAGAGTAGGGAGTTTTTAATAATTCTTACCTTTGCGTGCTCACACTTCACAAAAAGTATGTCTAAACTTCATGTTCTTTGTCCTGAGTTGTCTGACTCTACCTGAACAGTATCTACCATTATGTTATAAATCATTGATATCCTGTTTTTCTGTAGACTAAGAAGAGTGGCAAGCCTGGGCCTTTTCTGTTGTCTGGATCCAGAGACAAGACCATTAAGATGTGGGACATTAGCACTGGCATGTGCCTTATGACCCTTGTAAGTTTATTGGGCCTTTTCGGTGGCTATAGCTGCATATGTAACACCAGCCTAAAGGAGTGAGCTCTCTTACATGTTTTTTCACATTTTGAAGAGCTGCAGAAATAAGACAAATACTATAAACAGGCAGTTCTAATGGCTTCTGTGTTTCAACATTCATTGTTGCTAGAAAATGCTCTGTAATCTCAATGTGTGTATGATAGATGCTGGAATACTGTAGTGTAGTTTGGGGATGAATAACTTGTTTCGTTTGGAACCTAGATGCCCTGACGTTCAGATTTCTGCCTTAAAAGTTGTCTGCGCATGCAGTGTGCTGGTGTTGCTGTGGGATGTGGGGTTCCTGCCTGCATTCAGGCTGGAGAGGAGCTGCTGGGAGGGAGCAGAACGCGGCGCACAGCACAGGGGACGCCTGTTTGCTTGCCTTCAAGGACAGGAACTTGCACTGTTGGTAGCGCTGTTAGAATATAATAATAGAAAGCGAAGATAAACTTTGGGATTTAATAGGGCTTAGAAAGCCAAATATTATTGTTGCAGAAAGGAGAATGTTGTTACTCAGTCTGCCCTAGTATAAATTGTAGAAGATTTAACCCTTAAAACATGCTTCCCCTCACTGATTTTCCCTTTGTATGTAAGGTGGGCCATGATAACTGGGTACGTGGCGTTCTGTTCCATTCTGGGGGAAAGTTTATTTTGAGCTGTGCTGATGACAAGACTCTACGTGTGTGGGACTTCAAGAACAAGCGATGCATGAAAACCCTCAATGCGCACGAACACTTTGTTACCTCTTTGGGTATGTATTATTGTTCTGCAGCGCTTGCTGCAAAACAGAACTAGGGATGCGTTTTCATTCTACATCTTCACCAACTCAAGCTGAGCACCACTCTAGATACTTGTATTTGCGAACCTAGTAAGTTTCTGTACTATTGTGTTTCCTTCAAATAAGGATAGGGTTGAATCTCAGGTGCTTTGACTTGGTAATATTGTTGCCAGTGTTGTACAGAGGATAAAGAAATTAACTGCAAGAGTGGTCTATAGTCTTTCACCATGGAGTGTTTGGGGATGTGGAGGAATGTTGTGTTAGGAATGCTTGTCAGCCCACAGAAAGAGGGAGGGGAAAGGCAGGGGGCAAAAAAGTCAGAAAAATGCTCACTGCAAATTCTGTTCTCATCAGTACTGCTGGATATTGATAGATATTGGTTTCCTTCTGCCCTGTCAAAGTGAAACAAAATCCCAGACAGCAAAAACGCACAGAAAAGCTGCCACTCAATAACACTAGTTGTACTTTGGAATCCTCCTTGTTTATTTCCCACTGGTAGTTTCTTCAGTGAAGCTAAGTTAGCAGTGCACCTGACATGGGTTACTAAGGTTTTTTTAATCAAATTCTTCTGAATTAACTTTACTCTTAAATCATTGAAGCCAGTTGAATAATAAGGGACTAAGAAAAGTTCCAAGTTAAAGAACATGAATAACATCAACTACTGCTGTTAGTATGAGACTCTTGGAAGTGGTGGCCTCAGTTGAAGGATTGGTTTGCTGAAGCTCTAAGTGATGAGGCTTTCTAGTTCCTCTTGGTTAATTTCCCCATATTGTCCATGAATCCAGTTCAAAATTGATTTGCGTATATGCAATATTTTGGGGTTTTGTAAAAAAAAAAATATATATATATATATATACACATATATATATGTTTTAAGGTTTGAAATACTGTCTCATGGCCAGTATTGTCTACTGCCTGATGAAAAGCTTGTATTTCTTAACTTCTGATTCTTGAATGCCTTCATGTTTACATAAACAATGTTATCTGTAAGTATACAAAGTTCAAGGGCCTGTCAATTTGATATTTGAGACTCCCCTTTTATAACTTTGGATGGAAAAGAAATCCAGATAAGATACTGAACTAAAAACATATTTTCCTATTTTAGAAAATGTTGCTATTAGAAAAATTGCCTTCAAAACTACTGACTTGCAGAGCTTAGTCTAGTCTTGGAATCAGTATCACTTTCAGTGAGATTGGAAAAACAGTAAATTGTTGGAATCCTCCTTAACATCGGCTTTTCTCTCCCCACAGATTTCCACAAGACGGCACCATATGTGGTTACTGGAAGTGTAGATCAAACAGTAAAAGTGTGGGAGTGCCGTTGATTGAATTCACATTTGACCCCCTTTTCCTCTGGATGCACTCAGATACCATGGTTACCCATTGAGCTCTGTTTAAATAAATATTGTCCTTTCATGTAAATTATTCTGGATGTAGATTGAGCTTATTAAATGTTACACACAAAGTATTCATGCATGGTGAATCCAAATTGTATACTGTAAATTTACATACGTTGTCTAGAAGTACCATAGGTTTAAGAACATGGGCTGGCATTGGTCACATCAGACCTAAGAAGGCAGAAGTTGGATAACTGAAATAGGGCACTTAACTGAATAGTTGACAGTGTCGTTCTATGTCGGATAATTATACCTGTTTTTCTTTCTGCTGTCTGTTGGTGCCTGAATTGGTGACCTCATTTGGGAAAAGTTTTGTAGGGCTCTTTCAGAAATGTGTATCTATGTAACATCACTTAAGTGTGCTTAATAAATCTTCTCTAAGGATACTAGATAATAAGGCTGCAATTCAGAATCTTCTGAACCTTATATATAATTAACGGAAATTAATTAAACTTTGGAATATTTGTCATGAAACATTTGCCAAATCAATGGAATACATTTGTTTTGGCCTCCTATCACACAAGGGTTGGTATATTTATATAACTAACTGTAAAACTGAAATAAGACGACAACAAATCTTAGTAGCAGCTGATGTGATAAATGTATTTATTTTTTATTTGGTCATGCAATGGTTAAGCTGTGCTGTTAAACTAAGTTTAAACAAGTTTTTTTTCTTTTCTTTTTTTTCTTTTTTTTTTTTTTTTTTTTATGCTGGATGAACTTCCAGGAGGAGTTGTCCATCCCACTAGAATTTAGTGACCTGATTTCCAGTAGAGCTGAATCTCCCAAATGACTGCCATGGTACAACTTGTTTGCTTTCAGTGTTCGTTAGAAATGTGCAATTCTCATTACACAACAGTATAAAGTACATTTCCCTCATATTCACGTGCAGGAGGTTGGGGTATACAAAGGTTTCTTCATTTTAGTGCCTCCTTGGAAACCCTTTGGAAAATGAGGTTATACATACCTTGAAGACATAATGTGGCTTGAATAAAAACTTACTTTGATTTGCATATTGAGAAATACCTTGGGATACAGTATTTAAATGCTTTAAAGAAAAGTACTAAAAACCTTGTACTTCAGATTAAAATGACAGATTCAAATTGATACAAGCTTTTAAAAAACTCCTGAACAATCCATGTGTGGGAATGATGCTATCAAGTAAACATTAAAAAAGAAAAACAAAACTTGAATTGGTAATTAGTATTTGCATTGTTTGGTGTATACAGTTTTTAATTTGCATATCCCTAAAGCTACCTATTCTGGCCTGAAGTGAATGAAGATATAAGTGAATATTTTAATCAGCATCTTTGTGACAAATTCCATTGTAGATAATTAAGAGTTCCAGTACTTACTGAACTAACCAGGTCATTTTAAAAATCCGCTGAAAATTTACCATATAATGAAGTACCAGTCTGACATTTTTAACCGGTGACTTTGTGCTTTATTTTATTTGTTTCGTTGAATACGTGGCTTTTAAAACTGTCCCTTTTAGAAGCGAGACTCCTTGGCCAGCACAGAGCGGGCCGAGCGGCCGCGGGAGGCGCGAGGGCAGGTTTGTTCCCGGCGCGCGGGAGGCTCCGCTCCGCGGGGCCCGGCTCCGGGGCTGGGAACGGGGCTCTCCGCGCTCCTCCTGGAGCCAGGGCAAGATTCAGGCTGGCCTCTTAAATCCGGTGGCTTGTACGGTGTGAAGTGTGCGTTTCCGCAGTTCGGCGTGCACAGATCAAGTGTCTTCTGCTCTGCTAGCTGTTGGGGCTGCAACCGCTGGCTGCTCTCTGTCCTCCCTGAGGGTTCCGGGTCGCGGTGCACCTTAATTCCTCAGTGCATCTGCATCGTAACCTAGCACATCACCCGGATTCCTGCTGGCACCTGGGAACACTGCGTGTGCAGCAAACCGCGCTGGGTGCGTAGTTCATAGACGTGAAAGGGAAGCTCCAGGTACCTACCCGTTCAGTGGAGTTTGTCCACTGCGCTTTTCTCCCTTTAGCGCGCAGCTGTTCACGGGGACAAACAGCCAAGTCAAGTCACACAGCAGCATTTTAATTGCTTGTGGGAAGCACCCTGCCCAGTACCTCTCCATTACAATTTACAGCCTTCTCCTTTACGAAGCAGTGAATAATCTCAGGGATGGTCCTGCGTGGATCAACAGTTAAAGCCCTGTTTAAGAAAAAAAAATAAGAAAAAAAAACGAAAGCCACAACACAGGAGTTGGATGTTTCCTGCAGTGCTGCTCCTTGATCCTATACTGTTGAACTGCTCCACTATTTGCAATGTTTTCTGTCAGCTGTCTAATCCTGTGCCTTTCCTGTGATAAATACAGTAATGATCTTGCTGGTTTGGATTACAAAATAAATTATTGGAGGGTTTAAGAGGTTCACTGCTGCTTTGTCACTTCCCTTAAAAATTTGGCATTGCTTAAAAAAAAAAAAAACACAAAACCACCTATAGCAACCATTACTTAATAGACAATACAGTTTTTTGTTGATGTTTTGGTGTAAAACCAGACAGACATTCCAGTGCCACGCAAGTGTAACGTGCCCAGGAAGTCTTAGGTGCATTCTAAAAAGTGCAACATTTATTGTGGTTTAGGCATAATCTGGAAGTTGATCTTTTACAGCATCTTGCACTTTAGAAGATTAAAAAACCGTCCTGCTTTTGTGTATGGTGTGACCAATGATGTGCCCGGGGCACTAATTAAAAAGGAGAAAAAAAAGACAAAAAAAAAAGAAAAAAACTAGTTGCTAGCAAGTTGTCCAAGGGCTGTGGAGCACTGTAGTATTTTGAAAGCTTTGGCTATAGACTCACCAAGCCCAGTCTACTTATACTGTCAGTACCCTGCTTCTCCTGTTTGCCTCCTCCTGTTTTTATGTGAACTGCCTGATAATATCACTCTTAAATAGCTTTTGACTTGCATGAAAGCTATTTAAAAGAAAAAGATTATACTTTGTTTTTGTAGACAGTGGTGGCTTGATAATCCTTTTAATGATTTGAATATAAAAATGCTAAGTTGAGTGGAGGAAAAATGCACTTAGAGTTATTTGCTGTCCAGCTGTGCATAAAGTCCAGTGTGTTTAAAAAAGTCAATACCAGGAATATTTTAGCAAATAAAATACATGTATAAAATGGTAGAAAAAAAAATTAGGTGTGGGGAAGGTTGAGTTGGATTTGCAAGTCACAACTGGATTTAACTGGCCTTTTTATCTTTCCACTGTGTCATGTAAGTAGCTGCTTTCCTGTCCTACCTATTCCTCAGGCTTCCCAGGTTCATTCGGAAGATGAGTTAGCAAAATCCTCACGTCTTAGAAGTTGATCCTGACATGGGCATGAAGGCAAACGTCGGATCTTTTTCATAAGAACGATGTTAGAGGTTGCAATTGGAGAAAACAGTTCCCAGACTGTAGGAGTTAACTGAAGATATTGACACAATTAAAAAAAAATCAGTAAAGGAATGTATATAATACTGCTCTGTGTTTTACAGTAAGATTTGTTGCTCTCAGACTGTGTAAAACAAAATTTATTCATGTTTTCTGCATATTAAAAAAATCTTATTGTACCAATTGGTAAACTATTAAATGCATATAAAACTAGATGTGTTTTTGTTTCCTTGGATGCAAGAATTAAAACTATTTTGAAAAAAAGCTATTGGTGTTTCCCCCTTCAGATTTTGCTCCACACCTGGGTTTTAGCTAAAATATGCCAAATATGCGTAATATGCATATTTGCAAATGTGTAGGAAGCGTTTTTAAGGCAGTTAGTTGTAGCAGAGTGCTGTGAGGGTGTGTTTATGAGTACGCGAAAATGAGTTTTTGTTTTACTGCAGGTTTAATAAGGCAGAGATTTGTGTGTGGTCTCCAGGGCCGTCCTCGCCGCTCGGCTGCGTGCGTTCTGGCGCCCGTCTCGCTGGAGGAGCGCGGCGGTGCTGCGCGTGCTGGGCGGTTGTGCATGCACCGCAGCGGTGCTGCATGCTGTGCGGGTGCCACGGCGGTGCTGCGCGTGCCGGGCGGTTGTGCACGCACCGCGGCGGTGCTGCGCGTTGTGCGCGCGCCGGGCGGTTGTGCTCGTGCCGGCCTTCCCTGCAGCCCGGGGAATTCAGGTCCTCTTTGCACCTGCGGCAGGGGCTGCGGGAGCGGCTCTGTGCGCACGGCAACCAGTTCCACGGTAGACGTTTGGTTTTCTTCAAGACCGGCCACGTAAACGTTTTGTGTCCTTGAGGTTTTCAGCACACCCTTAGGGCATGGTTTATGTAGCGCGTTGGGTGGAAAGGAGTGTGCAGTTCTGCGGAACTGCTTGTTCCGGAGTCGGTGCAGGAGCCGCTTTGGGAAGGGGTGTGAAAGCGGCCGCTGCTCGGAGCAGCCCCCGCAGCCGGGCCGGAGGAGCCCCTGCCTCGGGGACAGCCCTGTCCTGGCGCGGGAGCGGGAAGGAACCTGCTGCCTTGGGCAAGGGCTTTGCAGGAGAAGCCCCCGCCGCCACGGAGCGGGTCTGGCCGGGGAGGGCAGGGAGGGCCGGGGGGCTCTGAGCACCTGAGCAATCTCACTTTCTGCTGCCGTTTTGCGCTTCATGTCAATTAGGCTGCGAGGGAGCTTTTCCAAGTATACGAGACACATTCCCATCATCTGCTTGTTTGTACAGGAGGCTGAAGGATCTTAAAATGTTCTTCAGTAGATGGCAGGATTGAATGGGAAAAGGAATTACAAATATAGGAATTTTATTCCATGTCGGGAAGGTAATTTATTCAAGTGGTATTTCTCAAAACGATACAAAGGGAAAACGCAGTTAAGTTTGCCTGGTGACTCTTCCGAAAACAGAAGTGTCTTTAACGTCATGTGGTGTCTGATGATTTCAATTCCTGGGAATTGCTTTGTTGGCAAAGCAAGCAAGGAGGATTAAAAATAACTATGTCTTTCCTTATGCTTCCTTCAGGATTGCTGCTGGGTTTTATCTTCCTCTGATATGATTACTTCATTTTGCTGCAGAATTGCCATACGGTTACCTGCTAGTTCTGTGAGCAGATAAGGTCAGTAGTTCTGCTTGATACGTATACATGGCGTGTTAAGTCCTGTTTGGCCCAGATATGAATAGATTTAATCTCCTGAGAGGGTGGATTAAACTTAATTATATCAATTCTCACTGAGCTGCCCCGCGGATGTCAGTGACCCGCGTGCGGGAGAGCCGCGTCGGGTCGGCAGCGTCCGCCCCCGGGAGCCGCTCGGCGCGAGCTGAGCCGGAGCCCTCGGCGCCGGCGCTGCTGCCAGGTGCCCCATTGAGAGAGGTGCAGCGGACGGTGCCACTTATGGTGCTGAACTATTGCATTTACCGAACGATAGTGTTCAGGCTGCTCCTGGTTGGGATGTTCTCTGGTAGCCAGAACGTGCACGTGTCTGGCCCGCAGCCTGTGCACGAGGACGGCGCAGCGGGCGGGGAGGAGTCGTGTGGAGGAAGGAGGCAGGATTCACCTACACGATCCTGACGCGTCAGCGTCCGCCCTGCAGCTCCCTGCAGAGCCGCACGGGTTGCTGCCTCCTCAAGGACCGGGGCGGGAGCTTTCCCAGCGCAGGGGTCGCGTCACCGGTCCTGCTGCCCCTGCACCGGGGCCAGGTTCACCGCATCACCCTAATCCTGACACTAATTTGCAGTTGGAGGAGTGTAAGGGCATTAAACCCCGTGCAAAGGGAAGGAACGGTGTCACCCGTCAGTGTCTGGGCTTTCTTGGTGGCTCCTGCTTAAAGGTAGACGTGATGATGATGGTGCTTGGGTCAATGTATCTTAAAATTAATGCTAAGAGTTAAAGAAATGGTTAAACTATCTACAAAGGTGAAAGGGCTCTTAATGGACTGAAAGACACTAGCAAAAGAAAAATCTTGTAAGAAAGATGCACTGTAGTCATTTATTGATTGCTTTCCAGGAAATTCAATTTTTCTGATAGGAGCAAGTTCTTTTGCAGCAAAGACTCCTCCTGCGTTGTCACCTCCAGCACCTCGGAGGCGGCTCCCCTTTCCCTTCCCCCCCAGAAGTTACAACCGCCTGTAACGTCGTACAGGACCCCAAGGGTACAGAGCACAGTGACAGCACTTGTTTCTCCAGAAGGTCAGTAAAGAAGCAATGCAAATGAGCAGAGTACTACCCGTGACGGACAGAAAAAGAGAGCGCCTGGACGCCTTCGTCAGCACAGCACGGTTCCAGCTAGCAGCTGTGACTTGCTCTGCAGCTTGATCAGGTTGGAAAAAAGGAACATTCAACTCTGTCGGCATTCCACGGTCTGCAGTGGCTAATTCTGACTCGCCTCGTCAAGGTCAAGAGCGTGCTCTGCTTCAGAACCACCGTGTTAGTGCGTGGTGGGAGAGGGGATCCCCGTTCGCGTGGTGGCGCCGGCCGCTTCAGTGCCCTCCATTGCCAGCAATGGAAGCTCCCCGGGAACAATCGCAACCCCCGTGCGAAACATTGAGAGTTAGGAAGGAGTTAGACACAGTTCCGTGCTAGGGAACCTTCCCCAAGGCCTAGCTGTTCTAGACTGTGAAGCTAGTGATTCCCATCGGGTCGTTTGTGCCAGTCGTGTTACACGTTGATTAGCGGGGTGGTACAGGTGCTTTTTCCCATGCGCTCACGCCCGTACCTGTCTCCTTCCCCTGCTTCCATAGGGCCGCTCTCCCTCCTGCTCGGGGTCAGTCCCTTCTGGCCACCGTGGTCACCCTCTCCTAGGCACTGGGGTTTCCCTTGCAATGCAAGTTTGTGCGCTTTGTTTTAGTTTATTTTCTGACATCAAGCCCTCACTCTTTGGATACAGTATCCCAAGTTACTCAGCTGCAAGCAGAGCAAAGAGGTGGAACTGCACGTTACCTCATATAATATGTATATATATATATCTCTATATATATATCTCTTGAAAATTAGAATGTGAATGTTACAAAAACCCTACTAAATAGCCAACCTGCCAACCAAAAGTAGAAAAAAAATGGTTAAAGGAATCCAATGGCTATATCCTGATGTAGAAAATGCTGTACATTCCCCCACTTACATACACATACACACACGTTACAGGCTTAAATCATCTGAGCACTACAAATATGGCTGCTTAGTTTTTCTTAGCACAAATTAGAAGAGGGGTAGGGGAAAAAAAATAATCTTTTGGCTCCAAATCCATGTCTCGCAAGGCGGCCGAGCAATGGAGGGGCAGGGAGGGGCTATACTGGTTTTAGCAAAGCAGTGTCCTCAGTCAGCATAAAAATGACCTGAGAAATGTTCTACCTCCAGCCGGTCGCTTGGAATCGGTATGTACACAGCAGAGCCGTGAGCCGCGCACAGCCTGGGGGGCCGCGCGCGCCGCTGCCCCGGCCCCGGCGCGGGGCGGACACACGCTCACTCAGACACATTACATTTCTCAGATTAGTTCTTTGCATTGTGTATTAATTGTACCAGTGCAATAACATTGTCAAAAAAGGAGGAGCTGCCCCAGGGGAGTCCAAGTCCCTGGTTCAGGTTCAGAAAAGGGTGGTTTAAACTTTTTTTGTTTTTTGTTTTGGTTTTTTTTTTGATTTTTTTTTTTTGTTGTTTGTTTAAGCGAGGTACATTAAGCAGAGCTCTGTGTTAGGGGGATGGCAGCAGAAGGCATGCTGGGCTCAGCCTCTTTCTCCTCCAGGGCTTTGTCCTCCGGCTCCAGCTGTTCACTGCTCTTTATGCTTTCCTGGAGCTGCTGGCGCCGCTGCACCTCTGCTTTAAGGTTCTCCAAGTCTTTTTGGCTGAAGGGGAAACCAGGAAGGGGAGCAGGTGTTAGACGGGCTCGAGGAACGGGGCAGCGCCCCGGGACAAGGCAGTGACCAGAGCATTAGGACGCGTTTCTGGCCCTTGGCTGCTCCGCACCAGCCTGCCCATGGTGGCAGAGTGGCCCTTGCCCCACAGGCCACCAAGACGGGCACTAATCCTGATTGTGGCACCAGCCCCCAGCGGGACTTTCACCCATTGCTTCTAGGGCTGAAGAACAGGGTCCCAGCTCAGCCCTCTCCTCAGTGCCCCAGCTACAGCATGAGAGGAAGATTCTTAAGTGAAATATAAATTTAGGAGAGACCATTGCAGTTACGCAGCGGTCATTAAAAGCCGGTACTGATCAAGGTCACTACTCTGGTCTCACCGCTGCTCCCGGCAGCCAGCCCTGCCGGGACAGACGCTCCTCAACCCCTGGGGCAGAGCGAGCGCCGTCCTTAGGGGCCAGCACAGGGCTCCCGCCTCCCCTCCGGCCCGTGCTCAGCCCCGGCTCTGCTGCTGCGGACGGGCAGGGCGCTCTGCTCCCCACCTGCTGCGGGGCGGCCCGGAGAGGCTGCGCGGGGCCGACCAACCCCGTGCGTCACCGTTTCTCCGGACCGAAGCCGAGGGGCCGGGCGCTCCGCCGCGGCCGCAGCGCCACGCTACCTTAGTGGAATGAAGAGAATCCCGTTGATGATGTTGAGCTGCTCCAGGACGCTGGCCATACTGGGAGCTGTGAACTACAAGGTAAAACAAAAAACCCACAGAAAATTAAGAGCTCGTAAGCAAATCTAGACCCAGCAACGGCTGTTCCCCTCCACCTGCACCTCCTATGCTGAAAGGCATAGCTGTTACTAACAGTTACAACTCACATTAGTCACTGATTTTATTAGCTGCAAAACAGCATCACTCATTTTCCACCTCCTTACACTAAGATAAAAAAATAAATCTGAATGTCAGCCCCCTTGGGCAACCTCTCCCCGGCACTCCATGGGACTTGAGTTAAATTCCACGTGTGCACGAGAAGAACCGGACCTCAAACACATGAATTTCAAGCACTACACACTACCGTATCTCTGCACATACATTATCCCATGGGCAGGGATGAGGACGACTCCCCCGCCTTGGTTTTGGGTGTTCACATACATGGCTACAAGCGCCCGTATCCCTGCGTGCAGGGGACACAGTGCCCGGCAGGGCAGCGGCCGCCCCAGCAGCTGCGGGTGCAGATCAGGGCACCGCGCTCGGCCCCCAGCGAGTCCCGGCGCGGCCGGGCAGGCAGCGCAGCGCCCGGCCCCGCGCAGTTCTTGGAAGGAGAACAAAGCGCCGCCACGAAGATGACGGCACTTTCCAAGGTGAGGAAACCCCGGCACTTCTGGGTTGAGCAACCTGCAGCCGGTGAGTCAGCAGCAGGGGCAGGTTTAGCAGCGGCTGCTGCAGGGCCTGCGGTGCGGCCGCCCGCTCGGTCGCCCTCTTCCTCTAGCTGCCCTGCAGCAGCATCGGCCTCAGCCACAGCTGAGGAGCTGCAGCCTGGGACACTCACAGGCCCAGGGAGCAAACCCTCCCTGTGTCCCCGAGCGTCTGCCCTGGCAGGAACCTCCTGCCTGCGAGGTGGCTGCAGCTGCTGCTGTCCCCGCTTCCTGCACACGAACACGCACGTGCGCTCCTGCTACCGGTGAGCACAACCTCGGCCACCGCAGCAAGTGCTCGCGATGGCTCTCAAAGCACGAGGTTACCTTCAGTGGCATAATATTCGCGTTGGATCCGTTCTTGTAGATCTCGTTCATTGTGCGTTGAAGAGCGACTGCTTGTTGAGTCAGGTATTTCAAGTACTCGGAGCTCTCTTTGGTCTTTTCATGGTGTTCTCCAAGCTGATCAGGAAAGAGCAGTAGTCACTTGGCAGGTCAGGAGAGGACCCAAACCCATGTGCACTCCTTGTCACTGCTGCTTTAACATCCTCAGAGAAACCTACGGGAACTGGATTGTGCCTGCCTCGACATTAATAAAACAAACAGAAGCAACCGTCGCCCCCAGCCCACGGTGCCGCGGGAGCCGCGCTGCCAGCCACACGATCGGGTCAAGCAGGAGCACGTCGCAGGGCGCGCAGGGAGGACCCTGCTCTGCGAGCGGCCCCGCTACGGCCAGCTTCGCTCTGACGCCGAAGACGGGGGACGCAGGGAGAGGAAAGGAAGCACCAGCTCCTCACGGCCCTGCCAGAACACGCTGCCTTTCAGGGCAAACATATCTCACGCTCCCCCGAGGGCCGAGCCCCCAGCAGAAGGTTCTGTCCATGAGGAGGGCGCAGCAAGAGCAGACAAACCCCATTCAGAGACTGCTTTGGTGTAACAAATCTGTAACTTATGCCAAGGGGCAGCAATTCTGCCTCCCTGAGTTGTAGGCTCTGCATTTATTTTGCAACGGCAGCGCTCACTTCTCACTGAAAAGCAGCCAAACGTGAGCAGCCCGCACACGCTTACCTGGTTTTTGTAGATCGTGTAGCCTTCCTTCTCGTGCTGCAGAGCCGACCGGAATTCTGCTTTGCTCTCGTACACTCGGGCGACCAAGTGGTGACTGCAAGGACGAGGAGAGAGACCCTGATGAGCGCAGAACATTTCTCCATTACACAGAACCAGCTTTAGTAGAACAGAGTGGAAATCCCACTACCAGCAGCAACATCGGACTCCAAATGCAGTATGTTGGCAGTTCCTTCCACTTCCCAGTTTGGGATTAATAGGAAAGCAAACCCTTTTCCCATAGGAAAGGGGTTTTTAGTTTCTTGGAAAGCAAACACTTGAATAACCTGACTAGTTCAGCCAAAAGTCATAAACCTTTTGCTACAGAACAACTAGCAAGAGTTACAAAGCCGGGATCCAAGTCACCTCGTCTTTCTACAGGCAGGAACATTGATTTGACTTAGATTTTGCATCTTTAATGGTTTTGGAATAAACAAAGATTTCTATTTTTGGCAACATTATTCCATGGAAGGTGCTGGATCTCATCAAGTCTCCTAATGCTACAGAGAGAGGAGATGCTTTTTGCAGAATGCGAATCAGTCAACTCCTAGGAAAGAAACGGGACTCTCACGTGTGGCTAGCAAGATTCATTCACTCCGACAAAGCACAGACGGGTGATGGTGTGGCAGCAGGAATTAGGAGGGGGCTGCTGTGGTTGGTTGTGGGCCAGTTTTGCATTCAAGGACAACCCGCACGGCACTGAAAAGCGCAGGGTACTCGGAGCTGATGCTAAGGGCGCCGCCACTCACAGCTCCTTGGAAACATCAGGGAGCTGCTCAGCACCTTACTCAAACGCAGGGCCGTAACAGTAAAGCACAAAAGCAAGTGACATGCACCTCAAAGACACAAGCTGGATGCTCCGGCCAGACCTTTCCAGCGCGCCGTGACCCTGAACGCACGCAGCCGAGGAGCCTGGCCCTGCGGCTGGCCCAGGCCCAGTCCCTAAGGCCCAAGGACACGGCAGGGCAGAGCCCTCCCACGCGAGCGCCGGCTGCATGAACTGGCTCCCCAGCAGCCCCTGGCCCAGCCCAGCGCCCGGTCCCGCCTCACCTTAGTGCAACTTTCAAGGACTTGGAGCCGTGATACTTGGAGCTGATGGCCAGGGCGTTCTCCAGGAACCGGAGAGACAGGTCGTACTCCATGACTCCATGGAGCACCAGGCCGATGTTGTTCTGCAGGGAGTCGCCGCACAAGGAGAGTCAGACCAGCGTTCAGAAAGGCAAAATCCAGCTAGGCACCCGTGGCTTTGCAAACAAGACCCCTGGCGGGTATTTCACCGCATGAAAAGGCTGCCTAGCGCTTCAGATGAGCCCCGGAGGTGCCTGCAGAAAGGCGTCTCCGCAGCCTGCGGCACACGGCAGGAGCCGAGGCCCCCCGCTCCAGTTCGGAGCAGCGATCCCGGCAGGACACAGGTAAGGAGCTCCGTTTTACGGCCGGGAACCCAGACCTGGCTGAACGCAGGACTCCCCTTGAGGATTACAGGACTCCCAAGTCCCACTGCAGGACTCTGGCCACAGAAGGCTGCTGGCCTTCCTGGCTGAATAGTTATAAACGCCACTTTCCCATTCTCGTGATGTTAGTAATTGGTAACACACGCAAGGAAGATAAAGCAATGCCTATAAGGATGTTTCAAACAGCTCTGCAGTAAGGCCAAGAGGCTTCCTGAAGACTTTAAGCGGTTACTCACATCTAAGAGCGCCATTTCAGGGTGATCCTCCCCAAACACCAGCAGCATGAGGTAGCGTGCGCGGTACAGTAAGTTTAATGCTGTAGAGAGCTGGCTGTTTGCAAAGCAGTACAGAGCAAGGTGCATCTGCAACAGAAGAAATAACCAAGCATTAAGGCTGTTCACCACTTTTCTAGAGCCAGGTGAGCTCTCCATTTCACAAAAAAACAAACACAAAAAAACCCCAAACCCACAACTTTCTTTAATGTGAAAAAGGATTTCAACTACTCAGAAACCATACGAGTCTGCTAGTTATTTTACAGCTTTACTGAGGTATCTCCACAAGATACAGTATTGAGAAACTGTTAAAATATTTCATCTCAGTATTTCTTAGACACCTCCAGGAATATTTCAAAGTCGTTCTGTACACATCTGATCATCTATCTGGGCTCTTCTTTCAAATACACTATTGAAACCCACACTTGAAATCATTTCCTTAACTCCTAAGAACCCACAAAGTCTCCAGCTCTTTTGACCACATACTCTGGTGGCTTCACATATTCCTGATAAAGTAGTCACCTGGATACCATGGGCATTCAGAGAAAACTCCTGAGCTTATGATAAAGACAGAGGCTTCTGGGAAGAACGCCAAAAGGGAAGGAGAACTGCGGATATTTGCCAGGTTCGGACATGAATTCAGGCTTGCAGATGCCAGGTGCATCCACGAGCTGCTGCTGCTCCCCAGCACCGTGTACTTACGTATTCTTGAATTGTGTTGGGATGCTCAATACCCAGGACCCTCTCACTCATTAGCACCGCTTTCTGCTGATTACTTAAGGCCTAAAAGGAACAGAAGACCCAAGGGGCGAGTCATGCAGAAGCCATGCACCTCAACAAGGGGCCGTGGGGGAAAGAACGGGAGGCCCAACCGAGCCCTGTGTGCGCTTGCCTACCTCTGAATAGTCTCCCATGATATAGTTGAGACGAGCTAGCAGCCTCAGGCAGGCACAGATTTCTACATGCATAGCACCATACACATTATTAAACAAGTTTAAGGCTTCGTTGATGAGCTCGCAGCCCTCCTTCAAGAAACCTGAGGGGGAGGAAAAAAAAAAAAAGAAAGCCACACTCAGAAAATTAGATTCTGCTAAGCATTCTCTTGCGACCCCGGGGAAGGAAATTACCGTCAAAAAAATTTAGCAGATTTGCTTCACCAAAGTCTTCAGCCACAAGGATAATTACCCCTAATGCTACAGGGTAATGCGTTATGCATGCAGTGAAATCCATGTGGCTCAAGAAAACAGCAGTGGGATAAGTAGCTTCAGGTCACTGCCTTGTGCAAGGACTAAAATTTGGGAAGGAAGGAAAAAAAAAAAAAAAAAAAAAAAAACCCACTCTCCTATATACACCCTTGTTCGTAGCTGATGACTTTAAAGGAGCTCGTCCTTGGAGATGTGACTTCACTCGCTGGCCAGGGCTGCTCTGCAGAGGGCAGCAGGCCACGCACGCCCTGCTCTGCCTCAAGAGGGGGAGCATTTGGGGTCTGTACCTTGCTGAACTTTTGCTTGCCCGCTCTGGAAGAAGTGGAAAGCGTCTGAGGCTTTGGGGTTTACGTGCTTCACTACAGGGAAGATGTTGAGGATATCCTCTTCCGTGAAGGTGGGTTTGTGCCGGTTGTCGAAGTTGTACTCTTTCAGCAGTATCTGCAGGAACCAAACAGAGCGGTCACAGCCACGACCTTCTTAGGGTCTTACCAAGAGCGGAGGGCAAAAGGAGCCTTTACTTCTGCTCCTGGCTTCCCAGCCCGCACAGCTCCTGCGTCACTGCTGGGGACAGCGCGGAGGAAGGTCAGGAGCCCTCGTGCACCCCGTGCTGGAGGGGCAAGAGCGCTGCGGAGCCGCGGCAGCACCAGCCCACGACAGGGAGAGCCCAACGCGCCGAGGCCCGCGTGCTCGGGAGGAGCGAGCAGGCGGGGTGGGGAGGAAACCGACCGCTGCCTAATGCAGACAACCAGGTCCTGCCGAACTCACCAACCAGCTGTTTCTGTTTGCACGGACAGGGCTGTGTGCGCATGTACACGCGTGCGCGAGCATCAAACACAGCAGGCTGGTTTGTCAGACAGAAGAGATACGGGAACTGTGCACCGAGGCGCATGACTCTCCCCAGGAAGATGCACCATAAGCCACCCTCCATGGGCACTTTACTGGAAACCCCATCAGGAGACACCTGTATCCCACCAGTAATGCCCCAGGAAGACCTTGGCGCAGGCACTGCCCTTCTGACGGGCTGTGCCCTGCAAAGCTTTGAACAAACAGCACTTGGAGTCTCCAAGTTCCTCAATACAGAACGTGATGCAGAGGGAGAAGAGATGCGGATCTTACCTGGACTCCAGTTTTGAGGGAGATTTCACGCAGGAGGGTGATTTTCTGTAGATTATACACTTCAGCTGCCTGGTCAGCGTTCTCACTGCAAAGGCACAGGGTGAGCTCACCACCACATCCCCTCTCTGCAGCTAGGTACTATCTACAGCTAGAAGCCATAGCTACGTGCCAGGAGGCCGTGTCACACGCTGATGGTCGGTCACAGTTCACAGAACTGCGCATCGGGACGTTGCCCTGACACCCTCCTTGTTCAGCTTGCCTAGCTGCTTTGCCTCATGAGTTTCATCCCATTCCAGATTTCCCTACACATCCCCCTTCTGCTCCTTGCCTGATTTCTTTCCATTTTAAATGTGCAACATTCCCCGAAGAGTAAAAAATTCACTTTCCAACACAAAACAAACCGAAAAGGCAGGCCCTGCTACACAATAAAAGCTACAGAAGTTCGGTGTGAGCGCTTGCACAAGATAGGAATTTGCTCTCCTTACCATTCAAGACTAAAATCAAAGTAGTTCTTTGCTTCTGAACAAATATTCTTCCAAAGCTCCTGAGGGGTCATGCTGGCCCATGCAGTGTTATCAGCATTTCCAAGGTTCCTGTTTTTCCTTTTCTTATTCTTCTTCTTGGAGACCAGCTCATCAGCTGGAAGATGGGCAATGGGGTTTGGAAAGGAGCTCAGAAAGCAGTTGAGGAAGTGGCTGATGGCTGCTGATAAACCCGACAGCTCCACACCCTGCAGCAAGACACAGAAATCGGTCACCGACGACACCCTCCATGGGACCCGGCTGCTCCGACGGAGCCTCCCGCAAACGCCGTCCCCCAGGAACGGGGAACCCAGGAGGGAGCGGCAGCAAGCGGGGCCCGGGGTGCTGTGCTGGGGAGGATGCACGCACTGGGTATGTGCTGTGCTGCAGGCATGTAAGTATAGAGGTGCCCGGATGGTCATGCAATAGAAGAGCTTCTTGGAGGGTAAAAGTAATACTGGTGAAGAGGAAGAAGTATTACAAGGAGGGCAAGCTGGGATTTCATTTCTAGATTTAAATACAATGAGTGAGCATCTGGGGAAGCAAAGCAAGAATGTGTATTCTCTGGGAAAGCAATCAAGTGGGAACTTGTTCTCCCTTACGCACAGGTCTGCACTACGTTAGCTGCAATGGGACTAGATCGGTCGCTAGGTAGTGCCGCGAACTGTCTAGCGAGAGGACGGACCCGACAGCCGCCTGGGTGCGAGAGTGGGCACGGGGCCAGCGGGCAGAGCGCAGCTCCTACCTGCAGGTACGTCTTGAAGATGTGCTTAGCTGATCGGGTGATCAATTCACTGATTCCTATTTTCTATGCAAGGGAAAAAGAACAGAGGCCAAGAGTAAGTCAATAATATCAGTGAGAGATACACTTTGCTTTCAAGCTAAGTGGCTTTGAGCAACGTTTGCAGAGCACCCTGTCCATCCCCAGCATCATACTTTATTTGACACTGCTCTTCGACTCAGAAGAGCTCAGGAACCCCTGCAGCACTTTGATATCCTGAAGGGTGCCTGGACTCCCTAAAATAATGAAAGGCACTAAGGACTGGGAGTGAAACTTCCTATCTGCTACTTGGAGTTCCTTCTCCCTCCTCCTCCTTCTTCTTGAAGCTGCTCATTTTTATGTAGAGAAAACAATCAGCTAAGCTGGGATCTATGCAGAACAATGATCCAGAGGCAATTCTGAGCGACGGTCTGAAGTGAAGGGTGATGCTTACATAAATGTGATCCAGCTGAGCACGGCCAGGAGTCTTGGTGATGAAGCTGATCACTTTGCCCAGGTAGCGCATGTTGATGCCGCGCTGGTGCATGGCCTCTGCTAAGGTCGCCCCATCCATGGGGAGCACAGTGTGATCCAGGCAGTCCTTGACCTGCAGACGAGATGCAAACTTTGGCCAACAGAGCAGGCTCGAAGGAACGAACGCCTGTGGAACCGGCAGCCTCCATCTTCTTAAGGACCTTACAGTCACCAGCTAAAAACACTCCCAGCTAGCAGCCTTCGGAGGTGTACACACGCTGCTGATAAGGGGAAACGGCACTCGCGTTGAAGTTGTGTTGCAACACCGATAGAGAGTCATTTAATGCTTGCCAGGAAGTAACACCGGTTACTTCCCGATAGAGCAGGAGAGCTGCCTGCTTGCAGCAGCCCCGCGCTGCTCTGCAGCTTGCCCTCGAGCACACGCTTGCACAGCACTTTACGTTTAGACTCATGTACGCAATAACTTGCAAAATAAGTCCAGCCCTTTTCTGATTCACTCCCCATAACAATTAAGGCAGAACAGCCCATCTTAAAAACTATCATACAGAAATAGTTGGCTTTAGTGGGCTTACAGAGGCAGAGTTTAGAAAAAAAAAAAAAAAAGTATCTGGCAAGGGTTTTTCTTCTCTCTAGTTAACACTAAGAATTGCCAGACTTCTTGGAGTAAAGAGCACCAGTTCCACCCTCCTTGCTATGCAATATGCACGTTAGCAGTCACTTTAGAAGTCACTTAAGAGACAACTTAGAAGGGGACAGCTGATGTTCCCTATCTAGCAGGGGAGTGGATATGCATCTCAAATGCTAAAGACTTGCAGAGGGAATGTTTCAACAGGATATTAGCACGAGCAATTTACCATTTTACTGCAGAATTATTAATCATAATTGATTCAGCCAGGGCCAGATAATACAATGAGCCATGCAGAATGCCCAGGGCAAAGGAGGGTGACTTGCATGGTCTTTACTGCTCTCAACTCTTGAGAAATCATTTAATTATTAGTGAGATATATATATGTATATAAAAACTATAATGAAAGATATTCTTGGTTGACATTATTTTTCCACCTCACTCCAGGACGTAAAATGGAAAACAGAAAATCCCTCTGCCTGCATCAGAGACGCTGACACTGCTCCCTGCACTTCTCTGCCTGTGCCAGAGCCTCAGCGGGCAGCAGGACACAGGAGGAAGCAGTGCAAGACCTCATCGACGCTTGCTCTTCGGCTGTGCAAGCCTTCAGAGGGGACAGCAGTGCTGGTTGTCAGGTCCTTACCAAGCCTGGGATCTGGCATGAGAGTAGGAACGCGGCAGCATCCTTCAGTAACTGCTTCTGATCCTGCACTTCTTCTTTGCTGGACTCAGGAAAGCGAACACCTAAGATCAAGAAAATGGCAAATATAAAACATGTCACTTGGGGAAAAAACTTCACATACAGAAGTCAAACACCAAGTCAAGGTAAAAAGCTACAGTGATTCTACCTCGCTGGAATTAGAGAGACTTCTTCAAGAGCCATCTGCTCTGCAGCATGCTTCAATGGGACAAACCTCTCCTGGGCGGCTGTGCTGCCTCATGCTCCCTCTTTCTTAACACCACCTTTACAGGCAGGAGCTCTGCTCTTTATCAGGTCCATCCTATCTATTGCCAAGTACTGTGTACGCCACTTAGAGTGCAGAGAGTCAACTGGCTAGACAGGAATGGGCACATTTCAGCAGATGTGCCAGCAAATAGTGCTGGAAGCTCAAAGCCTTTTGGTTTGGCACACACAAAATTAACACAGAGTTGTAAGCTCTGGCAGCACAGTAAGTACCAAAGCAGTAATCCTTACACCAACCTTAGAGGATGGCTGGGTGTTCAAATCACAGGCACTTTCTGACATGTTTATTCCCAGCTAAATAAAACTACATGACTATTCCCCTGCAATTTGCATGTGTACAGCCTTTTTTTTTTTCTAACTCCTGCAAACACTCTGAGCAGCTGTATTATATTTCCAAATCAAGAATGGTGATGCTGGTCTCAGAAAGCTACATACAATGCCTGCAACTGATGTGTAAATTCGAGAGGGCACCATGACCCACTCACCATGATGTTGCTAGAACAAACCCTGCCCTGCGGATCCAAAATCGGTCGTCCAACTAGAGCTACTGTAGCTGTTTACACAGAAAACGTTAGGGCCAGATTTAATGGTCCCCCTCTTCTCATGTGGTCCAGCAGCTGGGATGCTGGGGAGGACATGGAAGATTCTTGGCAGTGCCCTGCAGACCTCCCCTGAGTGTCCCGGTGGAGACAGCTGCACTTGGCACTTTCACCATTGCAATCAATTACACTTCTTTCCCTCTTATGTATTTTTGTGCTGCTTGGAGAACCCTGCAGCGTGTCCAGCTACCCAGGAGCCAGCGTTATTGCTGGCTACAGAACACAGATTTGTCTGGAGCTCGCTGGACACGGCAATCCTCTAAAGGAGGACAAAACCCACTCCTCTGTGCACGTACCTGGTGAGAAAATATCTGGGTTGAACCGAATGTCAAATGATGCATCACTGATGGAGCCTACAGCCTTGCAAGCATTTCGAATCACTTCTCTGCTTTTGGGATCCACTGGAGCAGGAAGGAAAAGAGAATAAAGGTGCATTTCAGAAAATGGCAAGCCTAGGAATTAAAGGGTTTTGTTACTTAGAGTAGTGCTAGTGGCACATGCCAGCGTGCAATGGGTGGTAAGATACTTGGGAAGGTGGCAGATGCAGAATGCAAGGCCTGCACGAGCCCACCCAGCCAGGCCGCCTCCAGGCCGGCGGGGCAGATGGGTTCTCACGTGCGAACGGCTCACACAAAGGTTAGGGCAGCGCTCGCTGAACAAGCCAGGCCTTGTCCTGTCTGCCCCTCCGTCTGGCTGGCCGCCCATCGGTGACAGATCCCCGGATAGTGCAGGAGCCCCGTGCAGGGCAGTAAGTACCTGTGCCGTCGTCAGATGCAATGGTCTCAGCAAGCTCTTTAACCTGCTCGAGTCCAGTCACGTTATCTTCTATTTTACCATCATCCGACTCGGACTTCTCGCTCTCCGCGGTGCCGTTCTCCGGAGAGCCACCGTTCTCCAAGGCGCCCGAGCTCTCCTGCTTGTTGGCTTTCTGCTGCATCAGCTGCAGCGCCGCCAGCTTCATGAATAAGAGGTATCTACAGGAAAAGAGGAGTTCAGTAAAGAAACAGCGTCCACAGGAGAACCCGAGAGGAGCATCACTTCTCTAGGGAGGAGAAACAGATAGAAGTCAGGAACATCCAGGGATCCTGAGCAAAGGCAGGACATAACATGCCCCAAGAGCGCGATCCCGCTGCCCTCCATGGGGAAAGGGGAGCGCTGGCCCCGGAGCGGGCAGGAGGCCTGTGCCCCTCGCGTGGAGCTGCCTGCGGGATGCTGCACCCAGGACCCCAGGAGCCTGAAAGAGGACTCTAAATCCTTCCTATTCCCTAGGCATCAGGAGCACAGGATACCTACAGAGAAACAAGAAACTTAAAACCCTTAGACGGGAAGTTACCAAACCAATGTGCATACTGAAAGACTCGGGAGACTAAGGTGGCAGAGCCGCCTCTCTGCCCAGCACCCGTAACCCCGTCGGAATCCCCTCTGTTTTAATCTCCGAGTCATTAAGTTGCTATAACTGCGCCTGCAGGGTTAAGGGCATTAGCCACACTATTCTGGGCGCTGCGTGGCGATGTCCCTTCGCACGGCAGCAGGGCCTGACGGGGACCGGCGGCACCGCGCAGGTGGAGGAGACGGGAGCTCGGCTCACCTGTGCTCTACGAAGGCATCAACAAGCTCTTGCCGCAGACAGCAAAGCTTGTGCCTGTGCTGCTTGGGGAACCCCATTTTCTTACATTCTTCTGGCATTTCCTCCCCTTCAACAGGCAGGAAGTTCAGATCTGGAGGGAAAGTACGGAGCAGGTCCAGGATGTAGTGACGCCCGTCGTTGCCGATGATGCCTTTGCACTCCACTGAGGAGCACAGCTCCACTTCCTCGTTCTTGTCGTTCAGCACCTTGTGCTTCTGGATCTTAAGCGGCCTGCTGGTCTTCTCCAGCAGCTCCAGGTACTTGGGATGCGAGACAACTGTCTTGCCAAAGTCTATTGACCCATAGATAACGCTCTGCTCCTGCTCCCGTTCCAAGATCCCAGGAATAATAGACTGAGCTGTCACCCTGTAACCTCTGTAATCCACCACTACAGTCCCCAGCGTGTACAGCCCTTCTACATCCACAGCATTATAGGTCCGCACGCCATTGAGGTCATTGGTAGGAGCCACATAAGCAGCAACATCTCCTCCAAAGTCCTTGTAGTGGTCACGGACGTCAAAGCCCAGGCTGAAAAAGATGTTGTTCCAGATGAACATCTGCATCTTGGTCTCCTCGCTGGGATTAATAGCCATGACGTTACCATCGATGACAGCCATGGCACCTCTCGTTGCGGCTGCAGTGAAGTCACTGTGGACCTGCGGGTGGGCGAAGAGAACGCCGCGTGAGGAGGGCTCGCGTGCTCCCGGCACCCTGCTCACAGCTCTCTGCAGCCTCCCTCACTCTCACCCACCGAGGTCACCTGGCATTTACTTTGCGAGCCTGACAGTAACTCGCACTTGCTGCAGGACCCAGAACACGAGGGCCCACCACAGCTCCGTCTCATTAACTCTACAGAAGAGGCTTTAGGCGCACACATGTCCATCCTTCCCACTCCTCCCACCCACTCAAAGGGTCAAACAGAGCGGCACAGGCCTAAGAGGCGCCTGCATCGAGGAGCGCCCCTCTTCTGCGAGGGACGGACAGCAGAAGGCTGGCACAGAAAGCCCCTTAGCTCAGAGAATCCCTCCTTGCAGTTTCTAAAGGCTAGACCCGGGAAAAGAGGTATGAACAGCAGAGGTGGGGTGAAGAGTTGCCTGCACATCCCAAAGTTACCTTGAAAATGGCTCTTTCTCTCAGCAGCCTCTCTGGCAGGTTCTTGCGTGGTAGCTCTCGCGTAGTCTGCAGCTCCTCATTCCAGTCTCTGGTCTGAAAGAGTCAAAGCCTTGTGGGAGCAATGCATTGTGTAGGCAGGGACTGGGAAATCAGTGTTTTCTGGTTTATAAGACAGTTTAAGAGAAGGGAAAGGTGGGGGGGAATTTTAGGCTGACAGGATATTCAGAAGTGAACTAAGAGCAGGAGGGGCCACGGAGTGGTGTCTATCCAGGGGTAATCTGGGCTGTACTTTACACTGGTCCACACTGCCCAGTGCAGTTCACTGAAGCACGGGACTGGCAGCTGGGGAGCACCACGGTGCAGCGCCCTGATGTGACGAGGCCACAGACCCATGCGCAGCCTCCACAGGCCTGCGGCACCCCAGCTCTGGGAGACTTCACGCAACGAGGCTGCAGCCGAGACACCTGGAACGGCTTGTTTAGAAACACGAGCTGGCTGTACCCAGACTGACCTGGACAGAGAGGTGCCTTCTGTGCAGTTCAGTGGCACTAAGCAGCTCTTTGGAGCAGGGACACAAGACTTGAAGATACTTTGCAGACACTGTTCCTCAGACCTTTATTTGTACTCAGGAAAGTTGCATTCTGAGCAGCACAGCCCTGTGCGGTTCAAGGACAAGTCCAAGAACAAGCTCACCTCATTCTCACTGAACTCAGGCAGACTCACCCTTGATAAGCAAGACCCTTCCACAAATACCAGAGCTCTGCTTGCCGGTAAAAGCTAAGGCTCCCAGTGCAACAGACAGCGCTATCGCCAGCGTTCTCAGACAAAGCAAGACCGATACCTGGCCGGGTATGTGCTCTTCATAGCCCAGTCTAGACGTGTAAGCATCCTCTGCCCGGACACAGTCCATGGCGTGCTCTGCCTGCGGCGCCGTCCAGCTGTACACTTGGAAAGGAGTGGCTATCCTTTCAAAAGGGTGTCTCTGAACCCTGGCAAGGCAGGAAAAGCAGTTAGGGGGGTTCCACCACAGACAGATTTCTTGCACTCTAACACAGAATTTTCCCTCCTGCTGCCGCCACCAGGCTTCACCGAGTGGCCTCCGGAGCAGTCAGTCTGCTCCCAGACGTGCAGGACTCTCACCTGTATTTGCTTCTGGCCCAACAAGCAATATCGTATGATCATTTTTTAAGTGACCACACAGCCACAGTAGTGGCTTGGAGGCCACTGCTAATTTGCAGCCCTCGTATAGTGCCACTTTCGTCTACTTAATGAGGCCAGAGGCAGGACTCTGGAAAGCCACACAATGAGCCCGTCGATTCGCATCCCGCTGAGCCCGGCCAGTTCATTAAGTGGGCTCTAAGCAATGACAGGTTTTGCACAGGACCCACTGCTCTGGTGTGGAATAAATGGTCCCTGCAGCAAGGACAGCACAATAAAACCACCATTGTTATTATTATTATTATAGGAGCTGGAGGAAATTAGAGAAAATCTACATGCACAAACACGTTTAAAATAATTATTCTCTCTCCACTGTAAGCCTATACTAAATTCCTGTGTGCTACTTTTCCTGGTTTCTTTACGGTTCAGATCTTTTTGTATCCAGGAAAAGAGCACCTCCTGATCAGCTTATCAGTCCGTTCACTTGCAGGACACGGCCTTGCCACCCATTAACTCTTTACTGCCTGAGAAGTTAAAAGTCTTTTCTCCTGCTGTGTAAAGAGCTCCCCACGTTCATCTTTTCAGCAGTGCAGGGGCAGAATGCAGCACTCCAGCTAAGCCAGCATCTGATACCCCTGGGATGATGGAAAGCTACTGCCCCCCCAATCCTTCGCTTTAGGCAGAGCCGAAATCCGTAAATCTGCATGTTCTAAGCAAGAGTCATCCAGGAGTTACGGCCAAGAGAAACCATCAGGTGGATAAGGATCAGGGCTCTGGGGATCCATCTGCCTCTCTGTTGCCACTGAATAAGAACGGACAAGTCATTTGGGTTCTGACAGCTCCACATTTCAAACGAGTGAAAGCCAGTTACACCAGGCTGCTGCCAAGGGATTTAGTCAGGTGTTTGGCGGTCCTTACTGCATAGACTCATATGTTCCACGAACCACCCCACCACCGCATGAGCTCAGAGAAAGAGGGCACCGCAGTCCTCGCCACGTGGAAGAGGCATCCAGTTCCCACAGACACAGCCAAACGTGCGAGCCTCACCAAGCAACTTAACCGTCACATTAGCCAAGCAATCCGAGGCTACCTAACGCAAAACCAGAGAGGAAGAAGTGCTGCTACCGTTTCTTCTGCAGGGCGGAGAAGTTTTTTTTGAAGGTAGGGCTGATCTGGTTAAGTAGTTCCACCAAGGAATGACTTAGAAAACTGGGATTTGCAGGTTTAGGATTGAAGTTGTATGCAGTAGATCTGCAAGGAAAAAAAAAAAAAAGATACACACGCTGTTGTCAAGGGTGAGACTTGTACCACACTCTTACGGTGCAGGAAGCATGAGCGCTCCTCGTGCACGCGCTGCACTGCACAAAGGCCGCAGGACCTGCTGCTCTGCAGAACGGAGCCAAGCGGCACCGGGGCTGACGGGCTGCGAGAGCCCCCCCAGGCCCTCCAGCTAGGACTGGATTAGCAGCCCTGTGCCTGGGGCCTCACAGACTGCACAGCAAATCTCATTTCGACTCTCTTCAGCCACCACTGTGTTAACAAGAGGCTCTTATTCTATAGCTTGGAAGGGCTGATTTCATACACGAGATCTTTCCAAACACATCTAACAGACCTCAGCTTAACAGAGAGCCTAACCACACCAAGCAGCAGGTGCCCTCTTCAGACACCAGCTGAACAGTCCCCTCTCCCTGAGTCACGGGCCATGTTTTGCCAAACCCCTCGAGGTCATTTGTTTCATGCTCTGGTTGTGCCACTTGCTTTCCAGGAACCTGCAGTCACTGATGCGTATCCTTAAAATCACTGCTCTTATTCAAGTAAAATCATTACTCAGTTCTGCAGATCTGGTAGGAAAACCCAGATAACAAAGAGAGAGTCTTTCTCAATAATTTCTTCCACAAGTTAGTTTAACACAGAGTATAATGGAACGGAAGAAATGCGCTTCATTTTTACATTCTTCTGTATTTTAAGCTCTCCTTCCCCTCCTCAGGGAGCACCATTCCTGTTCTGGGAACTGCAGCCTTACACCATCCCAGGCCTGCAGTTACGATCACCTAGACAATCCGCACTGCAGATCGTGACCACCAGAGAGATTTCTGAACTGACGGCTGCTCAGAGCTGACCGCACAGCTGAATTTTTGTTTTAGACTTGTCTTCAAACACCCTCAGTTCAGGAGGTTTCTTTAATAAGATATGGCCAGATAGAGCCTGGGCCTCTTTTGCTTTCAAGTATAACAGTCACTTTAAAGATCCCTCACATCACCGTAAAACAAGATTGCAGGTGTGCCCAGGTTAGGAAGATCTGCCAGGCTGTGCTCTTGCGTTAGAGCAAAATAAGTTAGTTGCAGAGATCAAGAAGGAATATCCTCCCAACTCAAATTGCTTTAATTAGCTGACAATACTATGGGAGGCTGCATCTTCCCTAAAGCATCAGCCGTTTATCCACTGTAGAAGAATGGTACCAGGCACGACTGAACAGCCCAGTCCAGTATGACAACTCCTACACACCCATGACGTGAGCAGTGAATTCAAATAGGCTATTTTCCACCAAAAAAAAAAAAAAAAAAAAAAAAAGGGAAAGAAAAAGAAGAAGCCCTTTCTCTTGGCAAGTGGAAGCTCTCGCTACAGGACAGGACAAGAGGAGTCTTAGCTACTCACTGATTCAAGTAAAATCCTCTAGTGGACGCAGTGATGCTGACGTGCCGATCCTCCACCGTGATGACGTACAGGTACATGAGATCTCCGTGCATTTTCCGGTTACCAGGAGGAGGGTTCCAGCCGCTCATCGTCAATACCTTTAGGCACTGCAAAGGCTGTGAAAGAATGCAACAGAAGCGAGTCCTGTCAGTAGGAATTAGTTCCCTTGAGTGACAAAGCCATGCGATATGCAAGCTAGATCCCTTTTACCTGCTGCCCTTGCTCGGTCCAGGAACAGAGCTTATGAGAAAACTGGTCTTAAAACACAGCTTTCCTCAAACCATCTGCAGTGCAGGGTTTTGCCTCCGTTTGCTACTTCTCACACCGTAAAATGCAGGTGAAAACAGACACCCTAGGCCTTTGTGCTGCACAAGGCATGGGTTTCTGGATGCTTGAGTTTTCACACAGCATCTTCTAAAGATGATGCTGGAAGTGGGAGGAAACTTACAGGCAGTTACAGTGACCTGCAGATCCTGTCCCTGAACTTTGCAGAGAACAACAGTCCTCCCTCCCCCGTTACCCTTGACACCCCTCGTGCTGCGAGTGCCCACACGCAGTGTCCAGTGTTTTGCACACAAGTTCTTGACCTTTATTCTTTTGGTTAAGCAGTGCTATCCCAGCACTCATTAAGCATCAAGCAGAGCAAATGGCAAAGTCCAGTGCAGCTTTCAATCCCTGAACACTGCTTTGCTGCAAGGAATGTGCTGATAGCTGTTTAACGACACAGGAGAACTCTACCTTCCAGTCTCTGTTCTGGGGCTGAAGGGCACACAGGGGTCTCTCTTTGCTACCTGGCAGGATATGTTCAGGAGGGGTGCAGTCAATTTGTTCCATTTCGGTACCTTTCTTCTTTCGTTTTCCACTGTCTAGAACAAAAACATTAGAAAATTAGTGCTGAAGAACACAACCCTACTTAATGCCCCCACAATTATTCAAGCAGGAATGCAGAAGTGCTGCGTGTTTCTCTACACTCCTGAACAATGTGGAACAGCAGAAGGTTACGGTGTGTTTTAATGAAACACAAAGTAAAAGATTAGTGAACATGTTCACTGTGCTGGAGACTTGGCCCCTTACCTCCCAGATCTCCGTCAGTGAAGACACTGAGGAACGACAGGGAATTACAGTCCACACCATTGAAAGCATCCGACGGGTCAAGGCTCTTCAGAAGGTCTCGAATGTGACGCACGTGTATCCTGGCCTCTCGCACTGTGTATGGCTCTGACGAGCAGAAACAAAGCAACGAAAGCGCAGTTACGTGTTTGCTTACTGCTTTGGCACACAGGTCTCACAAAGCAGAGCAGCCTTCGGGTAGCCAGGTACAGTCCTTATGAAACCCTCATTCGCTCCCTCCCACAGCTTCAAGGAACTTGCCTTCCACCACTTTCAGTAACGACCCCTCCTGCAGTCCTTCTATGGTTTTCAGTTCAGCAAAGTTATCGAGGACATTGCCATCCAGCTGCAGGGAGAAGCAGGTCCGGTGGCAGGTATCCTCTCGGTCCATTAAAACCTGGTGGATTTCTTGCACCATCTCTTGAGGAGACACCTTAAGAAAGAAACACCCAGCCAGTTATGCTCAGCCAACTCATCCTCCAGCCCGTGCAGGGACACATGCACTAGAAATATCTCTGCTCCTCGAGTAACAGTGCAGCGTGTCCCCAGGCTCGAGGGCAGCAGGCATGGAAGGCTGCCCTCGAGCACATGGGAAATACCCTCCCGCACAGTCTTGCCAAATCTTGCCCCTCTGTGCAGAATCAAGAGCCTCTTGTAACTCTTGGAGCTTGGGAAGGCAAACGCCAGCTCCTCCTCCCAGGAAGACTCTTCCTGTCCCTCCTGGGAAGGTATTCCCACCTCTCCTGCTGGGGTCGGCTCCAACCTGCAAGGCTCAGCACCCACGGGTGTCGCAGCCTGGTGCTGCGCTGAGCACAGGCATCGATGGCAAGAGGGCAGCAAAGGAGCGGACAGGAGGAAAGCCAGAGACTGCCCCCTTACCCACGTGCGCCGTGCATTTGTGCTGAGGCTTTGGACGGCGCGAGTGGGAAGCAGAGGGTTTCCTCCCTCTGCCCGCGCCGGTGCCCACAGGGCGGCACACGAACGCCGTCCCTCTGGGGACCACGTGGAGCCACCCCGGCGCGAGCCCAGGGCTGCTCCCGCGCCTCCCGCCCTGCCTGCGGCACCACCGACTGCTCCAAGCGGCAGAGGTTCGGGGCAGTTTACATAAGCTGCTGTAAACAGCGCGTCTGGCTATTATTAGCCTATTAAATCTCACAGCCAACAGGGTTTAAAGAAAAAAGCGGGGCTGAGGTGCAGCTCGTTCCACAGGGATTTAGTTTCCCTGCACCTTCTGCAGGTCCTGGGGAGACGAGGCTTCCTGCGGGGTTCAGACTCACAAGTCCTGCCTTGCAAGCCAACATGCTCCATCCAGAAGGTTTTTGGCAAGGTATCCCAGGACAGCAGTATCCCAGGACAGCCCAGGACAGGGCCCAGCTGCCCACGCGCCAGCCCGCCCCAGCTCCAGGACGGAGGTACCTGCAAGGAGAAGGGCTCTATGCCGGGCGCGCAGATCTTGACGGTGAATCCCGTGTCCTGAATGACGATGACCTCCTGGTCGTTGCTGTCCTCCCCCGGCTCGGCCTCCTCGTGGCCGTTCTGCCGGGCATCCTTGTCGCCCTTGAGGCTCTCGTGGGGGCCGCTGCCGTTCATGAGCGCCACGGCGGACGGGGGCTCTGCGGAGGAGAGCGCGCCGGGTGAGGCCAGCGGGACGGGGCTCTGCAGAGACCTGCAGCCGAGCGGCCGTGCCCTGGCCAGCCCGCCAGGAGAATCGGGGTGACACCTCAGCGAGCATCTTACACCCTTTCCTAGCGCTAGGACTGCGGGCCCTGCGCTCCGTGCCCTCGCAGCGTCACCGAGGCGCTGCCGCTTGCCCGCGGGGCTGCGCCTTCCGCCAAGGGCACGTGGAGCGCAGGGAGGGAGAGCAGGGAGGCTGGGTCGGCGCCCTGCACGTCAGCCCCATCTCAGCCCTCCTAATTGAAGCAGTGGGCGTGGGGGCTGCAGGCACCGCAGCCCCTGCTCCAACACGCCGCGCGGCTCCGGCACGGGGAGGCCGCGGCGCTGCCGAGCGTCACGTGGCAGCCGGTTACTTCACCGGGACGTAGACTGCACCCACGCCCTGCGCGGGGCACCCTGCGCCTTCCCGCCCCGCTCTGCCGGCGCCCGTGCTCCGCCGGCCTCAGCGATTTCCTTGAGAAAGGGAGACCATGCCTGCCGGCAGGACGGCCGCCGGGCGGTTAGCCCCGCTTTGCCCTGGCTGGGGTTCTACATCGGTGCCACCCCAGTCCCGCAGGCACGGGCAGCGGCAGGCAGAGCCCTCCCCTCCCTCCCGGCTCGCGCCCAGGGCTGCATCCAGCAGCCTCCGCAACGGCACCGGCTCCCGTCCGCTCTGGAGCGCGGCGTGAGCAAGACCCGGAGACACAGGGAATGCTGCGGGCAGGAAAACAGCCCGAGGGACACAGCGAGGGGAGGAACGGGCACCACGCGGAGGTGAGGACGCAGCGAGCACTCTCCTGCCCGGCATGCCAGCCCTGGCGGAAAGGGCAGGTAGAGGGATTAGTTTCATATCTGCCCCCGGACAAGGGCACGCACACCAAGGCGACGCCTCCTATTTATAGCGGCCACGCTGGGCACTGCCGGCGCGCGGAGCAGCAGCCCCGGCGCAGCAAGAGGCTGGCGTCGAGCGCGGCCAAGGCAGCGGACGTGCTCGGCCTTGGGCAGCTCCAGCGGCTGCAGGGCCCCTCGCGGGCCGGCCGTGGCTCGGCGCGCGGAACGCGGTGCCCAAGCCTGGCTGCCCTTCACCAGCCCGCCCGGAGCAGCCGCGCGAGAGGGCCCCGAGCTGAGCACCTAGAGGCGGCGGCTTCCTCCTCCTCCTCTTCCTCCGCTGCTGCGGCGGCGGCAGGGCACGCTCCCGGGAGCCGGGCTCGCCGGCGGGCGCCTGCTCCAGCCCCACGTCCTGTTCCCCAGCTAATGTCCCATCGCGGGGCCAGGAGGGCAGGGCTGGCCCCGGGGTCCCCGCTGCCTCCGCAGGAGGCAGGCGCTGTTCCGCCAAGGCCGGTCCTGCGCTCGAGGCCGCGGGCTGCGCGTGGTGGCCGTCGGGAAGCAGCGCGCGCCCTGCCTGCTCCTGCGGGCCGCGCTCTGAGGCGCCGCGCTCGGGTCTCGCCGGGGCCTCGAGGGAGTGTGCGGCACGCAGCGCCGCGGGCCCGTCCTCAAGGTCAAGGGGAAGGACGGCCAAGGCAGAGGACGCCTCCGCCGGCAGCGCGGGGCCGGCGGCAGCGAGGGCTCCCGAGCAGCTGCTGCCGCAGGCCGCCGACGCTCCCGCTTCGTCCTTGGGCTCGGGCGAGTCCTGGGCGCGCTCAGGGCATTTTCGCAGGCTTGCAGTCACGGCCTCGCTGGGAATAACGTCTGGATACGGCCCAGCGCGCTGGGATGCTGCTGGCGCGTCCGGGGAGTCGGTGCAGCTCGCGGGAGGTTTTGCTAAGAGGGGCGACTGCTCGTCACACGAATTAAAGCTGCGTGTCTGGAAAATCAGATCGGTGACGTGCCGGCAGCAGTTGGCGAAAATGCTGTTTCCCATGACGGCGGCAGCCTGGCCCGCAGCGCGGGGTCACGGACGGCAGCTCCGTGCGCACATCCCGGCCTGCGGCTCCCGGCAGGCAGCGCTCGCCCTCGCCAGCCCCGCACGGCCGTCCTGGCCCTCCGAAGCGGACTCTTACGTGGGCCCGGGCTGACGGGGGCACAGGCCCAGCACCCGCCTCGGACGCGCGTCCCGTGCGCCCCCGAGCGCGGCCCCGTCCGCCTTGGCAGGATCGCGGGCACAGCCGGACGCGGGATCCACGGCAGCTCTCCCGCAGGCCCCGGCAGGGACCGTCATCCTCGGCACATGGTGGCCGCCGCCGCGCAGCGCCGCGACGCCCCGGAGGCCTCTCCGTGATGCGGACGCGAGCGCGGCAAGGTGCCCGGCTGCACGAGCAGCCCGCGCCGCGGCCTCGGCCCGATATAAATAGCCCCGACAGCGGAGCAGCATGGGACGGGCGCGGGGCACCTTGGCCCTCCAAACTCGTAGGCAAATGAGCTGCATTGAATTACAGGAGGGGGGTAGTTACTATGGCATGCCCAGGCCGCGCCGAGCCATCCATACTAAGCAGAGCCGCACAAAGGACCTGGCCGGGCAACTGGCAAGCCGTTTCCAGGAGAATTTTCTGTCCTCCCAGCCTCCTCTGCCATATCAAAAATAAACAAGCCACAAAACCACACACACAACCAATCCCCCGCGACCGTTCCGCTCTCCGCTCATTTGAGATGACGGTAACTGATGCAGGGAGTGCAGAGCTAGAGATTTCAACCAGCACGGCTCCTGCAAGGCCCTGCTCGAGGGCAGCCCAGCCCGGAGCCCGGCAGCAGGGACAGCAGCTTCTCCGGAGAACCCCGGGCGGCCCTGGAGCTGCCGCTCAGGCAAGGCACCTGCCGAGGAGAAACACAGTGGCAGGCTCAAAGCAGGCCAGAGCTCTTCATAGGAAGCCAACCCCCTGGCTGGGCTCTCCTGCTCTTTCTAAAGAGAGAAAGAAGAAAAAAGGAAAAAAAAAATCCCTCCCACTCCAATCCACGTGAGCAGCAGGCCCAATCGGCACAACTAAGGCTCCCCTGTTCAGTGTCTGCCACCCATCAGGGCCGCTCTCTGCGGCGGTTTATGGTTTTAGCCTCAAATCCCTTAGCAACAAGGAGCCTCTTCTGTGCCAAGTACCCAGCATCGAGGCCGGAATCGCGGCAGCTCCGGCCCCGCCGGTGCTTTTGGCGGGTTCAGCAGAGGTGTCCTAGGACTCGCGCCGCGTCCCGCACCGCCGGGCGCGCAGACCGGTCACATCTATATTCAAGGCGAGTTTCCCTTTCCCCTGAGCGGCCACCTACGTCCGCCTAAGGATGCGGCTCGGGCGCCCGTCGGGAGCGCAGCATCGTGGGCGCCAGGTCAGGCAGGTGCCGCGCGTTGTGCAACTGCTTGCAGGTAACTGAATCAACAGCAACGAAGAACGAGGAAAAGGCAATCGAGCCCCACGCTGCACCAGTGATGCAAGGGCATTTAATTATGTAGAAACAGGGCCGCTGGCGCCCTGCGGTGGGGACACACAGCTCGCAGCCCAACGGAGCGGGCCCGGCGCCTCCACGGCTCCGGGCGCAGGGTGCAAAGAGGGGCCGGCGCTGCCTCCCCAGGAGCTCTGGGCACCGCTGAGCCGCATCAGGCGCTGCTTTTAGCTGGGGCCCGCGGGGCAGCAGCAGGGCCCGCGGGGCAGCAGCAGGGCCCGCGGGGCAGCAGCAGGGCCCGCGGGGCAGCAGCAGGGCCCGCGGGGCAGCA
>JAWLRI010000674.1:3245305-3295704 GCA_034781795.1 Crypturellus tataupa
CGCATCGGCGCTGGGGACCTGGTGGCGCTGGGGCCATGGCAGCCCGGGGGACGCGGCGGCACTGCGGATGTGGCGGCGCTGGGGATGCGGTGGTGCTGGGGACACGGTGGTGCTGGGGACGCGGTGCTGGGGACGCGCTGGGCTGTGCTGAGACCTGCAGCAGGTGCTGCAGCCCCCTCCCTGCGCGGGCGCGCGCCCAGGGTCAGAGCCCCGAGTGTCCTGGGGATCTGCAGATCCCGGACGAGCTCAAGGCTCTCCTGCAAGGGCAGCCGGGCAGGACGGGGCGGCGCAGAGCTGCTGTGCGGGTCTGCTGCACCACGGGTGGACACGAGCAGCTCCGCCGGTGCCGGGAGCTCTGCGTCCTGCCCTCGCGCAGACGTTTCCCTCGGCCCCGCAGGTGTCGGTGACGGCGCGGGAGGACGTGCCCTCGTTCGGGCCCCCGCTGCCCAGCCCGCCCGTGTTCCACAAGGTGAGGTGCCACGGCGCGCGCTCCTGCTCCCGACTGCCCGGGAGACGTCTCCGTGTGTCCTGGGTGGGAAGTGGGATGGCGTGGAGTATCCAGCTTTATTTAAAGAACTGAACGCTGCTGCCCTGTGCACAGCTGGCAGCAGCGGAGCCCCGTTTCTGGCCCCGCGCTGGACCCCCGGGCCCTGCAGACGTGGGAGCGAGGCCGTTTCCACGTCCCACGCTCAGCGCACTGGAGCTGCCAGCCTGTCCCTTGCCAGCGGGAAAGGCAGGGGCACCATGACCTGCCTGCTGATCAGGGCAGGGGTTTGCCAGGGGAAACCCTGGTGCAGCAGCTCCCACTTTCCAAGCGCTCCCACATCCAGGGGATGGCTGGGTGCTCCGAGTGGAGCCGGGGTCTGCAGGCTTGTGCTGCAGAAATCGGGGGGCGTTGGAGGGGCCTCTGGGTCTCGAGCTTGCTGTGTTCCCCCCGCAGAGCCCCGAGTTCAGGGAGTTCCTGCTCACCAAGCTCATCAACGCCGAGAACGCCTGCTGCAAGTCGGACAAGTTCGCCAAGCTGGAGGTAAAGCGCCCACGTCCCTCCCCGTCCTGCCGCCGGGAGCAGCACGGCGCTCCGTGCGCCAGGCTGCCCATGCGCACCGGGACCCTCCCCGTGCAGGACCGGACCCGCGCGGCGCTGCTGGACAACCTGCACGACGAGCTGCACGGGCACACGCAGGCCATGCTGGGGCTGGGGCCCGAGGAGGACAAGCTGGAGAACGGCGGCCACGGCGGCTTCCTCGAGTCCTTCAAGGCAAGGGCGGCAGCGGCGGCGGGAGCGGTGGTGGTGCCGCGGGCCGCGCGGTGTCACCGAGCGGTCTGGGTTTTGCCGCTGTTCACGCAGCAGATGCCAGACCCGTGCAGCCGCTGGGTGCTTGCGCACGGGTGCTCGGAGCTCGGCTCCATGGGCCCTGCGCTGAGCCGGTGCCGCGCTCTCCCGTCGCGCAGCGCGCCATCCGCGTGCGCAGCCACTCCATGGAGACCATGGTGAGCAGCCAGCGGCGGCACCACGGCGGCATCCCCGGCAGCCTCAGCGGCGGCATCGCCCACAACAGCGCCGAGGTCACCAAGGCCACCTTCTCGGTGAGGGCCGGCGCGCGGGGGTGGCCGCCGCGGCGTGGCCCGGCTCCCGCTGACCGCCGCTCCGCTCTGCTCTCTCGCCAGCCCCCCGTGCCCGTGGCCACCGCCAAGAACCCGTCCCGCAGCCCCATCAAGCGGCGCTCGGGGCTCTTCCCGCGCCTGCACACGGGCTCGGAGAGCCTGCCCGAGGGCAGGGCGCGATGGTAAATCTGCTGTCCCGGGGGGAGGGCCGGGCATGGCCAGCGGGGGTCCCAGAGCCGCAGGGTCCCTCCTGCACCGGCACCGTCGGGCCCTTCTCCCCAGCCCAAGTGCAGGGGGGTATCCAGAGAGCCCCGGGACTTGGTGCCGGGGCGCGGGGGGAGCTTGGTGGCACCCCAGAGCTCTGCCACGAGCTCTGCGGGTGGCCGCCCCTGCAGTGACAGCACCTCCGGAGCGCAGCGGACGCCGGACGCGGGGCACGCGGCGCAGGACGCCAGGGCCGAGACCTCCTCCAACCCCAGCTCCCCCGAGATCTGCCCCAGCAGGGAGAGGTGAGCGGGGTGGCCGCGGCCCTGGGTGCCACCCTCGGGGCAAGGACAGTCTGCGGAGCCCCGTGCGCAGCCCCTTTGCTGCCTGGTGCAGCCGTGGAGCAGCCCCAGGGAGCATCGGGCGGAGCTGCCTGGGCCCCACGGGGTTGTGCTGTCCTGCCCTGCGTGCCGCTGTCCCCCGCGTGTCCCAGGTGTCACCTCTCGCCCTGGCACATGCCCACGGGGTGCCCGGGGTGCCAGCACCACCCCGCACTGATGCTTGTCCCCGTGCGTCCCCAGGCCCTTCGCCAAGCTGCGGGAGAACGGGCGCTCCAACATCTCGCGCTCCTCCTCGAGCACGAGCAGCTTCAGCAGCGCCGCGGGCGAGAGCGAGACGCTGGAGGAGTACGACAGCGTGGTAGGCGCGGGCGGCGCGGCACGCGGCGGGCGTGCGGGGGCGCAGGGACCGCGCGCCCAACCGCGTTCCCGGGCCCCGTCCCGTCCCGCAGGGCAGCCAGCCCTCCACCGCGTCGCCCTTCAGGCAGGACGTGTTCGTCTACAGCGCGGGGCCCGGCAGCGAGAGCCCCGGCGGGGCCACCGCCACCCCTGTCATCATGAGCCGCAGCCCCACAGGTGGGTCCCGGGCAACGCTCCTGCTCCTCCTCATCCTCGTGCCCATCCCCAGCTTCCTCTTCATCCTCCCTGTCTTCCTCCCCCCGCGCCGCGGAGCCGCTCCAAGGGCGACCGCAGAGGCACCGCGCGGGCTCGGAGCAGCCCGACGGCTGCACGTTCACTGCTAACGGGCCAGTAAGTGAGAATGATCTAGGAGAAAAAACGAGCTGCTCGTCTTTCCCCATGCAGCACCCGCAGTCCTCTGCCTTATTGGATTAGCGGTTTCTGAAGAAGTGAAGCAGTCCCCTGTAGGGTCTGAAGTGTTTATTTGGTGTTTCCCCTGCCAAGAACATTGAAATCCACCCATACAGTGCACTGCTCAGTCATTTGTTGTAGCCTTTTCAGTGACATTTCTATTAGGGAGATTGTGTATTATAATTAAGCCTCCATTTATTCTATCAAAGACGTTTAATGTACAGATTTTGCCAAGCATTCAGCGAAGCAGACGCAACACTGACAACATTCCCGGCGGTCTATGGGCCGCCAGCTGCTGTAGCGGCAGCCGATCGCGCGGCTCAGACAAGCGCTCTGCCTCCCTGAGCTTGCTCTGCCTCTGCTCCCCCCTTCCTCCAGCAGACATGAAGAACAGGAACTCCCCGAGGTCCAACCTGAAGTTTCGCTTCGACAAGCTCAGCCACTGCAGCTCCAGCACGGTGCGTCCGCCTGCGGCGCCGGTGTCGGTGCCGGTGCTGGTGCTGGTGTCGGTACTGGGGTTGGTGTCGGTGCCGGGGTCGGTGTCGGTGCCGGGATGGGAGCGTGAGGCCCCGTGGCCGCTCGCTCCATGTCTCCCCTCACTCGCTCCCCACTTCCCTTCCAGAGCCACTAGCAGGAGGCAGAGCCGGCAGCTTTCCCGAGGTGAGCGCTCGTCACACAGGGATCCATCCCTTCCGGGGCCGGACGCCTTTACCGACTGTTGACATCGGATAGTTGCGCATCGGTTATTAGACGTGTGATCAAACACACACCTTGGAAGCCCCTAAGTGTGGGGACGGGAGGTCTGCTGGGCAGGGAGGGCCCCAGGGCTTCCTGCGGGGCTGCAGCGTGATCGGGCGCAGGCGGGCGGGCGCTCGCCCTGACGCTGCTCTCCCCTTCGCAGGGAAGCTCCTCGCCAGCAGATGAAACCCTCCCGGAACGGCCCGGCTGCAGATTCTGCCCTCGGCAGTGCCTGGCCACCCCTCGAGGGCAGGCGGTGCTCAGAGCCGCGTCCCCTCGTCTCGTCTCGTCACGCCGAGCTGCGTCCCCTCGCCCTGCCACGCGCCCTCTTCTCGTCTCGCCATGGCGCTGCATCGTGCGTCCCTCCGCGCTGCTGCGTCCCTCGTCCCACCTCGCCGCTGCGCCCCGAGCCGCACCGTCTTGCTGCATCCTCCTTCCCCCGCTGCGGCACCCAGCCGAGCGCCGGGCTGCTTCCCGCGGCTGCAGCGCGCTGCCGGGCCAGGGCGCAGGGGCTCCCGTGGGTCTGCAGGGGAGAACGCCCGGGTTCCGCTCCTCTTCCCCGGCTCGGCAGCCGGCTGAGGCACAAACACGGGTCCTTTCTGAGCTGGGGGCAGCCGCCTCGTGCCAAGCGCTCTGGGCTGGGGGACACGGCGGGCCCGGGGCTCCAGCAGCCCTGGCACAGGGATCTGCTGGGACCCGGCTCCGGCTCTGGCGCCGGGGCTTTCCCTCGGCGCTCCCGGCTTTCCTTGGCTGCTCCTGGCGGCTGCCCCTTCTCCGCCAGCTCGGGGCTGGGCCCGGAGCAGCTCTGTGGCAGGTCAGTCCCTTAGCGCTGCTCTAGAGCACGCTGCGTTGTGCGGAGATGCTCCCTGCTGCTGCCGCTCGCGGGGCATCTTTGCTGAAAGCGTCTCGTCACGCAAAGGTTTTGGATTCGTCTCGGGTGCCGGGAGCGCTGCGGGCTGGCAGCTCCGCCGCGGTGCGGGGCCGCGGCTGCGGTGCTGTCCCCTGGGCCACGTTCGGCCCCGCGTCCTGCGCCGGGCAGCGCCGTGTGGGGAGGCACTGCCCGCGCCTGTTCTCCTGCAAAATCGCTTGCTGTCGTTGCTCGCGTGGTGTTGATCTCTGTGAGATCTTTCGGCAGAAGGTGCAGTGTCTGCTGTGCGCTCGCTTTAGTCCGGTCTATTTTTTCTTTATTTTTTCTTTTACTTGAAACTGTGACTTATTTTGGTCTTTTTTTTTTTTTTTTTTTAAGAGTTATTTGGTGGTGGTTTAAAGGGGCACAGGGCAGTCAGAAATAGGGAGAGCGATGCGCGGTGCCGGCCTCTGGGCTGGGAGAGGGGCTGGGGGCCGCAGCCCGGCCCCGAGGGCGCACAAGGCCCTGGTGGCGCTGGGCGCCCTGCTGGGGCGCTGCCGTCCCCGTCGCTGCCGTCCCCGTCGCACTGCAGCGCGGCCCTGGACGCAGTGGCCTCCCCATCCCAGCACCCGGCGGTGCCCTCCGCCCCTCCGTCCGTCTGCCGCTCCTGCCTCGGTGGGATGTTCCTGTACATACTGCAAAGCGTATGGGGCTTGAGTGAAATATATATTTATATATATAAGAAAGAAAGGATCTTTAATCAACACTAAAACTCTTGGGCAGTGCATTTTTTTTCATTTTTGAGAGAGAAAACGGGTTTCACTCCTAAGCGACGGCTGAGCTGTTTCAGGGTCTGTCCCACCAGCATCCCGGTGCCCGGCAGCATCCCAGTGTCCGGCACCACCTGCTTCCCCGCGCACTGGGAGCAGCTCCGGAGCGAGGGCCCATGCGGTTCACACCCGGCGCGCGCCCACGGCCCTGTCGCTCCGGGGGGATGTGGGACCCTGTCGTCACCGTTAATGAATGTAGCGCTGCGCAGCGCGGCGGAAAATGCTGGATTTGTATTACTAGAATGTGAAGAGAGTTTATAGAGTGAAAAAGAGAAATCTGCAGAAATGTATCTGACAAAATCTTATTTTTTGTAGAGAAGCAGTGCTTTGTAGTTCCTGGTGGCCTATGTCTGTTGTAAATAATGTACATTTAATTTATTGCTATGGTAGCAGATTGTATTTGTTATGTATAAAACGAAAGGTTCACAAATGTATATTTTGTTGCTTAACTGTGTCTTTGCAAAGTTCACAATAAATACCATATTTTGTGTCCGGAGGTGCTGTGCGTGCGTGTCCCTGGGGCGGCGGCAGGGCCGCCCCGGCGCGGCGCTCCCGGGTCTCGCGGTGGCTCCGCAGGGAGCTGCGGGCAGCGCCGCACAGAGCAGGACGGGCGGTGGGTCGGGCCCCATGGGAAGCGTCTGCAGGGCGAGAGGTTCCCTTGGCACCGGGAAGCTGCGGGCACCTCCCGTGCGCGGGTCCGGGCGGGCGAAGCCGCCCCGGTGGCTGCTGCGGCTCCGCGGCAGGAGCGGTCGGTGCCGTCGGGGGGCCCAACGCTGCCGCCCGCGGCACGTGCGGGCGCTGGAGGAGCCGCGCGCTGTGCAGCACGGAAAGGGCAGGGAACTCCCCAAGCTTCTGCTCTCCTGCTGCTGCTACCGCGTGGAGAGCACGGCACAAAATACCCCAAAAGCAGCCACTGACCCCGGTTAAACAACAGTGACCAACACCACTCCTGCGATCGCGATGCGGACTCCGTGGGGCGCAGCGGGGCGGCCAGGGAATCCCTCTGCGCCCTGCGCCCGTTATTCCCAGCCGCGAACCCTGCGGCACGTTTACCATCTCAGGCTCCCGGCTTGTTGGGAAGGTCGTTATGGGGCTGTGCTGAGGTCACCGGGCAGAGTCCGTGTCTGCAAGGCCGGTCTCCGGTGGGAATGAAGCGTGTTCGGTGCAAGGTGGAGTCACTCTTTGTGCTGCCCGTCCTGAGGAGAAGAGCAAAACCGGGCCGAGCCTGCAGCAGCGCCACGAAACGGGCTGGGAGCAGCACGAGTGCCAGCCCTGGCGTCCGCACACAGAGCTTGTGCCTCAACTTGGCTTAACTGATACGTGCAGGCAGAAAAGTGTATTTTTTATTTATATATATATATATATATACACATATATGCACTCACACACTGAAGGGATTTCTGCAATCTTGAGCTTTTCATTGATACTTCTTTTGGTTTCTTGCAATGGATCATAATAAACACTCTTATTTTTCTCATTTGGTTAGAAAACCAATCTTTGCTCCCTTTTAACCTCAAGTAGAGTGGAATAAATGGGAAGAAGAAAATAAAAAGAACAAATTTGTGTTTTGTGGTTGATTGATCTTGGTTGCTGGGACAATGCAGCGCTCGTTACAGTTTTCCAGTGAGAAGGGAACCTGCGGCAGGTCCTGCTGGTGCCGCGCGTGTTTCCTGGTCTCCTCCCCGTGCGTCTGCTCACCTGAGCGCCCGGGCTCCCCTGGCCTCCTTCCTCCACACGATTATTTAAAACAACCCCCTGGCCTCACCGCCCCTGGCTTCGCTGCTCACCCGTCTGGGTTGGAAGGTCCCGACGCTGATGAGGTTTGGGCTGCAGGGTGAAGCAGAGAAACGCGTCAGCAAGGAGTGAAATGGAAAGCGTGTGGAGGTCACGTGTGTTTCTGATAGAAAAGGGGGGACAAAAACACACCTGCCTTCGTAGTGCTCCTCACTAGGGCACAAGAAAAACGTGTGAATAAAAGAAGGATGAACCACAGGTTCCATCTCCCAGCCCTAGTGAAACGGTTCAGCGAGGCCTTGGGGAGGTCTCAGCTAGCGAACGGCAGCTCTACAGATTTCTACAGCTCTGTGAGTTCGTCCTGCCCCAGCTCAGAAATACCATCACCCGCCACCTCCCTTCCTTCCCAGAGCCCAGGCCCGGCTCTCCGTGCACCCAGGCCCCGCTTCACCTCCGTGAAGGCGGTGCAGCACCGCAGCGAGGCACACGGAGCGCCCGAGGAGCAGAGCAGCCGCCAGCGACAGAGGTTCCTTCTGCCCAGGAACACACGGAAACCACGGCAGAGACAAGAGCAATCTGTGCGATCTGGGGCCTGGTACGAGCTGTTGTCCACCTGCACGAGAAAGACACGCTGCAGTAGCGCATCATAAAACTCCAATGCACACGGATAAAATACAAGCAGACCATAACCCTGAACCACAGCAGCACGGCAAGACATTTTATCAGAACAGGCTGATCCGACTGAATTAAAAGCTGAATTTTCATTCATCCCAAACACCACGGCCCAAGGTTTCCAATGATACTTGTTAACCAAAATGATGTATTGACTCAGCTTTTTCTGTATAGATTACCCCAGGTTGCCCAAGACAAAAACACAACACATTTCACATGTATCATTGAGGGAATTCTACACATTTTGCCAAGGGCATCTGCTAGACAATTCAAAAAAGATCCTTACTCCTTATGGAGAAGAATGTTAATTACGGGGGAGAACTGCCTGGGAAGTGGCTTCCCTGATGAATGAACATTTGGTCAGAAATGACGGTGCATTGCGGGGGGTGCAGGGAAGGGAGAGCAGTGAGAAAGGAAAGAGAAAAGGGAGCGACGGGTGGGAAGGTCCCGGTGGGCAGAGCGTGGAGGGCAGCGGGTGCCATGGCACGCGGTACCTCGTGCTTGGACCACGACGCTCCTCCCGACGGGGCTCTGCAGGCTCCAGGGCTCCGCGCGGCTCGTGTACGTGCGCCCGGCGTCCCTCCGCGCGGCCGCGAGCAGGAGGCACCGGCAGAGGCTGTAGGTCCCGTTGCGGCTCCCTCTGCGGCTGCTGGAGCAAACGTTCCTCCCCGCGCGCCGGCCCTCCCTGGAGCCGGCAGCTCCTGCAGCCGCCGAGCCCGCGCGCCAAGCAGGTAGAAGCTCCTGGCGCCGCAGATCAGCTCGTGCTGCTCTCCCTCCGCCAGGGACAGCGAGGCCGCGTTGACCGACACCGTGGGCTTTTCCGTGCAGTGAAGATCTCCTACAGCGCTACATCTCTTAACCGGTAAAGTCTATCCCCACGGCTGAGCAGAACTGAACTCAGTTCCGTGCGCCACTTGTTCAAGCATTCCCCATCACACCAAAGCACCAAGTCCTCCGAGCCCATCCTATTGCCTTCTATTTGCAGCTGGATCGCCTGCTGCCCAGTAAGGGACGACACAGACACTGAGCAAGAGAACATTCCTTCATCGTCCATTCCCACCCGTCCGAGTAGGAGAGAGGCATTCCCCTGGGCGATTTCCCCTAGGAACATCTCGGTCAGCAGCATGTTCCACCAGTCCACGGGATCCGTTGCAGGTGAGCAGGGGTTTCCGGAGCCCTCCTCTCCGATGCAGGGCCCATCGGGTGGTCACAGCCGCTCGGGGATGGATGCAGCAGGCGCGGTCCAACAGGACATCCCTGGGCAGGGCTGGCCGCGCTGCGGACGCTCTCGTGCGCACCAGGAGCGCCGCTGCGAGACGAAGGCCGCGGCGCCACGGCGGGTCGGTCGGTTGTGCCAAGCAGAGCAACATGGACGAGCACGAGTTGCCATCTAGCGAGGCGAGTCTGCACTGCAAAGCACGGGCGCTGCGGGCTGCTTCGGAGCGGAAAGGGGATTCTGGTGCTGGTTTGCCCATGGCTGGTTTCACTGCGCAATGGAAACGATGAGGCCTGCAGCCCCGGGACCTTCCCAGGTTCTGCAGCCATAGGAATTACATGTTTGGACGAGGCTGTCACCCTGCCAGCCGTGCAGGGAAGGATACAGCCTAATCCCCCCTAACACCTTTTTACAGCACTTTTCTGGTGTTTCTGGGCCACTACCACATTCATCTGCGTTCTTACCTCAGTTTATGGGACGCAGCAATAGATGGAATAGTTCCATCCTTGTTCTTAGTTGCAGCAGAGGATCTAAGGAAGCAGCAGGTCCCTCCTGCCTCCCCAACCACTGCTCTAGTCACCAAGACCCTAAAGCCCGGAGGGAAGGAGCACGGAGAGCCACATGGATCCCCACAGAGGCTGCAGGGCACCCACCAGCTGCAGAGAAAGAAGAGCAGCTGAACCGCCTGGTGACCAGTGAAGAGCAGCTGAACTGGCTAATTAGCCTAATGAGAAGGCTCCAAGGAGCAGCTGGGCAAGGGTAACGGAGCTAGCTGCGCTGCCCGAGGGAAGGTGCTGGAACGGGCTCTCCTGCTCCAGCTGCTGCGTTCCCGAGCCGCGGCTCTGCCTCGTGCTTGGATGCGGTCAGGGTCTGAGCGGGTAGCAAAGTGCCTCCTTTTGTGCTGAGTAGTGGTTTAAATCCAGCTTTTCCTGGGGTGGAGGGGTGCTGCTGCAGGCCCGAGGGAACAGGAAAAATGGGAGAAAAGGCCGAGCCCTGGCAGTGTGTCCCTGCGATGCCCCCTGCTTGGGCAGTGCCGCTGCCTGCCCTCGTCCTCACCCCGGCACCGGCCTGGGTGCGCGGGTGGTGGCTGCTCCCTTGGGTGCCTGAACCCAGTGCCGCGGGTGGCTCCACCGATCAACAGGAGGGTCGGGCAGGGTCGGAGCTAAGTAACGCCTGAGTCTGCGGTTTGGAGACGGAAACAGCAAGCGGGTTTCTTGTTCTGACACTGGCCCGGTGTCCTTTTGCACAGGTCAGCTACCACCTTTGTTTCTTAACCTGAAACTCCTTTCTAACCTTAACATAGTAGCTCATGCTGCTAAGCTTATTCTTGATGCAGGCATTCTTTGTGCTGGAAAACTAATGCAGATCTTAATGTGTGTGTGTATGTATTAAAGCTTGCTGGTTTAGGTATCTGTTGTTAGGGCTTTTAAAGGTATGGATGTTTATAAACAGAAAACAACTACACTTTTGAAAAGCGGCTCTGAAGTTGCTTGTTTCTATAAAGTAGGCATAATCCTCAACATAAGGGGGAACATATTTTTCAAAAAAAAGTGTTTTTTTTTTTTTTTTTTTTTTTACAGCATATAAGAAAGCTACCTTGAGCTGCCTGTTGTCTCATCAGGTCTGTATTAACAGTAACCTGTGACCTAGGAATGTGTAGGCAAAACAGCAGTTGCAAGGTGTAAAGCTGCTGCAGGAGTCTTTAGTGTTCTGGCACAGGTGGAAAGGGAAAGGCAGGCTGCTCTTCTACCCAGTCCTTCTGAAACGGCCTTGCAGATGAAGCTTTGTGGGATACAGCTGAAACGAAAACATTGGTTATTTGCCAGACTTCTTGGACTACGGTTGCAATGTCCTTGATGGCTGCATTTGTGTAATGGTGTAAAAGTCTCTAGGGGGTTTTCTCTAGCAACAAGAACTATTGGCTCCTTAATGAGCATTACCTGAAACACGAGTCTGTGCTGCGGCTCCCTGCGCAGGCTGCCCCGGTTCTCCCCTTCTCCGGGTTTGGACGAGGAAGGCTGCAGTCCCGTGTTCTCCAGCTCTGCGGTGCATATAAACCTCGAGCCCAAACCGCCTCCTCTGACTTCTCTCCCAGGCCAGGTGATTGGAGTTAGGAGGAAATACGTGATGATCCTGCAGCCGAGCGTGTTGATATCCTCGTGTGTATGCTGAAGAATATCCACTGAGGACTCCGAAAAATACTCGTGGACTTGTTATACCGCTTAACTACAGAGGCACTGCCCTGGTCCGAGGGCACCGTCCCCAGCCCGCGGCGGAAGGGCTGGAGAGGGCTCCGTCCCCAGCGCGCTGGGGTGTGCGAGAGCAGCCCCAGAGCCGGGGACGGGATCTGCCCCCTTCTCGCAGGGCCTTGGCTTTGGTTTGCTCCGGGTCTCTGCGGCTTCTCACACGGGTTGGGAGCTGAACCCTCTTGAGCCCGTAACTCGCCTTCCCCCATGAACGAGGGGTGCTGCTCTGCGGGCTCTGCCCGCGGGACGTCTCCCCTCCGGTCGGTCCCGCTCGGCGCAGCCTGGTGTCCAGCCTGGTGCTCTCCGGGTCCGTGGACGGGGGTGGCTCTGCTCGTCCCGGACGCACGGGAGAGCTGCCGGCTCCTCCTGGAGCTCGATCCGGCCGGAGCGACTCCGTCCAGTTCCTCGTGGCTGCTGGAAGGCAGTGGCCCTGCACACAGAAGGCTTTAAATGTCACTTGCCTTTAAAAGCCATCCAAGCTTAGCTTGCTAATGGGGGAAACTGTACAGCCTGTGCCTGGTAGGAGCCCGTGTAGTCCACAGCATTTTGGCTATGTCATGGTGGGGGTTTTTGCTTTTGGTATCGTACTCAAATACTTTTTTTGATAATTCTTAAATGGAGTGTGTTGTTTTATTTTATTTTTTTTAAAACTAAACAAGAGTTGAAAGAGAAGAATAATGATCTGAAAAGCAAAACAAAGATGCTCAACGAGTGAAGCATTGCGTCTTGCTGGAGGCCTCCAGATGCAGGAGTAATGTTAAGATGACCTATATGCAGGTAATACTGTGCCCGTTGAGGGCATCCTACCCTGCAGCTCAGGGCTGTTACATGGAAACCCAGCGTGTTGCACGTCGCTGCAGCTGGTGGTGGAGGAGAACGTTAAAGGTCAGGCTGATGATAAAAACCCTGCAGCTTCCTCAAGAAGAGAATGGGGACATGTTGTGTTGGGCTTATGTGGAATACTGCCACGGAGTAAAAATCCACAATTTCAAATTGCTTCCCAGCAGCAGGTAATGCATTGCCAATTCCTTGAATTCCTTTTGTGCAAGGTTGGTATTTCTCTACAAAGCTTAGGAACAGAGGCTAAATGCAGCCTGAAGGGTGGTAATATGAGTAATATGTTAAGAATGCTGATTTACAAGTGTGTCTGTATTAGTATGGATGTTTCATGGTGAGCTGCTTGTGGGTGAGGGCACAGGAACATGTGAGTAGTGCTGTGAGACTGAACTCTACAGCAGGAGCCGTGCACAGCTAAACCCGCCTTTAGTTAATTACATTTTTGGTAGCGACAGAAGCAGACAACAGAATTAGCAGTGGGAAAGCTGCCGGCGAGTGATGGCGAGAAACCACGTGTTCTGGGGGAAGGCAGTTAAATATCCGGGGAGGAGGAGGTGACGTTTCACAGGGTGGATCTGCCCAGTTTTACGCAGGCAAGTGCAGCTGCAAACTGGGGACTCTGAATCCGGCTGTGCTGCAGGCAGGGTGCGCTGAGAGCAGACACCCGCTGCAGGGGACGGAGGATGCAGGCGCTGCACCCGGTGCAGCGTGCACTGCTTAACCTGCCGCCGCAGCTCCTGCTGCATCCGCTCCCTGGGGAGGCTGCGTCCCCCCTGCCCACGGAGCCGGCGCGTTCGGAGCCGCCGGCCTTGTCCCCAGCGCTGAGCAACCTGCTTCACCCCGGGGCAGTTGCACGTTAGGGATTTTAAAGCGGTTTTGTGTTATCAGATTTGACAGCAGGGAGCAGTACATCCATTAGGGATGTTTGTATTTTTAACGAACATCTACATGCGCTGGGTAATCATGTTAGATCTTGGTCATTAAAACACCTCCTGAATGTAATTTATCGAGTAATTTTCTAGCCACCGTTGGCAAGTCAAATGAAATCCAGGCAGTTCCTCTAGGTCACTGTGTCCAATCCAGCTCTGATTGATGATTTGTGTGGCTAAAGAGGTGCAATTGAGGTTGCAGTTAATGGAAAGCATCCTTGGCCTTGCTGTTTAAATTTGGAACTGGGGACAGAAAAATCTAGTTGTGAATTTATTTTAAGTCTGCAAACTCGATATAATATGAAAACTACTTATGTCTGATCTTCATAGCAGTCATTGTGTGTGTCATTGGATGAAGTTGAGTGTTTTGAGAATGAGGTCTGTGTTTCAGTGACAAGCAGGACACTGATATGAGCTGCTCTAACATCCCTTAAACCACACAGCTGGTTTAAAGGATCTCCAAACAGCTTGGAGCCTTTCCTGGGAAAAGCCTTGGGGTCACCCAGATAAGCAAAATAACCATCTCTGCCCCAGTTATGGTTGTGTGATTCGGTTAATGTGTGATTTTATGGTTGCAGCAGAGTTATGCTTCCATTAGACTTCTTGGTAACAACAGATTCTTATTTCTCTCACCGTGAAATGTCATCTCAGACTGTGTATGAATTTATGGAAAGCACAGTGACACCAATGTACTTTCTTCGTAAAATTAGAAGTTTTTGGCACATGTAGGTGTTTCAAACACAGCTCAGTAAGCTGCCGAGCTACTGCAAATATATGTTTAATTTCAGCAGTGGCTGCATTCCAAAAGAAGAGGAGGAAAAGCCAAAACCCATCAGTTTCCAATTTTATTTCTTGGAGCTTTTGAGACTCGAAGGATCCTCCTCTGGGCAGGAGATGGCGCTGGAGGCACAGAGATGGGAGCAGAGTCCTTTAGCTTCGTAAAATATTCTTTGAATACTTCGAATAATGTCTTGGGTTTGGTCTGGCACTTAAAAAGGCATTTCTTCTTGGTTACAGGGGTCCTCTTGTACTGCAGAAGTTTTTAGCTTTAACTGAGCTCAGGTTTTCATTACTATAACTTTGCATCCCTATGTGTACTGAGCAGGCCAGTTTTACAGGTATTGATAAATTGTTATGGAGTTTTGGTGCCACGTGAGAAAAAGCAGTCATTATACAATCTCATTGATTTATTAATTTAATGATCTTGGCTCTGTTCCTAGAAATGATGTTGTTGCTGCCTCTGCTTATCCAGAAAACCACGAGGATGGGAATATGTGGAGAAATGTGACATCAAAGAGCGGAGTGGGCTTGGAAATTGCAGGTGTGTTGTGTGATATTGCACCTTCTGGCAGTGCCAATAACCAAAAGACAAGTTTGATTTTAGATCTGAATCGGGTGTAGGCTCTTTATAGCCCTGCCAGCCCTCAGGGAATGGCTTCTCATCTGCAGCTCGCGAGGAAGAACCTCTTGTTGTTCCAAACCAAACGCTGCTTTGGGCTGTTTCTACCAAATAATCACTGAGAAGCTTTTCAGCAGCTGCTTCACTTGTTGTAGGAGTCATGGCCAAACCCAGTGTTTCTAGGACAACCCCTGCATCCCTGTGCTAGAGTGTAGGAGACTGGGAAGAAGCGGAGCTACAAAAAAAGGCGAAAATGAAGGAAAACCCCAAACCTACCAGAAGATACTGCAGCTTTTATTCTGTGTATTTTTTGGTGTTTGTGGCTGTTTTGCCTGTGCCCATGCTGACTGTTGCTGTACAGTCTAGTGTGCCTGTTGTAACTCCTGGCAAACAGCAAGAGTCTCTCATTTGCTGTATCCTTTTTCGATTGCAAGTTTTCATTTGACTATCCTCCTGGGCAGAGACTTTAGGATGAAAATTAATTTTGTTTCATAATTGCCCACACAGGGACCCAATCTAACCTACCATAAAAGAGGATGAAAGGATCTTTCAATCTGAGTGGATCTGTGCTGGGCGCAGGACTGATGCCCTGCGGATGAGGTGCTTTATTTTATTGGAAAAGGAGCACCAAGCTCCCTTTGGTGGGTCATGGTGGCTTGCACAGGGCCACAGAGCGGCAGCATCGCCCCGTTCCACAGGGACAGTCTGCACTGGCCTCTGATGGCTTCAAGGAATAGAAACCTGGCCTGCATGTAGAACCCGAAAACGAAATAATCCTGCAACAAGCTTAATGCTTGGCTAGGTGAAAACCTCCTTGCAGCTCTGGAGATGCTGCAAGCAGACCTCAACACCGCCATGCGGTGAGAGCAGCTGCTCCAGAGCCGAACTGCTCTGCTCATATCGGGAGAACTGAAATCAGCAGCAAGGGGAGCAGGGGGCCGTGCGCCTCCATCCCGGCTCTGTGCAGGAGCACCCGGAGTCCTGGCGCTGAACCTGTCCCTGTCTTTGGGATCAGCTGCTGCTCTGCACCTGCCACGTGGTCGTGTCTGTTGGCGTTCTAGGGAAAAATATATATGTGTACAGAAGCAACATCCTTGCGGAGGGGAGCTCTGGGTCACATCACCGTTAATGCAGCACTGCCCCAGAGTGTTCGGAAAGCCTCATTCCCTCAAGCTGTAAATTCTCTTCTGAAAATGAATACTGAAGTGGGAACTTCTGTCACGTTAACAAGAATAGAGAAAGCCCCAGGATGGACAAGGAGGTCGTGTAGTTGCAGTAACTTTACATGAAGGCAGAATACACTAATGTACTAGACACATAACTGCAGGGGACAAGAAGCCTCCGGTCTTTGTGCATGTAGACTTGTGTGGGTTATCAAAAGAGAAATAGTGACCGAGCTGGTCATGGAGCCTGCCCATGATGTTTCTACCTGTGTTTCCTATGTCCGATAAGAAAGCGAAGCTGATAGATCTGTTATGTGTGCACGGTGCTGAGGTTTGAGAAGCTCTGTGGCTCTGCAGTGAGGTGCTGCCCAGCACCCTAAACTGTGCTGCTGGGTGAGGCTCTGTGCACCAATCCGTCATCCCCTGGATTCCCCCCTAAAAAACCTCTCCCTCTGGTTTCAAATGCAGTGAGGTGTCTCTTGAAGAAGAGTTCCAGCACGTACCACAACTGCTTCCCTTTTCTTTCTTGAGCCTCCTGGAGTTTCCTGCTGTTACCTGGAGTTTGGAGCTGACTGGGTTGGAATAGGGAAGTGACATTTGGGATGCTCTGGTCACTCTGCTTGGCTCTTCTCGAATAGCAATGCTGTTACTTTGCTCCCCTACACTTATGAAAATGAAGCAGAAAAGCAAAGGTTGGGCTGAATTTGGCATGCTCTGTCCTCCCTCTGCTTGCTTTAGCTGAGCCCTTTCCAGTGCATCTCTTATCAAATAAAAAATACAATGGAAAAAATATATCTTTACAGTGTAAAGACACAATCATATACCACTAAAACCAGTGGGGCTGTTATAACTGGCATCAGTAAGCACAGCACTGTATCACAGGGTGTTCTACTGCATGTGGTTCTGGCCACACTTGCTGACAAGCTGAATTAATCTGTTGGTTTTTGTTTGCATGGATTTTGCAGGAGTAAAATCCAGCTTGTTTTTTATTTCTGCCCTGAGAGGTATATTGATTTTTTTTTTTCTTTGCTTCTGATTGTTCACATTACTGGGTTGCTTTTAAATAGTTGACAAGAGAGATCATTCATTTTCCTGCCCTGATATATTTTACAGTGCTTTATTTCTTCCCCCTGCAGTTATATATTATATTGATCACGCTTTACAAACTACAGCCTGTGTATGTGGGAAAAGTGTTCCTGTTCCGTCTCTGCCTGCTCCCTGGCAGCTCCAGTATCCTCTTTCCAGCCTCCTGCAGGACATGGGGACGAGGCTCAGGCAAAGCTCTAAGCCAGAGATCAGAAAGGCCCAAAGAAGAAAGGCAACTGCGGGTAAATCTGGAGATTATGAACAGTTTGCTCATAGCAATATCAAGAGAGTTGTTTAGTTTTTGCCATTTTAGAAGTCTTGAGTGAGGGATGGGTGTGCTTGGTCCCTTAGAAAGCATTCAACCCAATGATACCATCGCTGCAAAAACTCGTAGACATTTTTCAGTGTTATTTACTACGTTTTGCAATAGCATCCTAAGGCGAGCATGCACCCAGCTGCGATTGATGCCTTCAGGTGCCACATCTTGCCCAAACTCAAAGACAATTCTGCAGCAGAGACAAAACACTTGAGTTAGTGAAGGAGCAGGTACCTGGTCTCGCCTCTATTTAATGAGCAGCATTGGCACAAGAAGTGCTAGCGAAGGACGTGTGCAGTGTAGGTGGTTGGGTCGAGTGTACTTTTGTGCTGTGCAGATACATTATTTCATTCCTACTTACCCCTAGGCAATGGGAAAGTGTAAATTTTTACACTTGCAGATAGTGATAGTAAAACCCAGACCGCCTAAAACACCCAAGCTTGTCCTGCATAGAACTTGTCGACCTCAGCAGGAATTGCACGTATGAAAAGCTTTTGCCCAGAAAGGTTAAAATTAATGTCTTGTCCACTCAGCAAGACCATGGGTGAACTAGAAATAGCCGAGACGCCGGGGGCAGGAGACGGCAGGGGCAGAGCTAAACCATTGGGCTGGTTCGGAAGAGAATAACAACTTTCCTTCGTTGTGCTGTCTCATCCTTTTCATGGATTTCTCTGGTCAGTATTATCTGCCTCTTCCTTTGAGTATAGGACAGGCTTCATGGAAAAGGATGTTTATTTCTTAAACCTCTTTACAGTAGGAAGTTCTTGGGCAATAATCATAAGAGTATCATTGCTAGTATTAATGGTATCATAATAACTGCTGAGGATGAGCGGTGCCTTCCTCGCGGTGCCCGAGAAGCCCCGTGTGTCCGTGGGCACCGCGATCCTCAGCAGGGATCCTCAGGGGCCGCAGCAGAGCGGCTGCGTGTTCAGCCCGCTCAATCCTCCTGCCCCTCTGCAGCGCGGATCTGAAAACTAGACGGCAGCGTTTCATGCCTCCGACTTGTGCCCTTGGTGCAGCTCTAGGCTACAAGGTATTTTTTAATGGGGTTTAAATCCGTAGCTGCCAAGGCAATTACAGGGGGCCTGAAAGGCAGAGCAAACCTCAGCAGGGAGGTGTAACGAGCAGCGTGTTAATGAGGACTCCCCTCACACAGCCTCCGTGCGGGCTGTGCTACCTGGCCCTTTATAGACGTTTATGAATGAAATTATTTTTTCTGGGGGCTAGAAATGGACCTTCCCAAGAGAGAGACCATGGGCTGGAGGACGTGTTCCCCTGTGTCCGTCTCTACCTGGTCTTTCCCTGTCAGTCTAAATGGAGCATCTGAACCTGCCTGGCAAAATAGCTTTTCTAGAGGAATGTGGATTTAATTTTTGAATGGTCCTGCATACTCCATATGTTTGTTTTTTAGGGCATTTTCAGTAGACAGATTCGTTTTAGTAGCCTTGAAATACTTAGACCAACATGATAGGGCACAGTACTGGTAATGGCTTTTCACTGGAACCAGTCCTAGAGGTGTGATGAACACTGCCCCGCTCTTGAGCCTGGCCTAGAGGTCGGTCGGTCTGTCCTGAAATCCAGCTTCATAGTCTCAGGGTGTTGGATGAAGTGTGGCTTCCTGCGGGGTTCCCACCAGAGGCGCTAGTGGTAGCGCTGGGTTAACGTCCTCTGCTTCGTCCTCTCCTCACAGGCACCAGCCTGGTTTTACGGTTCGGGTGCGGAGGCACCAGCCACCGGCCGCGCAGGCTCTGCTGGGCAGTGCCGAGGACGCCGCAGCCTCCGGGTTTGCCTGGCAGGACTTGGTGCCTCTGGGAACGGCCCGTTTTTACGGGGAGCAGCTGGAGCAGCCGCTGCGCACGGAGGCGCGAGAGGAGCCGCCGCGTGGAAGTGCCTGCGGCTGCCGGGGACCCGCGGCTGCTGCAGCCCCTTCCTGCACGCGCGGCCCTGCTGAGGGGCACACGGACGGGCACAGAGCCCTTCCCGGCCGGGAGCCGCAGCGAGGGGTCTCCGCGCGGGTCACGGAGGGGTCTCCGTGCAGGTCTCCGTGTGGGTCTCCGTGCGCGTCCGGCTGCCTCCGCACCCATCGCTGCCCGGAGCCCCGCGAGGGCCAGGCGCAGGGTGACAACAACGGTGCTAACGGTGATGAATTAATTATTAATCATCGTTATCCTCCGTGAATGATCGCCGATAATCGTGTACAATTTGCTGCTTCGGTGAACATCCTGACGGTAAACAGATCCGTTAGAATAAAGTCGCAGGGACTGAGCATAAAAGGAGTGAGAAAATGGTTGAGACTAATTAAAAAAATTCAAAGGAACATTTGTGCATAATTGTTTGCAGTGTTTGCCTGGTTCTAGTAATGGCCTAGATGAAATAAATGCCTGGGAAAGCAGATAACAAGAAGAGTTGCTCAGGCCTTGTTGGAGAGCCAGAAATGAGCTGCATTATCTAAAAAAGGAGCTGGTGTCCTCCACTCGGACACAGATTTGGGACCTAGTGAGTCCTCGTTAACCTCATTATAGAGCAAAGGAAATGTGGTAAGAAACAAATCTGCTTGCTGCTGAAGCAATTATGTAGGAATTAAATATTCACAGGGTCCAAATGACTGGGGCATCCATCTCACAGATCATATTCAAGCCCATTTTAGAAAATGCAGAGAAAATTACCCTTTCACATGGCATTGCATTCAGCTCAAGGATGAGTCTGTGTGTAACTAATAGCCATAACAGACACTTTTCTAAGTAATTTAGTTAAGCATACATGGTGGTCTCTTGCAGACTTTTTTCCCCTTTTCCTTTGGTTCCTGGCTGCTGCCCTCCTAGGGCTGTGCTGTTTTCTTCCAGCAGCAGATCTGGCCCTTGTTTTCACTCGTGCTCCTTGCGAGGCTTTTGGTGGAAGAGGTCGGTAGCAGCAGCCGTGTGATCGCGTCCGGCTGCAGGGTGGTTGCTGGAAACTGCAGGAACCCCATCTCTGTGTCCAAACGCAAATCTCCCTTGGGAACAGACTCCCCTTGGAATAGATTGTCTTGTTTGCAGCCTGGTGCTTGCTCGCATTACTCCTCCCCTGCTGCACAGTGATGATGTGCGAGTTGGATTTCACAATGCTGAGAAAATTAGTGCTTCAGAAGAATTTATCTCCTCAGTTATTGATGTTCTGTCTGTAGCAGCATTTTAATATTCTCTCCAGAGAGACTAATGACACTGACAAAAATCAGTGAACTTCTGTTCCTGTCTAAATACCTAGATAAAAGATGCCATTTCTGTATGCGAGAAGCGGTGTTTGGCGATAGCAGCCTGTTATCTGCTTTCCTTTGTGAAGAACAGGATATTTCTGTGGGGAAGGGGAGCTTCTCTTTTTGGCCAGCCTTCTGAAATGTGGTTTGGCAGATGTTATTAGCTCCTGCTCTGCTCTTACATCTTTGTCTACAGAAGTACCAAGGCATTTAACTTTTATTTAGGCCATTGATTCTCATTACTTCCAAGCAGAAATAACATTTCTGAATATTTAGGAGGGCCTGAGTCTCCATGATCTTTACAACGCTCAGTTGTTCTTTTTTCTCGCGTGCAGCCGATCGATCTTCAGTCGAATCGCAGCGAGATAATCTCCCTGTCTCCAGGGACGGAGGGGTCTGTGCCAACCTGCGGACCTGTCCCCTGCGCCGTGCTCCCTCCTTGTGCCTTTGGGGAGCTCTGATGCTGTTCCGCAGTGTTAATAACAACGTTGCTGTAATGCAGATTATGTAAATGTCCTGTTTTTCAGCCCTTTCTTGTGCTACCCAGGGGAGCAGGTATTTTCTGGTGTGAAAACAGGCTGGAGGACTGAACCCTCCTCCTCTTCACAAAAAAGCCTGACGAGAGCAGGAGCCTCTTCCGAGGGTCCTGGGTCCCCGCAGAGGCTGCGCTGGCAGCAGCCGCCCCCGGGAGCCCTCCTGTCCAGGTAATTGCTGGGGCAGAGCAGTGCTGCCAACAGCTGCGGTTCATCCCGTAAACATATTCTCGCTCCTCTGGAGCCTCTGCTTCCAGCGTGTGCCAGAACCCATCAGCTGCAGGGATGGCAGAGCACATTTCCTCTGCAGAAGTGAAACGATTGCCGATGAATAAATGTTATGCACAGACCTGAGCTATCCAGTGGGTACTGCATATGCAAAAGGCAAAAAAGTGTCAGTGTTTTACAGTGAAATGAGCTGAAACGACGGTTCATCTGCCTAACACGATGGCAGCCAGGGAGCTGCGTTGTGTTAGCAGCCTAGCAACACTTCAACAACGCAATCCCCCCGATCGGAGCAGCGCTGGGTGGTGCGATCCTGCCCGTGGATGCAGTTTGCCTGGAAGGCAGCAGTCAAGTGTCACGGGTGTCCTGCAGGGACGGCTCCTCTTCCAGTCAGGATTCCCCTTTCCTTGCCGCTGCCTTCACCTCTGCTGTGCGCGTGTCCCTGGCGGGTGCCTGCGGGAGGGTGCTAAACCCTTAGTGCCCTGGCCCCGTATCCGTATCCGTGAGCCTTGGAGAGGGGCAGCACCAAGAACCCCTCCTCGTCCGCCACGGGCTGGTTGCAATGGAGAGCGGCCGCTTGGAGAGCTGGGCATGGCGATAAGGAGAGGAGGGAAGAACAACGGAGCAAAGCAAAAACCCCATCCTTCGGCTGCAAGGAGATACTAGGGAAAATGCGGGGTCCCTGTGAGCTGTATTTGCCTTGGCTTTATGGGCTTGGTGTTCGTCGGAGAGCTTGAGTGTGTCAGACAAGCCCATTTATCTCTAACTCACATGTGACGGGAGGAGATGAGCGATGGACACGGGCACCTCTGAACCTGCCGTATCGGCGAGCTGTCACCCGCCTTCCCGCTCACAACTGTGTTTCCTCCCGCCGCGCGGAGCTCCGCGAGCGCCGGCTGCACCGCGGTGCTGCAGCGACTGTGCCGTGTTGGCAAAATATTGTTAATCAAGAGGCACAGTTCAGGGCTTTTGACTGGCACATCCAGCTAAGTGGTAGCAAACACATGTTGTAAAACTACTGTGCTGAGGCCACCTTCCTAATGAATGCAAAGTGGGAGCAATCAATCAGAGCCTCGAGAGCAGCCGGTGCCTGGCTCTCTGCATCTACGGACGCAAATCGAATGAACAATAATGAATGTTATCTAATTAGTCTGCCCAGCTGCAATGTTACAGCCCCGTATAGGACATACCTTGTTAAATTTCATGGTATGTATAATGGAGTGCCTAGGCTGAGATGATTGAGATTCACCACGTGCACGCTTGCTAAAACAGAGACAGGTAGATTCTCAGTGATGAATATATTCTCCTCAGCAGATGGCCCCTGGATTAGCTAACGCAAGGACAGCGTTACCGGGAGGCCAGCTGAAGTGCAGACAGGCCGGAGGCAGCCCCGTGCCTGGTGCGAGGAAGGGCTTTTGCTCGGGATCACCAGGAGGATGGAACCTGGGAGCTGGCCTTCTCCGTGCGGAGCAGGTTTGCACTGGGTTTACTCGTGTAGCCGGGAATCACTTGCTGTGCTGGGTCCTGGGGGCAGGAGGGAGGAGGCTGCCGTGTTCTGTGTCGCACAGGGCTGTCAGGCTGCCCCCCGGACCCTGTTCCGTGCACAGCAGAGCTTGGGCGGTCGGTGGCTCCCGGCGCGGCGGGGCCGTGTGTGCGGAATGAGCCCCGCAGGAGACGCGTGCGGAGGGAAGAGGAGCTGTCGGTCCGGGAGGCGTCGACAAGAGCCCTGTTCGAGTCGCGGGAGGGTGATTACCGAGCCTGTCTGGGCAGCAGCCAAACGTTTTGGCCGTTCCATCTCGAGGGCTGGGAAGGGCTCAGAGAAGAGAGTAACAAGAAAGATAACTGGTTAGGAAGATGGGTTGAAATAAATAAGCCTGCTTATTCTGGAGAAGAGGCAAATGAGAAGACATGAGGTGTCAGCCTTCCGGTACCTAAACTGTAGCTGGAGAAAGAATCAACCAAATCTCCAGGTAGAGGAAAAATAGGCCTTAGACATCTGTGAAGTGTGGAACTGTGTCCTGTGCAGCAGCCTCAGAAGCAGCATTTCACCCCAAACCTGGGTGCTGTCCTCAACACACGCTGCAGCGACTGTGTCCGTGTCCTGCCGTGATCCCGTGGGAGGTTCTCTTTGCATTACCCGGTAATCGGTAAAAGTGACACTGGAAATCCAGTGATAGCTGAGTTAGGGATGTCCCCTGGACTCCTCTCTGGCAGGTTTGCAAGGGGGATTCTCTGAACACCAGCAGGGCCCAGGAGCCTCCTCAGAGCGGAGTGGGGCAATTTTAGGAGTCATTTAAGTGACTTAGTCCTGACTGCATTTGTATGTGACTTATGTCCTCGAATCTCTTCCCCTTGGGATCCTAAGAAGAATCTCATGGAGAAAAGGAGGTTTCCGGGGACAATCATCCTCCCTCCCCTGACCGTGTCACACTGTGGATTCTCCGAACAGCAGCTCCCCAGCGGGTCACCCGACCGGCCGCGGGCTCTTCTCGCACAATGTAACGCAGTGACACTCGGGCCAGCTCCTACTGACCAGTGTGTCCATGGGCTGCAACGCAGGATTGTGCCTGGCTGCTGAGCAGTGTATTTCAGTGCTAAAACTGATTGCAAGCCTTTGCCTGGCCTTGGCTTTGCCTGTGCGGAGCCGGGAAGCAGGGAGGCCTCCAGCTTGAATCCTCCTCATCCCCCTTCTGTGCTGGACTGAACCAGGGCAGGAGAAAAAGCCAGAGAGAAAACACCTGGAGACAGATTTATTCCTAGACAGTTTTACTTAAATCGGTATCAAGAGTCCGGCCAAAGGAACATTTCAGGCAATTCTTGTGTCTTCATCACCTTCAAGCACAACAATATCCTCTTTTCCAACAAAATCCGTGGTGACACTGCAAGCGGTGATATTCAAATATTGATGTTTTAGCCAACTTCTGCTTTCAATACACTTTAAATTATGCACATATTTGTTGGACTCGCAGGTTCATCATCAGTTCAGGCTCCTGCAGCTCCCCGGCAGGGCGCTCGGTTGTTCCGTGCTGGTTCCTGCGCCGGCTGCGCCGTCGGGCCCCGGCAGCCGCACAGACCCACCGGCCTCCCGAGCGCTGCTGGTTGGAAGCCATGAACGTGTAGCGAGCAGCCCGGCACACCTGGAACTGGAACTTCTTAGCAATGGTTAGTTTCATCCCTTGCTGTTCTAATAAACCTCTTGGTAGCAGGCCAGAGTCAATGGCATTTGCCTTTGGAAAACTATAAACAAGGAGAAAACACAGAAGCGAAAACTCCCCCAAGACAGGGGCACTTGCTGAACAGATCTCTTGTCTGTCTGAAGGTCAAAATTTAGTATTGCCATTAATATTAACAAAATCTATATTTTATATGTAGATTGATTCTTCTGCCTCATGCTAACTCAGTATCTCTGTGTGCAATGAATAACGGCGTACATGGATGTCTGCGTGAGTTTATCAGAAGAGGTATAGCTGGTATGGAGATTGGATCAATAGCTAAGATAATCTGGAATTATTACATCCGACAAAAAAAGTACCAGATCTCAGTAGATAAAGCCAGCTGAAGAGCTAGAGACTTGCTTTGTGAGCAATGCCATGGATTCAACATCTGATTTCATTTAAAATTGGGAATAAAGGGTTTCCCCCTGCTCCCAAAAATAGAAAGTTTGAGAAATTTAAGATAGTCTGGTCAATGACCAACTGAAATCCTTACAACTGAGGGTGACGGTTGTGACGTCGTGGTGTAATTACTCATATTTGGGGGACGATAGTGAGCAGCGGCTGCTTGCCAGCGCAGTCCAAGGAGCTTCGTGCGCTTCGAGGACGAGGAGCAACCCGGGCGCTGGGTCAGGAGGCTCCTGCTCCGCTCCGTGAAGCTTCGTTTTGCCCCACGGTGAGAGGATTCCTCTGGTCTGTGAGCGTGAGCACGAGGCTGGTGCGCGGCACCGCGGGCGCTCGAGCAGGACCTCGCTCTGCGTCTGACACCGCAGTCTGCGCCAGCCCTGGGCGAGGAGAGGGGCTTGATCCTCGAGAAGAACCACCCCGGTCGCCTCCTTTTCCTTTAGATTCAGTGGAGAGTCCCCCGTCATTCCCTGGGACCTCTGCAAAGTGCGGTGAGGAGATGCGCTTGCACCAAGCACCACTATTGCATGGGCGCTTCCAGCAAGAGAATCGTTAATAAAAGATCCAGTCACTCTGCTCCAGGCAGTTGTTATGCCGTAAGGACAAGATATATTTTTGGAGTGCGGTGATAAGTTTGTGAGATGCAGCATCAGTTTTACAGTAGAGCTGCCGGCATTAGTGAGAGGAGAATGGTAACATAAACCATAAAAATAACAGATGGAAGGCAGATATAATAAAATGGAAGCACAGGCAAATTATAAAGCCATTCAAACTGTTCATGCAGATAAAACAAGGAAACAAAAACACATCTAAAATGAAAAGAATTGGGTGTCGGGGAAGAAGTGCTCGGCGGTGGTGGTGTTACCGTTTGCAGAGCAAAACCATTAAAGGACCCGAAGGATAAGCAGAGATTTGTCCCCCAGATGAAACTTTTGCTGTGACACCATCATTTACTGTTGAGGATCATTTTCTGGGTGCAGGTTTAAAGATGCTGTTTTTTTCCTCAACCCACACTGCAAATGTTAATGTTCATCTTCTGCCAAGGCAGCTACTTCATTACAGTGTTAAAATATCATCTAAATAATTTAAGAAAACGCAGTGCAAAGGCAGCCCTCGGCAAGCTGAAGGGCGGCCGAGTGTGAGCGCAGGGACAAGCAGGACCGTCCCGCAGTGCCACCTGCGCTCGGAGCCGGGACGCGCCGGGGGACCCGCGGGGTGACACGAGTGTCCCCAGGAGGGGGCTGTGCTGCGGCTGCCCTGGCAGGGACCTGCTGCTGGAGAGGACTCGGATTCCCGGGGTGGCTTCAGACGCAGCCGCGGAGCAAACGTCTCCGGATGCTGCTGGAGCAGCTCCGTGGGCCGTGCCGAGCGCCGCGGCAGCGCCGGGATCTGCTGCGCTCCCCGGCGGGGCCGGGACCCGCTGCCTCGCTGGCCTTGGGCGCCGCTCACAGCCCGTCGAGGCCTCGGGCCGCGACATGCAGCCCGCGGCCCTTCCCTGTGTCGCCCCGGGCGCATGGGAGCCCTGGGGCGCCGAGGGAGGACCCGAACGTGAGACGAGTTGGAGCTTTCAAAACCACCAAGCCTGGCACCCCGTCTGCAGCAGGAACCGGGAGCGGGACACTCAGGGATGGGACAAATCCCAGGGGATCCAAACATGCGGACGAGCCGCCCAGTTTCTGGAAATGAGCAGATTGGAGCCTTCCTGGGCCCGAAGTTGCCATTGGACTATGGGGCTTAGTAGCCATAAATAGGCTTCTCCTCCTTGAGTTAATCGAATCCCTTTTTGAAGCCATTTATCCTTCTGGCTGTCACGTATCCCACAGTTTAATTACATCCCGCCTGATAATTTAGCTGGGTCCTCTTCCCGATTGTGCTGAGAATAAAGATCCGTCCTTCCTCGTTCCTCACCTCCTTCACACCTCTCCTCCAACATCCAAACCTCGCTGAGGTTCCTACAGTGCCTCATGCTTATTAATGCCCTCGTGCTGCAGCCCTCCCTGCTCTGCAAACGCTGCCAGGAGATGAGGCTCCCTCATGACTTCTTCCTGTCAAGGTCCGACCTCGGTCGTTGTACAGCCTGCTCTTTAGCAATGTGCAGGAGAGAGTGATAACGCTAATAAAAAGTAGCAGCTTACAGCGACGTTCCTTTGCAAATAGTATCGTGACAACTAGAGAGACGGGGATGAAAAAATCCTCAGGGTGAAGGATCCGGTTGTACTGAGTCCATGCAAATGGGTGATAAATATTTTGAAAGTAATTTGATATATACTGTGATCAGTAGTTGGGAGGAACAAACAGCACACAATTGGGCATCTTGATTTATTCTTTGATATCATTGGAAAACCCTTGATCTGTATAATTGAGTCTCTTTTTTCTCCAAGATCGGCATTATTACCCTGAATTTCATAATTCTTCTCAATACAGAGCTCCCTTCAGGATCACGGTGCTAGGAGCGTTGCACTGAGGCATTTGGATCATTACGGTGATGCGAGATGCTATAGTGAATGATTATTACTGTGCAATAGGAGCAATTAGAGCTGCTGCTTCCAAGGAAAATGTAGGAAAATCTGATGCTGGGGGAGCAAAGAGAGGAGAAGTAGCGGCCTGAGACCCTGTGTGGGGTCAGGCAGGGCCGGTATGGGGTTTTTCCCTCTCTTCCCGCCTGCTTCTGCTTTGAAATTCTGTTTGTTTGTCCTTTCGGAGGGAGAGCAAGGGACGGAACCATCCGCTCGTGATCTCATATTGATTTTACGCAGGGTTGTTCTTATTTATACAACATCAGGTCAGAATTAGGCTTCTTCTGCTAAGGTTTATGATGATGCATAAAATATGCAGTCAGTTTTATAAGTCCTTGTCTTCTAGAGCAAATGAGTGATTTAAGTGTTCGGTGATCTCCTTGTACCTATGTTTTTTCTGCATTTCACTCTGGAAAAATCTAAGCGAGAGTGACATTGGCCTCTTTGTAATGTCTGGGGGTTTCATTTTCTTCTGGGTTTTGGCTGGGATTACTAAGGATAATATTTTATCAGAAATCCATAGTTTTCTGTGATTCTTAAAACATTTCAGTGTATTTTACATTTAAATAGAAATGAGGCCTCCTTAAAACAAATTTATTCCACTTGGCTTTGTACGCTGGTGATTAAAGAACATGGCTCAATTTTTTTTCTCTCGTTCTGAGCAATGTCTCATTAGACTTGCTTTTTATTGCTGTTCATATCCATCACGATTTGTGTCAGCAGAATAGCTATAGAGATGGACAGCTTATTATCAGCTTTGCATAAAGCAGCAGCACACAAGGAAGCCCGCTAAGAAAAGGGAGAGGTAATTAAAGCCAGGTGCTGGAGTAGGGGCGAACCTGGCATCACTCTGTAAATCCAGACTGATCCCGCCGGGCGCAGCGGGACGACGCGGGGCTGGAGCTGCCCTGGGGCCCCAGGATGGAGCCTCGGCTGCCCCTAGCCCGGGCTGCCCAACCTGAGCTGCCGTCGGCCCTCGTGGGAGCTCCAGGCAGCTCCAGGGGATCAAACCAGGGTTTTTGCAGTGTTCTCTGCTGTTCGTCCGAACCGTCTCATCCCAACGCGCTGTCTGCGACACAGCGGGGTCGGGTATTGGCCTTACAGAGCGGTGGTGGGAGCAAGGGCCACGGAGGACAGATCTGGGTGAACTGGGAGTCTTTGAGGGAAGAGCACTGAAGTGAGAGGTGGAAACTCTTTACAAGTACTTAGAGGGACATAATAACAAGGACAGAGACCAGTTATTCTCATTAATCAATGGAACTGAACAAGAAGTAATGGGCTGTCCCTGCGGAAGGGGGATGCAGCTTGTGATGGAGACGTTCTCAGCCCAACACCGCAGACCAGGAGGCTCCTGGTGCTGCTGCCCCGGGACGGTGAGGCCCGCGCTGCCCGCCGGGGTGCTCGGGCTCAGACACCGTCCCGGGTCTCTCCACGCCTGGCGCCAAACTCGCACCGCAGCAGCGTGAGACACCGGTCTGGCTTCTGAGCGTAGGAGCTGCTCCGTTGAAACCCCGCCTGGTGCCAAACGCTAACGCTGCCTCCTCTCTCCCTCGTGCTGGTGCAGGGTGCAGGGTGCAGGGTTACCGGGTACAGGTAGGACGTTCTGTCTGCCCGGCTGTGCGGGAGCTGCCCTGGCCGACCCCTCCCCGCGAGCTGAGCCCGATGCAGCGGCTCCCGCTCTGCAGACGCCTGGCTCAGGAGCGGACGGTTGTGTCGGGATTCTCCTTAGCAGCTGGGGAGACGCTGCAGTCTGCCCGGGGCTCCCGGAGCCGCGCGGGGGGACGGGGGTTCCGCGATCTGTCCGCGCGCGGGTCACACAGCTCTGAGGGGCTGCGGGCGCCTCCCTCTCGAGTCGCCCTCGGATCCCAATGAAGTGAAGCTGCCGCAACCCTTGAGTAGCGCGGAGCCCTGCTGCTGGGTTGAAAATGCCCTTAACACCTTCGCAAAGCAACCAGTGGAACCACTTTATTGTTTGATAACTGAGCAATTAACCTGGGTCACTGCTGTGCGTTTTTATTTTTTTTCCCCATAATATGAAGCTTTTAAGAAGAAAATCAACCTGCCCAGCACCACTGCATGCTCAGCCTGGCAAGCGAGCGGCTGCCGCGGGTTCCGTGGCCGCGGCTGGTGAACCTGGTGGCGGTGAGGCAGCTGGAACACGTGTCTGGCCAGACGCCAGCTAATGCACCAGGACGCTCCCCCTTTCCTGCTGGCATCACCTGTACCTGGTGGCTGGGCTACAGCAGCGCTTCCTGCTCAGGTGTGCACACTCCTTATTGCAGGGGACGCGCTGGGGCTGGGGCTGGGGCTGCCCCGTGCTGATGCCCAAACCTCCCCCTGCCCCATGTCCGGGTGCTGCTCCCTAGGAGCTGCTGGCGGGGACGGTGCTGCCGCCCCTCGCGCTGTCCGGAGGCACCGCTGGCTCCCCCGGCCCCGCGTCTGGATCCGCGACCAGGCGGCCACGAGGGCCGCGCGGTCCCTCCCGGCCCCGTCACCTCTGCCTGCCCTCGAGCGGCGAGCAGGAGTGCTGCCCTCATGAGACTGTCTCTGCTTCCTGGAAACTGCTGGGTAACACTGAGAAATGAGACCTTTTGCTTTATTTAGAAGGCAAATTAATGGTTTCTTTACAAAAATTGCAGAAAATAAACCCCAGAGCACACAGTAATGGAAGCTGCATTTATTTTTTCTCAAGAGTGGGTTCACACTTTAAATGGTAGGGGTTAATCAATGATGCTGCCGACCGTATGCTTCTCATCGAAATGGAAGTGAAAATGAGCCTGACGCTGGGGAAATCTGAGCAGGAATCGAGTAGCCGCCATTGGAGAGCTGGGCACGAGCATCACGCAGGAAATTAGGAGAATGGTATTTTGAGGTGATAAAACATGAAAATATAAAACTTGCCTTTGAGTCAAAGCCAGCCTTAATTTTTGCTTTTTTTAGGGCAGGATCTTCTGACCCGGTTACTCCGGTGCCTGCAGCAAGGGGAGTCTTTGGGCAATGGCGACGCGGGGAGCGGGGCAGGACGAGGAGCGTCCCTGCAGCCCCACGAGGCAGGGGAGCTTTCTCTGCAGATATTATTTTTTTGTGTGAGATTTTTCTCAATCTCTTTTGTGGCCACCACTGGCAGTATGGATTTCATTACATATATTCAGTGGAAAGAAATGACAGAAACTGAATGGGAAAGGCAGGAAAATGCCATTTAAGAACTAAATGCAACATTAGGAAGCCTCTGTCTGCCTTTTATATATATATATATATATATATTTCTTTTTTTTCTATGCAGTTTTTGGCATTTACAAATCCTTTGTGAAAAGGTCATCCTGTACTTGGAATCTTATTAATACCGAAGAGCGGCCCGGGAAATGCCACGTCTTTCCCCCGTGGTATTTGCGCAGCGCTGGCTGACGAGGGGTGCCCAGGGCGCCGGCGGCGCCTGCTCCTGCCGGGGGGTCCTGCAGCCCCCCGGGCGGCCGCGGGGAGCCCCGGGCTCAAGGTGTCCCCCGGGACACACGGCGGGACAGGGGCTCTGCCTGTCCCCACACACAGTGCGAGGCTGTCAGCGCGACAGGCTGTCACACAGTGCACAGTCTCGTTGTCACAGGGACAGGTTGTCTCAGTGTCTCACTCTTGCACACACACACACGCACGGTGACTGTCACACAGCGCACAGTCTCGTTGTCACAGTCTGTCTCAGTGTCACTCTTGCACACACACGGTGACAGGCTGTCACACAGAGCACAGTCAGTCTCACACACAGGGACAGTCTCTGACTGTCACTCCGTCTCCCACAGGCACTGGCAGTCCCTGCCCCTCTCGCACAGCGGTGCCTCCCTCCCAACACACTCAACACCCGGACCCAGCACTGTAAAAGCAGGCGCTGCGCAAGCAACCCGTGGCACAAGAGCCTGCGTGGGTCACCCTGACAGCGAGACTGTGTCACGCTGTGCGTGAGAGAGCGAGTGCGTGACACTGTCACCATGTTAACAGTGAGATGGTGTCCCACGCGCTGTGTCCCTGTGTGCACAGGTGTCTGTGTCCACACGTGTCTGCACTCGTGTCCCTGCACACACGTGTCTGCATCCGTGTCCATGTGCCTGTGTCCCTGCACACATGCCCAGAGCAGTCCCACGGGCACCGCGCTTGGCACCGCAGCGCAGGGGCGGCTGGATCAGGCAGCCTGGGGTGCTCCAGCCCCGCTCCCCGCTCAGCTGGTGACGAGGGCGGCTGCGGCAGGTGCCCCAGGACACAGCTGTGCCGAACGGGGCACAAACGGATAAATAGGGGCCAGGGCCAACCCTCTGCTGGAGCCTCTCGCCCTCCTTCTCCCGCCTGTGCCGCTTCCAGGACGGCCACGGAGGCACCGCGTGTGCCGGCGGGGACAGCGACACCCAAGGGGTGTCCGAGCCCTCGCGGGCCAACGGTGGGGCCGGCAGGCCGGGTCCTCAGCCGGTCCCTCCGGGTCCTGCTGTGGGGCTGGGAACGGGCCCCCCGCCAGCAGCGGGTCCAGCTGGTGCCCGGTGCTCGTGAAGGGAGACCCTGCCCGGTCTCTCCTCTTCAGAGCCAGAGCTCTCAGTGCGGCTTTGGGGTGTTTTCTTCTGTTGTTGCTGTTGTTGTCTACTTCCAAGCTTATTTTGGTGAGAAAAGATGAATTCCTGGCAGCACAGCGTTTGCAGAAATGCCCGAGGAAAGCCCAAGCCATCCGGCAGCAGGCGGCTACTCGAGATTGCTGGTCTCGAAGAGACGTTCAGGAGCGGGTTGTCTCGACCTGATAAATCATCACCGCAGCGCGCTGCACTCCGCGGCTGTATCAGTAATTATTTGCCAGGCCCCATACATCATCTGCATGGTGAAATAATGGCACTGCTTCCCAAGCCCAGCGGAACGGACAGGGCATTGCACTAGCGCGGCTGTTTCGAGGAATAAAGGAGATGTCGTCCCCTGCTCAACTTCCCCTGCGGATGCTGCAGCAGAAATGGGGACCCACGGGAGCACCGGGACAGCGGAGCGTACGGTACCGTGCCGAATGAGCAGGGATGAGCAGGGATGAGCAGGGATGTCTGACTACTGCAGAAAGCTTGATTTAGTCACTCTGCACACGTGTGTGTGTGTTTGCACGTCTGTCTACATTTTCCTGATGTCCTTTTTCAGCAAACATTCCAACTTCAATGCCTTTAAGAGAAGCTTTAGAGATCATTATATTTCTAAGGAGCATGAAAATCAGTGGTGAAATAAAAGACAGATCTACAATTAAACAGATGATTGAAATAAAAATCGTAACTCTAAAAATAGCATTAAGCACCAGGAAAACTAACACCAAGATGAGAAGGGGTTTCATGTGGGAAGTGTTCATCAGCATGTACAAGCAACCAAAAGCACAAGCCCATGGAAATGGGGCCTTGAGCTATTCTGGTGCTCGCAGAACCGTGGGTTGGTGGCTTTGGATTCGCACAGTAATTAAGGAAATCTCATCAGTACTTCCTGAAGCCTGACTTATGTTTTTTAAACACTTGGGGTCATCAGTGCTCAGGAGCATATTCTGTATGACAAGGCACTGAATCCTCCCTGATTTATTTCCTTTTATTATGAATGGCTATCCTGGATGCTCTCTTCTACCTAAACAGAAATGTAGGGCTCTTTTGGAAATAACATCTCGCTAATTGTACCAGTCATTTTAATGCAAGAAATATCTTATTGCATAAAGATGTGAGTGGTGCAACATAATGAATGCCTGCCTGAGGAAATTAAAGTAATTAATTGCCAAGACTATCATATTCTTATAAGTATAGAATAACTGTAGATAAGGGCTGTTAAGCCATAGGTTGGAGATATGCACACAATTCCTTGACCTGCTTTAAAATGCAAATAAATGTAAACTTCTTCATCAACTATGGAGATTAAAAAAAATCTGGCTATACATAGCAGGGTTCACTACACTGTTAGACAGCGCCTCTTGCAAGACTCCATCAAGGCTGTTTCTGCATGGACCTGCTCCAGCCCTGGCACCTCTTGCTGCCCGCGCTGCCACGTGGGGTGCTGAGGCTGGTGGTTTCCAGCAGGAGCCAGGCAGGGGCAGCGTGCGGAGGTGCCCGGAGCTGCGATGCGGGAGGAACCGTCCCGCGTTTTAACCGGGATTTCACCAGGACCCAGCAGAGCACTCACCGCTGCTGCTGCAGCTGCAGAACCTCAAAACTGTCCTTAAATATTGAGCAAACTGTGCTATGTGAGAGGAGATTACTACCTACTCATCTCAGAAGGATGCTGTGAGGTTTAATTAATGTTTGCAAAACACTTAAAAGATGAAAATGTACTCCAGAAGTGCTAAGTATTATTATTACTGCTGCCTCACAGGGATAATTCTGATGAAGTTTGCTTAAATAACTGTTGAAAAGCACTTTGAGCTCTCTGGATGAAAAGTGCCATGGAAATGGCAAGTGCTGCTGCTATTGCTCCTGCAGTGCTCCCGCTCCAGCGTCCGGCTCGAGGCGCCGGAGCCGGCAGGGACCAGAGCGGGGGCAGCAGCACGAGCCATGACCACTCCTGCCTGTACAGCGGGCTGATACACGGGCTCTGCTACCTCCACTACCTAATGAGCATCTACATTTTTTCTTTGAAATGATTTTTTCTAATCATGCTGGAGAATTTGAACACAGTACATGTTTTAATGAAGACATGAGACATCCGTAAAAGGTCATGCAATAGATAAAATAGGGAATACATCATGTTTATTACTCGTTACATCAAACTGCATTGCACTGATGCTGATGATCTGATGCTGAAAGCCGGTTGGCAGTGAGTGACTGTGTGGTCTCTAAGTGTAAGTCATGACAGCATGTCTGACCTCTCTGTCTTTTCTGATTCCTGGCTTTCTTCCTATACAGACACAATCTCTACCATTTCCAGATAAGGAACGAAGCAGACAGGATTGTTTAAAGTGCATGTGCTCTTAGAAAAGAGAGAAAATTACTCACTCTTTAGCCTCTCTTTTGGAAAACTCAATCCCAGTCCAAAGCCTTACTCTTAAATCCAATCTGTACCAAGATAACCAGAAGTTCCTGTGCTCTGCCAGTTGCATGAGCACCAGAAGTCGTTTAAGCAATAAACTCATTTTTTTCAAGGTTTTCCTTCCTGTGCCAGATGTGTAACTCACCTGAACCCTAAGGGCAGCCTTCAGTTTGCAGTGAATTCCCCAAAGCAGGCGTAAGGTTTTCTGTCCTGCTGACAGCTGCCATCGAACTGGAGCTCTTCACGTGCTCTCCAACACCCTGAGCCGGCCGGGCCACGTCCCCAAAACTGCACCACAATGAGGTCTGTGCAAGCGACAGGCTCCTGGCCAAGGGCTGAACGAGAGCAGACCTTCCTGCCTGGCATTTCTAGATGACAAAAAACAGCAAAACTGAGAACAAACAGCGTAACTGGATGGGAAACCCTGCCCCTTTGCCACCTCTCCCATCCCTCGTGCCCAGGACGGTGCTCTCGCCCGCAGCAACCCAGGACAGGGAGAGCCCCTGTGCGGAAATCACTGTGCAAGAATCAATAACTGACCGGGAGACTGTGGGGACCAACACCCTCCACCCAAGATCATCACAGCGTTATTCCTCCCCCACAGGCCCCTAGTGATGACTCTCTACTCTTTTTCTGTATTTTCTTTCTTTTTTTTACATATATATATATATATATTTTTAACTAAATCCTTCTGTCATTTACTTTGGGTGACAGATCACCACCCCTTCAAGCACCATTTTGCAGCAATGATTTATTGTTGCTGAAACTGTACAACTGCATAAAAAGGGGTATTTTTACTTTTCTGGACAGCGCTGGTGATTACAGATAGCTGCCTATTTTCCTATGAGCTTTTCCTTGCACCTTTTCCTTTCCTGGGCGGCTCTGGAACGTAACAGATGAAGGTGGGCCTGGACTTTGCAAGGAGAGCTCCGTTCTGAAGCGCCTGTCTAATGCTCTTGTCTGCTGCAGCGTTCCTCTATGGGTCGGCCTCACGGTAAACAGCGGGGCTAGCAGGATTTTGAGAGAGATGAGGGTTGTTTTTCTGGGTAAGAATCTTAACTCTTCCAGACTTATTATTGGTTCTGTGGGAGACTAAATTAGTATTAGATAATCAGGGTTACAAATAATCAAAAGAAGTTGCAGTGTTACACACACCGTTTTGCACCCTGGTATCCGTGACGCAATGAATCAGGCTCCCACAATCCAGTTCTGAAGCTTAAGGGCAGTTGCGAGAGATGGATCCTGCCTCCTAAGTGCACGAAAGCCTCACTAAACCTCCAGGAAAGCCGGAGAGGTAGCGCTCACTTTGGAGTCATCAGTAACAACCCATGGTGCTACATTTTGCAGAGCCAACAAACACCTTAGCAGCAGGCAGCGTTATTCGGAGAGGAGCTTTCCAATCCTGTTTTACAAACTCATACTCATGGCATTACACTGATACCCGCTGGAGCCTTGATTTCCACCAGATCCTTGTTTACTGGCAGGTCGCGAATTTCTTTTCCAAGTATTTCTATGAGCTCAGGCCCAATGTCCCAGTAAAACATTTAAGATGATGCCTGGTTCTAAGCACTATTTTAAATAATTCATTTTCTGCTCCCTGGCTAATAATTAGTATGGGCAAAAAGTTTTTGGCTGCTGCTTTCACGAAACTGTTTTAAAGTCACTTGAGCGAGTTGCTGACAGGGAGCTGCAGGTCTGGCTCGTTGTAGCAGTGAAACAGGTTGTACAGAGGAACCTTCTGAGCAGTGAAGGACAGATTGCTTTATAAAAAAACTCACCAAAACCTAATTAAGACTAATTAGATTGCGACATCTGGCTGTCCACGTGCTGTGATTGCACATGTTCTTCCCAATGGTTTAAAATTTATTTTGATCTTGTTTATATCCATTTTAATGTCATTAGAGTAGGTCTTTTCTGGACAAAGTTTGGCTGTTTCAATGTGGACAAAGTGACCTGTTTCTTTCAAGCCTTCAGAGCCACCTCCGGATCCTGTTTCCCCCACCGTCCTCAGATCTCTCCTGAACATAACGCATCGACTGCCTCAGGAAGCGATAGGCTCACAGCACTCGCAGTCCCACCAGGATTAAACCAGCCCTGCTCTCGTTGAGGGAGGCCGGCACTGATTTATCCTGAGCTGCCCCTCGTGGAAGAGCATTTCTGTGAATGCAGCGAGCGCCCAGACGCACACAGCGCCAGCGAGGCCGCGCCGCGCTCTTCAAATAGCAAAGCATCAATAGAAAATGTTACATTTTTAAACTTTTTGACAGACTCTATTCATGCATTCAAATCAAACTGACACCTTGGCTCCTCATTTTTCTCCAGTGAAAAAATTAATTGGAAATTTTTGCTCAGTGCTCTCGAGAAACTTTGTCTTGCAGAAAGAGCCAAACTATCTCCTGGGCGGGTTCCAGTAGCATCGGGTCCCCGCTGTGCCCCTCTGAGTCTTGTAAGCTTGTCCGTTCCTTTGCCACCCGCAAGATGAAGCCCGTCTCTTTTCTTGCTCTTTGGTGTTGCAACGCGTGTTCCAAAGACAGGCTTCAGCTGATCAGTCTAATTACAAAAAACAATATGCCAGAGTATTCTCTGCTTGTCATTCTACATAGTAGATTCTTACAATATTATAAATATGGTTTAAAATTCAACATGTTAGATTTAGAAGTTCTTGTATTAGGTGTCTTATATTACCAGGATTCTCAAAGCCCTCCAAAAAACAACTCCCCCCACCCTCCAACCACTTTGTGCAGTTCAATGCAATGCACTGCTTGTACCTCTAACCCACTTCTACACATTTCTGCATCTCCATTTTGTAAAAAAAGAGCAAATCCTGCTAGCTTTATTAAGACCTGTGAACTATTGTTCTGCCTCAAGCAGCTGTAGGTGCCTGTTACGATAATCTAAATTTCATATGCCAAAGGCATCACCACTGTAGAACTGCAGCAACCACGTACCTTTAAAATGTAGCTTAAAAATGGTGGGTTTTGTGCTGATTTTGCATGGTTGTGGTTTGGGTTTCTAGCAATGCAGCATAACTGAGAGAAGTTGAGGAAGAATCTGAGGCCTGAGGGAGAGTGGGGGATGTCAGAGTGTTGTTACTATTTAATGTTGGTATCACCGAGTGCCTGGAAGCTCCTCTGAAACCCTGTTCCAGCGGGGCAGACGTGCTGTGTCTATGGGGAGGGACAGTGTCTGTCTGGTGAGACCTGCAACCTAAGGAGATGCCGCAAGAGGCAGCGTTAGATAAATTATGATCCTCATTTTGGAACCGAGAGGTAAAGGAAAAGGACATTAAATGACTTGTTCAAAGGGGAAGCTGGGGCTCGGAGCCTGGAATCCCCTGGCTGGAAACAGGATGCATCAGGGTTCCTGTGTGCTCCTGCGCACCGGCCCTGGCACCGCAGTGCACGCATGCAGGGAGAGCCACAGCTTGTGCATGCGACGTGCTGCTTCATGTGGCTTTTAATGAGCGACCAAACCGCGGGGTAGAAAGGGTGACCCCAGCTCCCCTCCATCTGGATTTTATCATTTTTTAGGCTCCCCAGGGACTTTCTTGTGAGCCTCATGCTTATTGCCAGTCCTACAGACGTCCTACGGGTGTTGATTTAATGCAGCTCCAACCCAACCAAACTCTGAATCATGAGTCATGCCAGCAAAATCACTGGGACTACAACAGGCCTAAGATCTTGGAAACACTTCTGTCCCGGCTTCGTCAAACAGAGCCCATTGTATCCTATTAAAACTCACGAAGGATCCAAAAGGAAAAGAAAACCAGCGGCAACCCCAGAGCTGGTGTCAGTGGGCACGGACAAGTGCAAAGTGAGCTGGCCAGAGCAGGTCCCCTCTCCACCACCGAACCACGGCCGGTTCCCTCCTTCGTCCCGCTTCCCCTTCGGTTACAGGTACCGTCCCCGACACTGCGAGAGCCTCAGCGGGGCCGGCGGGGGAGCCGGGGCGGCAGCGGCCGGGGCGCCGCGCTGCCGGGCTGGGCTCGTCCCTCCGCCTTGCGGCGCTGCCTTGGCCGGGGCTGAGAAGGGAAAGAGGTTTTACAGATAGAAACACAATGCCAGCGCTTTTACCACAGAAAATTACTAAAAGTTTGTTCTGCCTGCGCAGTTTAACTTTATATTTCAATCTACACCTTTTAGTTATGATTGCAGGCAGCTCAAAAAAGGAAGTAATTTAATTTTCAGACAATAAAATAATAAATTCACGAAGTAGAGATTATAGATATAGCGATTCATTCTAAACTCTCCGTGATTTGATAAAGAACTTGGGGAAAAAAAAATAAAGCCTTTTCAAACTGCTTTGCATGTTAGAGACATTCAAGAAACTTCCCATCCTTGTGTTTTCCCGAAGACTTTAAAGTATTTATAGTTACTTCAAATTTATTCTCATCAGGAACAGCTATCTGTAGCTAATTCACGTTAATAAGTTTTCTAAAAATGGGGCTGTTTTTGCTTTCACTGCTCTAGCAGAAGGCTGTTTGACACCATGCGAGCCCATGAGGCGGTTCCGTGCGCTGCTGATTTCGCCCTCTGACGGTTTTCGGAAGCCGTTTGAGATCCCGCCCGGCCCTGGCGCAGGGCCCGTCCGCGCCCGCGGCTCTGGAGACCCCCATGTCCCCGGGAGGGCTCTGGGCTGGTGCAGAGGACTGCGCTCGGCGCAGGGCTGCAGCGCAGGACACTCCATTAGCTGCTAACTGGGAAAGCTGCGTGCGGAAGGGGTGGTGATCTGCTTCTCAAAAACCCAATAATGGGGAAACCATACTGGAAAATCTGCAATTAACTAATTGCGATTAGAATACAAACCTTATTAAATTCCCCTCTGAACTTAATATGTTATCAAAATGACTTTTTTCCATTAGCAGGTATTTAACATTCCCGAAGTTAGACACTATTTGAGAGACTGTTTTTGAAGATGTTTCTAATGAATTTTAATACCTTTTCTTACAGCGGGAGCCTTTGCGCTCAGGCTGTTTCTGCTGCTCAGTCACAGCCACGTCCAGCGCTGGCCAAGAGGGGCCGCGGTGGGAGCGCAGCGGCTCGACGGGCAGCTCTGCCTGCACGGCTCCCCGCACCCCTTGGGGCTTCAGCCTCTCCCCACAACTCAGCTGTGGGAATTCTGCTGCGACGGTGAAAACTTCCACTCCCTATAGCTCTGCAAATGTCTTCGGTGGCATCTTTAGGGCCGTCACATTTCTGCTCTATTACCAGCATCTGGCTTTTATGTTTTGTTTTTCTCCTTCCCCCTCTTTTTGGTTGGCATGTCAAAAAAAATTGAAGTCTAGCTTAAATCCACTTAAGATGAGAGTATGTAGATAGATAATGCTGCAAGATTGGACACCATCTGTTCCATCTCAGAGATGTATAGCACACAAGCAAGAGAAGTGTCTCAGTGGAGGTTATTTAAAGCATAAGACTGGCTATCTCCTGCCTCTCCAAAGGGAGGGCGTTGCTCCAGAGTTATTCTGCATGCCGCGGGACTAGAGGCATTTGCACAGCTCAGCACTGCAGCTGAAGCAGGAGCCGTTCTCGGCCGCTCCTCCTTCCCTGGGTATTTGCAGTGGAGGAGGCAGGGAACCCCGGTCCCTGTCCGAGTGAATCAAATCACTGATTTGTCTCAAGAGTTTTGCTGTTTTTCATCCTTCTCTATGCATATATAAGCAGCTGTGATTTTTATACAGCAGTTGCAGCTCCTACAAGTTCACCAAAAATTGAGAAGTAGATTATTTTGCCACAATCAATTCAATCATATTCAATCAATGAAAGCAGAAAAAAACCTCCAGCAAATCTACCTGCAGAGGAGAAAGCGCAACAGTTTTGCTCCCTACTTAATGCACAGGGTACAGAGGGCAGGGTGAGACCTCGAGGGTTTAAGCAATTCTGCAGTCGTCACCGAGCGGGTCAGGAGAGGCGGTTTGCAGGCAGGGCCGGCACGGGCACCCGCTGCCGCTCGAGGCAGCTCCACGCGAAGGGGCACCCCCGGGAGCACCAGCGTCACACGGGGCCGCGCGGAGGCTCCCGCGTGCGCCGGGGCCGGAGCGGCTGCTCCGCCGGGACGAGCGCCCGGCACCGGCCGGCCAGGAGGGCGCCCAATGTTGGCCACAAACGAAACCTGATCGGCTGCGAAGGGGGAACAGTGACTGGAGCCTCCCACGGAGCTCTGCCTTCCCATCAGGATCTACTCTCCAAAATAGCTACTATTTTCTGACATCTTTCACACTGCAACACCTTGATCCCCAAGAAAGTTGTACATAACTGGGGATGTGGACAGGGTGGTGTTCATAACCAGCCTTCCCAGCTTACGAGATCCAGAACCCAAGCCTGCACTCACACCCCATCACACACCTTGGTCCCTGCATCTTTTCATTTCTTTACTTGCATTGTGGTCTCCATCACAGCCTGTGTCATGGGTTTCATCGGTTACTAACCAGAAGTAAAACCACATCCTGTCCCTGGTAAGAGCAAGGCCGTGACAGCTGACCTGACGTGCAAGAGTCTCTCCCAGGTTTGCATAAACCTGCTGCTTGCTGTCTCCTGCTTCGCTCCTGCTGCCTATAAATAGAAAAAGCAGGAGTCTGTCAAGATCCTGTCAGTCACCTCCTGCTGGGTTTTTTTTTTTTAGCTTCCCTTAGTTGTGACTCATTTTTTCCTTTAATATGTTTTGGCAGGACTGAGATAATTCTTTTAGTAAACTAGTGAAAATAGTTTCCAGCATGTTAGCAATCTATGCAATTCTTGTCAAATCAGTGCTTTTTTAATACAGTGGTTTGGATTGACCTGACTTAGCTCTAAGCGTACACAATCAATCAAAATCAAACTTTACACTGCATACAACTCACTCATTTTTAATAATTTGCACAGTGAAATATTTTGCCAGTTCTGACATGTCACAGGCTCGCACTGAAAGGCAATGGCTTGTTCAGCTTTCTCTAATCCATTACAACATTTTCATTTCACTCTTCTCTTTGTAAAAGTCAGATGAATATATTAGAACTTAAAGTAGATTTCGATGCCATAACATATCATGATGATGAGTGCCTAAGATACAACATCTCTGACTGCAGCAAATTCCTAAAATATATCTTTATTTTATCCATGTTATTTAAGATAACCATCATTCTGCTCTACCTTGTGACATTGATTTTTTTTAAGATATAGATCTATTCTTAATGCTTATAAAAAATACATGTTCTTGTTTAGTTGCTCACATTTTACTGTTCATTTATAAGCAGTCCAAATTCTGCAAAGTCACCGATAAATCTGTTCCAGAACAGAAGTGTTTAAAGGATCTAGTACCTTACGCTGGAACAAGCTGTAAATTGTCTATGGAAGAACACCGGGTCCAAAGCCAGCTCAGATGTAAACACCTCACCCCGTTGAACTAATTCAGAGTTGCGTTTTGCTCTGGGAAGAGCTGTGTCCTGCACAAGGAACAGCTTTTGCTCCTGCTCGGTTACACGCGGCTGGGAAGCACCCGCTTGTCCTCCTCGCCTCCAGAGAGGAACCCTCTTTAGTGCCTGCTCGGGTCACACTGACAGGACTGCGACCTCGGCAACAGGCTGAAGGTGCTGACGAGGGCCACCACGTCTGTCACCACCATCTTCAGCAGCATTCATTCCACAAGGTTAATATTAGAGCATAAAATACCACCAACCCAGGCTTTAAGAGTACCGTTTGACTCTCTAGCCAGGTACATATTCCTTCTGCTACAGATTTAGCATCTACACACATTACTTCTCAAATCTGTTTTTAATTGAATTTGTTTTTGTAATGCAGTTACATGTGCATTGTTTGATACATGTGAATTACAGTAAGTATACTCTTTTAGAGTATAAATTTTATCAATGTGCTTCATAAATAGCAATATTCTCCCATTTCATAGGATAACAAGAACAAGGCACCAGTTTCTTTCAGAGATGGAGTATTTCCCTGAAGAATCAATGTATGCTCTAACAGATTTCCATCTCTTTATAGAACTTTCAAAGAACAGTTATTGCCATTCAATTATCATGCGTCATTAAACAAATTAGAATCTATATATTACATACTGCTAGTTAAAAAATTATCACCATACGGCATTGCTGTAACAGTATGCTGGTAAGAAAACACCAAGTGAAAACTGTTTTCCAGTCCTTGTTTATTATGTTTGTTGAACAAGGATCCTAAATAAAAGATACCAAATTATAGAAGAAAATGCAATTTTTGCAATTGTCTTGCTCCCAAAGGGAAGAGCTGACCCAATGCGACGCTGGAGCAGCGCGCGGTGTATTGCCTCGCGCACTGCGCCTGGCCTGCTCTCACGCGCAGCCCAGCTGCCACGTCCTGCTCCTGCACAACACGAAGCAGAGGACGACGACAGGCTTAGATAACCCAAACCAAGGCAAGGTAAAACATCTGTGTGTGTAACCCCCCTGCAGGCCTGGACATAGTGTGTGACCACGAGCCATTGGCTCCATCCTAACCCATCCTCCCTCTGCAGACCACTGTGCCACTCTACAAGAAAACACGGGGCCATTTGCAAGTACCTGCACGTCCCCTCCTGCACAAAAGCCTCACTTTTGCTGACCAGGGGAAAAACTGCACGCGAGTCCCTCCCTGCTGGCCTCAGCACATCTCCTGGCCCCGGAGCAGCCAGGCCGCCAGGCCATCCCGCAGGCAGCTGCAAACCATTGCAGAACACAGTCTGGCAGGTACCTCACCGGGGAAATATAAATATCCCTCCTTCGCTGATGAGCATTCAGCGCTTCACGTTACAGCAGAATGTGACTAGCTCTGGACTCCTGCAGATCTCAGGGCGACACTCAATTTTAGTACAAAACACCAGGCACTGCGTAAAACTTAATTGCCCCTGTGTGTTGTAAACCCAAGGACTGATCTTCAGTCGGTGTTTGCAGGCACAGATCCCTGACTTCTCTCTCCCTGCCCTGGCTCCTTACCAGACGAAATGGTGTTGGTAACATTTCATTTCTTTCCTCTTTCTCTTTTCCCAGCCCTTCCTCAGTGGGTTGCATGTAACTAGTCTGTCTTTTAAGGAGAAAGCTCTGCTGTTTGAAACTGGAGAAGGATCTGGCACCGTCACCTGCGATGTCTGGGGCTGCAGGAGGCGACCTCGAAACCTGGAGCAGCGCAGAGGCCCCGCGGGAGCTCGGCCCTGGGGCAGAGCCGCTGCCCGCGCTGCCGAGGAGGCCGTGTGGGGCCGAGCGGGGTCACGTCACCCCCGAGCAGCGGGCAGCGGGTGACTCTGCAGCGCAGTGTCCTGCCGGAGCAGATCCCCACGATCTCAGTGAAATCACAACAGAAAATCGAGAGAGGCAAGAAGCGCATCCACGATTTTTGAATCTCACTCCAAAGTGCAATAAACTGTCACCCCCACTTCTACTTAAAGGTTATTAGTTTTTACCTTGTATAGTCCTTCACAAGTGTTGTAGGTGATGAGTAATGACAGTTTTTGTATATGTGTGTGTATATAAATATACACACACATATATACACTCCCTCACATCTGAAATCTATGCCAAAGAAATTATTTTTCACATCATTTCTAGTGTCATCTTTGATTAATTTTCATCTCTTCTCTCATTATGGCTCATCCCTCATTTTAAAGGTGTCCTTCAACCAGGATACTGGGGGAGAATTGAGAAGTGAAAGCGAACAAGGAATAATCTAAAGGTAGAGTCTTGGAAGGGTTTTGAACAGCAGCACCTCCGGCTTAACACTCCTGTCTCCAAATTGCTTCCTGCTATATACGACTTCTTTAGTGAATTAGCTTTAACTAGAATCGATTCATTGAATCCTAGGGGCCATATATAACCTCTTACATCTTGTTAATCAAAGAATGAAAGTATATATATATAAGTCTCTGAGAATAACAGTGGGGCATGCAATAGTTAAATGGAGCCAAAACGCCCAGAAATACGAACCTGCTCGTGCGGTTTATCCCCTCTCCTCCTCCCGCCCCAGCTGCTCGGGTGGCTCCACGCCGGGAGATCGAGTCCCTCAAGATGAAGCCTCGTTGTCACGGCCCCAGCCGCCCGACGGTCACTAAACCGCTTCATGGGAACATTTCAGAGCGGCCCTTCTCGTGCCGCCCCGAAACCCCGCTCTGCCACACGGCAACGGCTTCGAGGGCTTCCAGCTCCCGGCTGCGCTGTGGGAAGCAGCGTTCCAACAATCGGTGACCCTGCCGAACCCAGGCAGAGCTCTTTCTACACAGGATGCTCTCACAGGTCATCGCAAACAAGGATCCTGCCGACCTGGACGCGGGTCCTTGAACTCTACGGTCCCACTGACATTAGATGTATATTTTAAAACAAGATCGGTCAGTATATTATCGCACATCTATTACACAAATGGAAAATAATATACAGAAAGCTACTTAACTTCCTTTAAGACATGTCTCAGCTACAGCATTTGAACCAACAGACATGACCACGGCTCGCTGACCGGCACAGAACGGCTGAGGTGGGAAGGGGCCTCTGGAGATCACCCAGTCCAACCACAAACATCGTCCCCCGCCAGCACAGGGATTGCTCAGGAAACGAGCACCTGCCTGTAAGCACACCAGGTGTGCAACAAGGAAGCAGTTTATTCCTTCCCTAATACAAAATTAAACATTACGAAGCTCTGAGAGTGATAGATTTTGCCCCATGGGAGATTAGCTTCAGTCATACAGACAAAAAACATTTCTCTTTTGTTACCACGCTCAGTTTTAACAGCTGGGAAATACATCTTTTTTCCTCAAATGAGCACACTCAAAACAGTGTTCTACCTCCCTATCCCCACATACATTATTTTTTTGGAGGGGGGAATGAGAGGGTGAGGTTGTGGAAAAGGACAGTTTAATCAAAATATAAAATTTCCATGCGAAAACAGTTTCCTAAGCCATTGGATGCTATTCTGGAAAGACTCAGGCTTAAATCAAGATTCACTTCCATATCTGCTACCAGTTAATTTCTTGCACTAGCATAAGCAAGAATCAGGAGTTATGCTATAGGAAGCCCAGTGTAAAGAGAGCACGTGGCCATGATTTATGCATTTCTCGGATGTATTTCAATGCTTGCATTTGCATTTAAAATCCAATGAAAAATTTATGACTGTTAAACTTATCCCGTATGTCATAATTAAACACAAACAATCATTTCTAAATAACTGTTTACCTCATTGCATATTCAATCGAGCAATTAATCCCAATGACTCTTTCTCCTTGTAAATAAATAGAGGAGGTAACATCTTCTGCCACGCCGCATTCATAACTGGATCGCGAGGAAGATGAAGAGTCAAACTGACATTTCGAGACACAGCGGTTACCTGCTTAATAAATAGATCGGAATTCCTGTCATTTTCAAATAGATGCCTTGTTCCCTTGCGAAGTATTTGTTCTGAGAAAAGCTTCCCAAGGAGATTCATGGGACAACAGCTCTTCAAGCATTACTCTTCATACAGAGCAGGAAGCAGTTTTCCTCCCAAATTTTACCGCAGCACCTGTGACCTGAGGAGGGGCTTTGTATAAGCCAAGCCTGGCACCTCGCCAATCCAGGGGTCCAAGGTCGCTCAACTCGTGCTCTTTCCCACACTCGGGAACCTCCCTTTTCCCAGGTTTTGCTAATGCGACTTCCAAGTGCCAGCAAAATGGAGCACATCCGGGGTTTCGGAATGGCCTTTGGCTGCAGAATGCATGAAACCGCTGGTCTTCACAGAGCTGATAACTGCCTAATGAAGAACAGGAGAACGGATATACTCAGAAAACTACCTGAAGAACTGGCAATTTATAGAGGCCTTAGTATAAATGATAAACTCTTGTGTTCTGTGTATCTGTTTGCACCAGAAATGAAGCTTGCATTGGGAGATCTGGTGAACGGAGCTGAAGGATGGTCCTGCTTCCTGCTAATTCCCATCTTAGGCAGAGAGGGAGAAGATGGAAGTGCCGCTGAGGAATCGGCCATCCTCTCACGCTCACGTCTGCTTCGCGCGGGCCGGCAGGGTGGTGCCATCGCCCTGCCGAGGTACCGGCCACGCTGGGTCTTCCAGCGGCTGGAAAACTCCAGCCCTGCGGGCTGCCAGCTCCCACCAGCACTCAGCTCTCCAGGGAAATCAGATTCTACAGAGTGCTTAATTTTGCATATGTCGTTTTTTATGCTAGTGCTAGGACTCTCATATTCACAGTTGTTTATTTACCCAATCCTTGTGTAAACACACTTTCATGGGTCAAAAGCATTACAGGAAAACCATCAAAAATATTTGTACAGAAGGTGCAGTAAGGGAACTGCTGCTATTCCAACAGCCCTGCTACACTCACAAGGGGCCTATTCCCTGTCCGTTCTGTATTGATACAAAATTGCTGTTTTACAGGAAAAGAGATTTAGCGCCGTTAAGGATTCGTCTCCTGCTTTCCGGGAGGAGCACAGCCACTCGGCTGCTCCGCACAGGTCCGTGTCACCCGGCCTTGCTGCCGGGGATCCCTCCCTGCGCGTGCAGAGCCGGCACCGGCCCAGCTCCCGCCTGGCACCTGCATTGTCATCTCCAGCAAACCGCTCAAGTCATTACCGCCGTGGCTCACCCGGCCCTCTTGGCAATTAGGCGCACTGGTTAGGAAGATTTTTATATTACATTACAGATTCCTCCAAAGAGGAGCAGACCAGATAATCTTGCTTCCCCCTCCTATTCTTTACCATCCCTCTTAGCAGCCCCAGGAACTTCCCCAGCACTGCCCTTTATCAAGGGTTGTAATTGTCACCGCGGCGGTTTCCCTTGTATGTCCCCTACCCTGGGGACAGAAGAGGTGGCCTGAGGCTCCTCTCCAAGCCACCGAGTGCTGACACGGGAGGAAGCCCATTTTGCGAGTGACAGGGAAGAGCCCCTGCCTTCCGCCTGCTGATCAACAACACGTTTCCTTGCTAACGTGTGAATGCAGAAATCTGGCTCTCCTGCTGCCCTGCCCTGCCCTGCTCGTCCCAGCGCAGGGTCCCGCCGGGAGGCTGCCCGGAGAGGGCTCCAGGCCGGCGGCCTCCGGGGAGGAAGGCGCGAGGAGACCGGCCAGGCTGAAGGAATGCTCTGTGACATCTGCTAAGAATTACAGATATTCGTCTTTCTTGCCCTGGGAGTTATTCCTCATTACACATCAGTGCCTGCTGTGGCCACACGCAGGGCGCTGAGCGTCTCAAGTGCCCAGACGCTGAGCTGGGAATGACATTGTACCCGTGGCGGCGCTGTGGCCCGTGGCTGCTTCGTCTTCCGATGACCCTGCCCACGCGCTGGAGGCGACACAAGTCTTGCGGCTGCTGCGCACGGAGGTCGCGGTGGCTTTGCCCTGTGGTCTGGCTGCTCTTTTCCCTTGGACCTGTTCCTGCCTGGAAGCACAGTCTATAGTTTATGCCTGCTCAGAACTCGGCTACAATGCTCTCATGCAAGCCTTTTTATTTTTATTTTTCAAAAAAGCAGCAGCTCTGATTACAAAGGCAACATATGAGCAGGAATCAGAACTGCATATACACAAAAGCTGAAAATATATGTCTATATTCCTATGACAAGGCTTCGTACAGCATATGATGAAAACATGCTGAAAGAGATTAGCACCCATTATGCCTTCTGTTTTCTATCAAAAGATAGCAGTTCTAGCTTAACATTTTGGCATTCCGTTCTTTGTAGAAATATATAAAAAAATCAATTTAATCAGCTTTCTGAACAGCAAAGAACAATCTGCTGCCCTTAATGGGTAATATCCTCTTCCATCAAGGCTGCCCATAGAACTTCACTGTCTTCCATAAAGAACAGTTTTAATGGGTTACTAAGAAAAGAATGGCTATAACTAAAGTTTGATAGCCTTTTTCTCTTCAAGCCTGGCAAATTTCTTTCCCCGAGTAAAGCACTCATTTTAAGTGCACGTACCTTTGCTAAGTTCCTGAAGAAATTCTGGGTATTCCATCTCCCCAGCTGGCTGTGTCTGCCGAAGTCTGTCTGCACAGGCTTCCTTGCAACTGTCAAATCCAAAGCCATCCTCAGCCTCGGTGTGTTTTCTTCTCCCTTCACACCCTTCTGCAGCCTGACAAGCTGCCTTAAACAAGCTGCCGTAATTGCTCACCCACGAGATGGGCCACACGGACAGGAACACACAGCTTCTCCTGCATGTCACTTACTTGTGATACGGGGTCCAGCAAGCACAGACAGGCTGAATTGTGGGCAAACGTATCTTAGATGTGCAGCCCAGAGGAAGCTTGAAGAGCATCTACTGTCCTACAAGCCATAAAGCATTCCAGTGACTCTCTTGCAAAGACCAGGCGCCACGGTGAAGAGCAAACACGATAAAAATGATGCAGTGCTAGAGGAAGACTGCAGGAAAGTTCAAGATTGGAGGTCCCTGGGGTGGAAGATAATTTGTCGCATGAAAATACTCACCCAGTGTTGGAAAGAACCATTCGCTCTTTAAGGCATCTTTAGGGAGAGGTGGCCTTGGTGCTCTGAGTACACTCAGGTGCAGGGTCGGGTTGGTCTTTCTTCCTGAAGAACAAAGCATCTATTATTCATCTGAGCAAGGCATGACAAAACCCTAGTGAACTGATAGCTGCAATATCCCGTGAATGGGAAAGTGCCATTAACCTTAACGACAGCATCTGGTTTATAAACACACGAAATGGAGACAGATTAGATGAACTTTGCAAACTTTTATATATGTGCATGTTAAAAGATCTTGCTTGCTAAGCTATTTTTTTCTTTCTAAACTCCCAATGCCCTCGTAAAGTCAGTCAATACACTATTACAATCACTTGGGGAACAGTAAACCTTTGAAAGATGGCATTTGCACTGTGGATTTATAGAAATCATTTGAACTACTGTAAGCCTTGAAGATAACTCTAAAACATGTTTTGATTTCTCAATAATTTCCTGAGAATCATTAAAAGCAATGAGAATGGTGCAATCTGGACAGACACAGGATGGGAAAGCACTGAAAGGAGGAGAAAAATATTGTCAATCCTTAAGAAAATGTATAAAGAGCCTCCCAAAAGAACAGACTCACTCAGTAGGAGAGAGACAAATAGAGTTTTCGCTGCATGATGATATTCACTGATCAAAATATTCAAACACCTGCAAGTCAAAGGGGACAGTGCCCTGCAGGAGCGGACCCAGGCTCTGCAGGGCCCTCGGTGGCCGGGACAAGCTGGCAGAGGAGGGAAGGGAACTGCAGCGACTCGCGGGGCTCGGGAGGTGCCCGGCACCGTTCAGACCCCCAGTGTGCCGGGGTCCCCGCGAGACGCGAGCGCCTCTCGTGAACAAGACGTTGCTGCCGCCCCCAACACACGACATAACCCTGGCTTACGACCACCGGATTGCGGTGTTAAATTTGAAAGCAGCGCTCTGTCCCTGAAGAGCCTCCCCAAACCCTGTTCTCTCTTATTAAATATCCATTTCAACCTCTTTTCCCAAAGAGGCAGCAGGAGCAGACACCACCCTAACACACCGTGCTGCAAACCTGTGCGCTGCATCCAGCTAAGGAGGGTAGAAAGGCCCATCTGGCCGCCCAGACCTCAGAGCGTGCAGGCCCTCCTCCCAACCAGCCACGGCCCAAGAGCATCTCGCCAGCCTCCCCTCTGCCCTGCGCTCGGGGCGTCACCTCCCTCCCAGGGACCCAGGTGCCCTGACACCAGGTTCGGTGTCACCCTGAACCGTGGGCTCCCCGCAGCGCTCCGTTTCAGAGGGACCGTCACAGCCCGCTCGGCACCCAGAGCATCTCGCGGTGAGGGCTTCAGCGCCACGCTGACGGCTGCCTAAATCTTACTGCAAACCCACAGCATCACCACGCCATGGGCTGTTCCTGGGGTTAATGAGAGCCAAGCGAGTAGTCAGCAGTACAGTGCTAGTAGAGTTTCAGTTAATTTAGCAGATTATGCCGGATGTACACTACAGTCTATTTAACACTCTATTTCATTAACCTTAGCTATGACAAACTGTGCTGCTGCATGGTGCGCTTAGATCACATTCATCAGCCCACCACGGCTGCAGAAACACCACGTTCTTCTCACTGAGAGCAGGAGAATTTGTTCACCCTGCCTAGAAGTCCCTTCTGCTCTCCAGGCAGGCTGAACTGCTGTATGTCCTGTGCTGGGTGCATGGGTCCTACCAGGAAGGGTCAGCGTGACGGGACTGCAGGAAGGGTCATTGCGATGGGACTGCAGGAAGGGTCATTGCGATGGGACTGCAGGAAGGGTCAGCACGATGGGACTGCAGGAAGGGTCAGCGCGATGGGACTGCAGGAAGGGTCAGTGCGATGGGACTGCAGGAAGGGTCAGCACGATGGGACTGCAGGAAGGGTCC
>JAWLRI010000674.1:3311844-3351676 GCA_034781795.1 Crypturellus tataupa
TGGTCGCGGGCACCGGGCCGGCGCTTCTCGCTGCTCCAGCGGCCCCAGAGCCGCTCTGGAACAGAACCGGCGACGAGGAAGGTGGGAAAACCAGGAAACCGAGCGCCTACGACGAAAGCACCACCACCACCCACCCACAAAAGGGTTCCTGCCGCCCCGTCCCTTGCCCTGTGCGCGGGGTTTTCTTGCAGGTGCTCAGCCGGACGGACGGGCCCACGGTGGCGGCGCCGCTCTGAGGGCGACCGGAGACCCGGAGCTCAAAACGGAACTCGAGGGGATTTTAAAACTTTGGTTATCTTTGTCTGGAGCAAACGTGAGCACTAAAATGGGTACCTATGAAAATTGTTTTGTTTCTGCACACCATACGTTCCACCCACCAGCATTCCCATAATCGGCACGGAATACAGCAAATAGTTTGTATTCTTTGTACAAGGGAAGAGATAAGCCCTTTACAGGAAAAGATTAGATGGCAGTCTAAGTGAGCGTGGCTATTAATAACGAGCCCCGGCCAGAAGGGAGCCATAAATCATACTTAGCACCTCTCGCTGCATTCCTGGAAAGATGAATCTAACAGGCTGCCTTGCAGCGGGAGAAAGGAAACGACACTAAACAGCTGCTCGTTATTGTCAAGGACCGAAACACAATGAAGTTGACTCAATTATGAGCCCTTTTAAACACTGCCATGTGCCTGGAGGGTATGAGACACGCAGTACAAAACACGCTGTTTCCCTCTACTGTAAACACAGGTGCTTGGAGGGTACCTTCTACGGAAGGGCGCATAGATGCTAGGGACTTAGAGGAGCCAAGAATAGACAATCAAGATGAAAACCCGCTTCACGTTAAGGAACGACCTGTCTCCTTCCTGCCTGCTGCACATCTGCCCCCGGCTGGCATCCAGGAAGGAATTTTGCACCTCAGCAGATCCTACGAGCTTAGGCACTGAGCACCAGAAATTCCTCTAGGAAGGACTTAAAGTAAAGGGAAACCGTTACCTGAATTATAGGAACAAAATCAGCCAAGTAATGTGCATGTTGGGGCATGCGGTGATAGAAAGCTCTGCATGAAAGGGGAAGCGTGAGCGGTGGGAGACTGCTCCAACCTGGAACGAGGGACAAAAGTGGAGACAAGTTATTTACTGCATCACGACCGTAATTCTGTTTAAAAGAGCAGGTGGGGGCAGGATGGATTTTAGAAAACAGCACCACGAATCTAAATCTTTGCCAAAACCTACTTCTGTATAGAGCTATCTAACACTGGAGATCAAGTCAGTGTCAGCACATGAAAGGCAACCCAGAAGTGTTTCGTAAATCCTTTTTCTGACATTGAGAGCGACTGTAAAATGTGTTGGCACCAGAATGTGATGTACAGCGCTCCTGTCTGCTTGATGGATCGGTGGATTGTGAGACATCGTGACAAATTATCTCCATCTTCTGGGTGCAGATTAATTTTCTAGGTCATTTAATAAATTACTGAAAAAAGTATTTGAGGAGCAAACAGCTCAGATGGAGTTCCAGTGATGTGACACCTCTCCCTGAAAATGTTCTTTTGGATTTATCAGAGTAGATGGCTCCTTTGCTACCTTTTTTTGCAAGGTGATCATAACGCCATAAGGACAGTGCTTACTTCTTATCTAGTTGTGCAGATGGAAGTTGAATTTGATGCAGGAAAAAAAAAAAAAAAAACCCTCCTAAAGAAGAATGCGACCCTGGTACAAACTCCTGTGTAAGGTAACAGCATTTGATTAATTCCCATGAGAGTCACACCAAAACGTGCATCATTATAACCAGTGTATTTGGATCCAAGTGCTCAGTTGGCAGTAGGATTCAGTAGCTCTGCACAGATGCACGCTTCCATTTTATGAAGTTGCAGACAAATGCAGAAAAATGCCACCTCGTCAAAGCACCGAGTGGAGCACTCGGCTACTCATGTCCCCCGCACCCTTGGCAGTTGCACAGCGTCATTCCAGGCCCAACTTTCAAAGCTACATAGGTACCTGGACTCGCACAGCTCTTTTAGAGATGCGCAGGTATAACAGATCCCTGAACGTCTTGGGAGAAAGAGAGTCTACTTCAGGGTTACTGGGAAAACTGTTCCTCGAACCAGCAACTGTCGAGCTCGTCTCTCGTCTCAGCTTCATGTGCAAGACAGGAACCCGCTAACACACTCACAGCTGCTGCCCAAGCACCTGGGATCTTACGGACACGGGAGACGGAAGGGACAGCGAACCAAGCGTCTCATTCTCCAGGCGCTGCCTCCAGGCTGCCGGTGGAACCCAGCGTTCCGCACGTCCCCAAGCGCTGAGCGACCCGGCACAGACCCCACCGGCGCTCGTGGCTGAGGATGCACACAGCTCGCCCTGCTGCCAGTACGCCAGAGGGATACGCTGCAAAGGCCGGGCTTCGCAAAGGAGTATTTCACCTGATCCGCCTCCTAAGAACAACTGGAGCTCGCGTCTGATTGAACAGTAATCTGTACTCTTAGGGGGCTGCAGAAATTTGGTTTCTAAGGGAATTTGACAGCAGCTCTACTAGTTTATGGAGCAAGAGAAAAGGCACTTAAGGGGATTTTGTTTGTCATTTGAAAATTAGCCTAGAGAAAATAGAATCTTCTATTCAAATTTAATTAAAAACTGATGAATGAAAAGCCTTATGAAGTTCTATTCTTACAGAACAAGAACGTTGAACAATGCCGATAAGCAGTAAGAATAAAACGAGAACAAGAGATTAAGAATTAAAACCCAAACAAAAACAGGCCATGCTGAGCTCCAGTGCAATCCAGTGGTTCCAGCAGACTCACACAGGAACAGAACCGACCCCACAACGCCTAGCAGGAGTTTGGAAAGCAGCACACAGGGGGTGCCTAAAATAATTAGCTGTGGCTGATCTGATTTCCTAATAGAACATGGATATCTAAGAGTTTCATTTGCTGAAAAGGAATCAATTTCTGGAAATAAGCACACAAAAATACTAAAAATAAAATGCAGTTTTATATTTCTCACATTTACAGAAAATCTACAAATGTACCCAGGAAAAATATGATGATCCAAAAAACCCCAAGATCTGTTAATTGGATATATTTGCCTGGTCAGGAGCTTTTTGATGTCCCTTCAGGAAATTCTGCCTTCCCCTCCCTCAGGCCCCCACACCAGTACTTTGACTTATAAATAAATGGTCTCTGATTCAACATTACTCTGCTGATAATCCCTTAGGTCCCTGCAGAACAAAAAGGATCCAGGTACACAGCAATAACCTGCTGTCTCTGCACTCCATACCACACACAGCTAACACTGACACGCGGGGGATTTGCTCTTCCTGCTCATTAACCTCCTTGTGCTGCCCCTCGCACAGCCCTCCGACCAACAGCAACACAGAGCAAACCCACCTCCTTTAACCACCATATTTTTCTTTTCACGATCGTCTCCTCCAAAAGGCACAAACCGAAAGCGAGATGCAGCACTAGTGGCCTTTTGTGAGCTACGTTGAGGATAGAAGTAGCATGGCTCCCTAGATAAATATATAGTTCATTACACGTGTTCTGGATCACTGTGTTCCACTGATCAAAAGCCTAAACCACACATTAGCGACACTAAGGAGCTGAGTGATGATCGAGTGACATGAGAAAACACCCGTCGGGAAGGGGCGGGAAGAGGACGGTGCCGCTCGGGAGCGCCGGGGCAGGAGCTCCGGGCAGGGAGCACCCTGGGGCTGGCGGCTGCCGACATCCGAGTCCACGACCCGGCCCTGTCCCATCCTCAACAGACACCCACCGATTTCACAGCCCCGGTGTGAGCCACAACCCTCTCTTGCCATTCCTGCACTCCTTTCTCTTACTCTGTCCTGCAGTTGATTCAGGAGCCTAAACCTTTCTTTAATGGGATATTTGTGTTTATGCCTCTGCTTCTTTGTATTTAAACAGGAGGGCTCGCAGCTGTCAAAACTGCTGCATTCGGGTATGTTTGCAAAGAGACAAGAGCTGCACTAAACCAGCAGCAGGAGAGTGCACATTGCTGACTGTTTCTGCCTCCCCTTCCTCTCTGGGAGTTCTTGTCTAGGTGTTGATAAATTAAACTAGGCATCTCCTTTGACTAAGATGGATGGCAAGCTTAAATGATATCCACTGCACAAATGGCTGATTTGTGTATTCTTCCATTCAGGATTAGGCTAATAAGATGTTCATTTATGGATCTATTACTCAGCCATTTAACTGTGTAAAATGAGAGGAGTGGGTAAGTTCTCCAATCCAGGCATTGATTTCCCTCTTTTCAGGCCATGCAGAGGATTTGCTAAAGTACTTTAGTAGGATATATTGAAATATTCATTAAGCTGACACAGTACTTTAAAATACATTAGAAAAAAATACATGTGTTTGAAAACTGCAGGTTTGAAGCAGCTGTGTCCCCCCGGCCACTTCGGGGACAGACTGGCAGTCACAGAGCCATGGAGTCAGTATGGTTGCAAAGGACCTTCGAGATGATCATGTCCAACCGTAAGCCCCTCACCACCCTGCCTGCTAAACCATGTCCCCAAGCGCCTCCTCTACACGTGTCCTGAGCACGGCCAGGGACGGGGACTCCACCTGGGCAGCCGGTTCCAATGCTCGACTCCTCTTTCCATGTAGAGATTCTTCCTGATGCCCAACCTGAACCTCTCTGGTGCAACTTGAGGCCCTGTCCTCTTGCCCTCTCCGTAGCTACTCTGGAGCCCAAGCCCGGCCTCGGTGCAGCCTCCCTCCGGGTCCGCTTCAGCCTGTGGGGTCCGGAGCCCGGCGGCTGCCGCAGCACCGAGAGGACCCGCGTGCTCGGCCCCCGCTCAGGCATCCTCTAGCCCATACGCGTGCAGGGACGGCTAGAGACCAGGAGCGCCGTGCCGAGGAGCAGAGAGCACGCGGAGCAGCAGGGCTGTCCACTGGGCAGAGCGCGGCCTCTCGCACACCGCGCGCTGGGGTAAAGCACGGCATCGCGCAAGGTGCGACAGACGCAAGTCGCAGATACCAAGCTGCTGGGAGATCACTTGCCGATACAGACTGAGCTACCCGCATCAGGCAGTGCTACCTGCAGCTAGACGTGCCTAGAAACAAAGAGGAGCCGGCATCAAAAACCACCTTCCTCTTCCCTTCCCAGCCCTGTGCACACATTGTCGACCAGGAATTCACTCCCTGCCCAGCGTTCGGGGTTACAGCTTTACCCCAGGATGCTGCAGGCCAGCAGGATCCTTCTCCCCAGCTTCAGGGGGCTGCAGACCAAGCCTCAGCACATCCTCTGCGCCGGTCACAGCTCACTACAGGGAACGGGATTTTAATATCACTGCTCCGCATTAGAGACAAGGCGATGATTATTCTCCAGTTGTATTAACCCAGCGTCTTACTCTGCTGCTCAACTTTAAACATGAGTTTGAACGAGCACTCCTAACAACGCTGGCACTTTCTGGTGACAGGAAACAGGAGTGCACAGAGGAGCTCTCAATTCATACTTCATCTGCCAGGTCACAGTTAATTTAACAGATCCCAACATTCATACAACAAATTACCCCTCCAGAAAACTGAGCTGGTGCCAGGATACAGCTGCTTTATTTAATATACCTTCTGCGGAACGGAAGCATCTCTCTATACGTGTGCTGACTTTTACTTTATATTAACAGAAAGTTTTATATATACTGTCACTCTATTTCCTCCAAGCAATCTGTCATTTCAAGCAGACAGTTATAAAATAAAATAAAAAATACAAACACAGCCTCAAAGATCTACATCTAGTGTGATGTTTTCTTTCCTGCCTGCTGAAGATAATAGAATATTTTGCAAGGGGTCAGCTGAACAGCACTACTGCGCTCGCTCATCTCGGTTCCAAGCACAAGAGACTCTGCCACTCCTAAAAGCTTTTGGCAGCAGGTTGTGCAAGCAGTATTTGCAGCAGAAGGAACCAAGAGCATCTGCTCCTGCTTCCTTTGGCTCCGCTTTCCTGTGGAGGGTACAAATATACCCGTTAGCTCTGCAGCGTTAAATCGGTTGTCAGATATAAAAGCAGAACAGGAGTAAACTGAAACTTCCTGAGCTGCAGCGGGAAGAGACGCGCACGGGCAGGAGACGGAGGCTCTGCTGCAGCTGGCGCGGAGGGAAAGGCAGCCGGAGCACCCGGCCACCCCGCTGCCGCGCGGGCAGCGAGAGCCGCTGCAGGGAGCTGAACCGCTGGGAGGCTGCCAAAATCCAAGGGGACAGAGACAGGAGGATTCCCACCTGTTGGGGAAGGTGGCTCCTGCTTCTGCAAACCCGACGCTTGTTTAGCGGCACACGCTCCGCCTGAGCTGCCGTCCAACCCCTCTCCGCTGCGTAGCTGGAACCTCACACCTCCCTGCTGAGCGAAGACAGGGCCCCAGGCGAGGGGAGGCCGGCACAGACAGCAAGTCCTGCTCACATGAGCAAGGAGGGTTTCCACCTGCCCGCGTCCCGGGGCTCAGACAGCGCCTTTGGGCTATTCTGGCAGCACCAGTAGCAAATAACATAAGAAATCTCCTGTCCCTTGTTCCTAGGCGTTCAGGTGTCCCTCCAGCCAGCCTCCTGCCTAGCAAACCTTCTCCCCAAATGACCATTCAAACCCAGTCAACAGGCAGATCTCGCAGACGCGACAGCCCCTTTCAGGAAGGTCCTACAAAAACCTCCCATGACACTTCAATGCATCCGATCTTTTCTATCCCACCTGCTTTCAAAAACTGCCCACTGAACTGGGACCAAGGAAAAAGCCCTGCCATACCGTTCTTTCATGTAATGTGTTTAGAAATGTATCTGTTTTACTGCAGAATAATATGCCCAGTTTAGATACTGGTATCTTTCTGTCTTACTGAGATTCTGTGCTAATTCACTATTCATCACAGTAAAACCCAAACAATAAATACACCACAGCTCTGCTGCAGGCAAAATTTTCATCTTTTCCCAGTATAGTTTGCTTCATTATCTGAGCGATCAGCTACCTTACCCATAATGCAGACCCTCCAAATCCACAGTCGGGCACAAAAACCTTAACTTTTTAACTCTAACTGGCACTAATATCCCTCATAACTGCTGCTATGGTTTTCCTCCTATAGTTTAATTATATTAAAAGGTATTGGATATGTAATTTCCTTTAATAATGTGCAAACATTGCTTGCTTCCTTTCCTTGGAAGATTACGTACAACACAGCAGTGATTAATGTCATGATTAATGTCATGAGCTTCAACAGGTAGCCAGAGAAAGCTCCTGATTTACACCTTAACTGAAAGACAGCAGGTTTTTTTTTTTTTTTTTTTTTTTGGCTTTTGCTTTCTTTTGGGAGTCCACAATTATTCAGCATGTGTCATCATTACATTAATCAATATGTGTTTTGTCTTTCACAAATCTGCCTAATTGCTTTTCTCATTTAGACAGCCCTGGAGCAGTTTGCTAATGAACATCGTCACGCACTAACACGGCGTGGCGGATTTACATGTGCCATTCTCAGCAGACATGAAGGAGAAGGGGAAAGATGCTGCCAGTCAGTACAGGTGCTGGGGTCTTCCCGAGTTACTAGCACATCGTTATTGCACAGCAGCCTCTAAATTAAAGACTGGACACACTTTCCATCAACCTGCTGCTCTTTACGCTGTTGCCTACTTCACCTAAGCAAGAACACACACATGTAACAGACTGGATGCTAGCGGGTGACTTATGCCCAGGTCATCTTTAACCTTTTGCTACAAACAGCACTGCTAATTCCAGCCCCGACCTGGGCCAAGCCTCCTGCTCAAGCAGGACTTCAGACAACTATTAATTTCCTCAAACTGAACTTCTCAATACTTAGTGGCCCTCTCTCCTGCTCAACGCGTGGCCTTCGCGAGCGCACTGCAGGTTGTGGACAGAGTCCAGAGGCAGGACGGTTTCTGCAGCTCTTCTGAAGTGTTCGGATCAGGAGAGTTAGAGAAACCTCCTCTGCCACACTAGGATAAAACAGGCCTGGAACAGCAGGGCCAGGATCAGGAAGGTCTTGCTCCACACAGCAGTTTATGGAAGCACATGGGTGGCTCTTGACTCCCCTCATCCAAGGAGCAGATCGGGACATCTCCCCTTGTTATGAAGCCTCTGTCAGTAGGATTGTTTTAAGCAAAGTCCCACAGGGAGACAGAAATACTTTTGAGAAAGGGGCCTTACTGCCATCAGGAATGGACCAGGAGCGAGAAAATCCAGACTTAGACCACAGTTAAGGTGAGTCCATGCAACACAGGTACAAGAGGGCAACAGGGCAATGCGCTGCGGCCAGCACAGCAACGGCAGGGAACGGGGCAACATGAACCTGCAGGACGGGCCCCATGGAGCTGTTCCATGTGGGATGGGGAGGGGTACATCACACAGCACGGTTGACATAAAACAAGTCCCAGAGCCCACGGCCAACCCGCCTGGTGCTGCGGGCAGCACCCGGCATGGCCGGCGCTCCCGGCTGCCCTCGGCACGGCCGCTTACCTGGGGCAGCGCTCTGTGAGGAGGGTCCCACTCGCGCTCCCGCTCTGCGAGGAGGGTCCCGCTCGCAGCGCCAGCCCCACGCGCTCCCGCTCCGCGAGGAGGGTCCCGCTCGCGCCCGCCAGCCCTTCGCGCTCCTGCTCTGCTCGTCCACAACGTCCCCAGCCCACAGGAACCCTCTGCACCCTCGGGAGGGCACAGAGCCCGACTGACGTAACCCCCAGCCCCTGCCCTGCCATCCCCACGGGTTTAACTAGCACCAGCTGCAGCTCATTTCATTTGCTTTTCCCTCTCAGCTTCTCTCTGTCATGGGGTAATTACTCCTGCCAGAGTCTTTCAGCAATCAGCTCCTTGGATAAATATTTTCAGGTGGTTTTATAAATATTTGGCTACATAAAACCTATTCCACACAACAGCATGTTCAACATCAGAAATTTTGGTGCATGTTTGAGCATATAGGCATTCAGTGTGATACACATAGGAGAGAAATAATCTATACATTTTTGTTAAATTCTCTCTGACAAAGGATCAGGAGAGTGTAAGATTTCTTCTCACTTCTCTCATGCCCCCTCCAACTATAGAAATATCAAGCTGTTGTCTTTCCTGCTTGTTTTCTGAGATGTCATTGGAGGAGGATAGAAGCAGAGCAGAACTTACGCAGGCCCTAGGTGAACTAGCGAAGTGCTAAACGTTAGGAAAAGCTAAATGTTAGGATCCCTTTCTGGACTGCCTATTGGCTCCTTGCTTTAATAACCCTTCCCAGAAGCAGCTGTAATGGAGGAAGTCTCACACCCTGCAAGGCTCCTTCCCGCACCTCCTGTGTGGGTCTCCCAAGAAGCTCCCTGTCCCTACATGACAGCACATCTCTGTTCTCAGCTCATTACAACGCTTGCCAGTAACTGCTGGTAATTGACGGCAAATAAGCACTGTATAAGGTTTCGACCCCGAAGCGAAGGGTTCTGCTGGAACCTGGAGAGCTGTCAGAGCTGGAGCAGGGTGCTCGCTCCAGGCTCGGCTCATACACCCCTGCGGGGAGGGCACCAAGCGGGGCGGCAGCAGGGCAGGGAACAGCTCGTGGGGCTCTGCACATCACAGGGACGCCGGCTGCACACGTAAACTGGCAACACTTAAGCCTGGCATTTTGGTTTCCTTTCAGAGGAAAGACAAGGATAGCTGAAGGTAAAACATGCAATTCTTCCTGCCTCCACACAAAGCCCTGGGTTGAACAAAACAGCCTGGTGTGACCATAGACTGTGCTCACATCCCTCTGTGGCAGTGACGAAACCGGCTACAGACACACAACAAACACCCTCTGCATCGGCCAGCACTGCTGCTGCCTGGCTCTGGAGTGCTTTGGTCCAAAGCAGTGCGCGTAATTGGGAGCAAAACGCGCAATCTGGAGCAAAGCTGCCTAATTCTGGAGTGCCACCTGCTGGCAGGCCATCAGCGGTCGTGCCCGTAGCCACCACCCCAGAGCCCTCCAGCCCTGCAGTGTCGTCCGGGCTAAACACGAGGGACAGAATCCAGATTTGTAAGGCGCGGAAAAAAGGAAAACAAAACTGATTAAAACAGTCTTAAACCCGCTGAGAATCTCTGCATCCCGTGCACGGGCTGCAGAGGGAAACTGGCAGCCACTTATCTAAGTGCATGCTCAGGCTTTCCTCCCACAGAGGCAGCGATGCAGAGGCCTCACCGCGCGTTTTTGGAGGGCACAAATGATACAGAGCTTTACATGATGCTTTAATAGGAAGTGTCTAAAATGACAAATTAAGAGAAAGAGCATTTGTGACACTGATAAAGGGAAAGTTTAAAGCCTGCATTTAGATAAATTGGCTGGAAAATTTGATCCACACAGTCTTTCAAATATGATTACACAAATATCATTTGCATAAATATTATAATTAAAATTCTGCTTATGGCATAATAAAAAGAGAAAATAGTATTAAACGATCAAGGCATTTGAATGTTTGAAATATCACTGTGTGATGTTTCATGCTATCCTTTAAATAAGTAATTTACTGCAAAACCTATCAAAGCAAAAGGAAATTAAGTTAGATAAGGCTGTTTTTTTTATTCTGCAGTTCTGTTTTGCAGAGGATATCGTTACTTTCAGATCGTACTTGATTTATTCCACGGCACTGACTCAAAATAACCATAATACCGGATTTGCTTTAGAGCTGCGACACTTCAGAGGTCACTGTCCTCCTCGCACACTGATCAGCAGCTCCTGCTAACGGGGGCCAACAACATCTGTCGTTGAACAGCAGCCCCAGCGCAAGGCGTCCCGGTGCCGCCCCGCGGAGCGGCTGGGCACAGATTCCAGGCCTGAGTCTCGTATGGCACGGACAGGCCCTCCTCCCGATGCTTCACTTCCTTCTCAAGCCAAGGCTGAGGATGTCCATAGCTTTAAAATCAACGAGCACTTCACCCAAACTAAAGCGGCGGCATCACACCGAGCCTCCCTTGGGATAGCTTCTGTATCTAAAGCTCTCCCGGGATACTGCACTCATCCCAGGATCCCAGGGGTCTCCGGTATTCCAGCAAGTTCCCTCTAACCCAGCCAGGCCTTGGCAATCACTTTGTGACAGACCACGGGATAACCACCCGTGCCAGTGCACAAGGGACTCACGCTACAGTTCTGGTGTCGCTTACGGTGACACCAACACCGGGAGCAAGGAGGATGCAGAAGGATCGTGCCCTTCAGCCTCTCCAGCTAGAGCTGCCCTCCGCGAACTGGAACCCCTCGGGCTCAGGGACGTACGGCGGGGGGACAGGGGACCCTGCTCACAGCACGGACCACAGCCCACAGAAAGCAAATCACGCTGCGCAGTCTGGCATTTCAACCCAAGGAAGACCTAAGCACGAGCGGGCAAGTGGAAAACGGTCTTGGAAATGCCTTGGAAAACAGCTCTAGTTAGCACACAGACCCTCCCGCCCCCGCAAAAGAATCCCAGAAACTGAAGAACAGTTTAGTGAATCGTTTAAGCTCAACTACAAAGTACTGCAAGGTGTGTTGACCCTTCCATAAAGAAGCTCCTGCAAATCCTCTTTTTCACCTTCAGGTCTATGAACAATGCAGTCTCAATCCTAATGTCATTTCCGCTCCTGAAAATTTGTGACATCAATAAAATCCTGGTTTGTCAGTACAAATGGAATTTTAAATTGAATTCTTATCAAATTAGCCTTTCATCAAGGTCATGCAGTATTGTGTGAATAACCTTTCCAGAAGCTGTGTACATGGCTGCTGCCGGAGGTGAAAATGAGACAAATTCTAATGAGATTACTCAGCTGGAACACTCAATAACATGCAATGGAGTACACAGAGGTGACATTAGGTTTAGAGATAATTTAAGTAAGTGGATATACTGCTGCTCAAAGCACAGTGCTGCACCTCCCCAGCACACCTGACTGCGAGCAGGAGCGCTCCCAGCACCCATCCCACGGTTATCCCGCAGCCGGAGGGGAACCGCCACGTCCCCACCACGCCGGAGCCAGATAGCGTTATCTGATGGGAACGGGGCTGAACTGTAAACGTATCTGCTCCGCTGGTTCCCCGTGGCGGCGAGATCTCTCCATTTCAGACAACTTGTGTTCTGCAGCACTCGTGGCCGCGAGGATTCCCCATCGGCCTTGGACCTGGTCACCCATCTGGCACGAACGCCCGTTCCAGCCCCGCCGGCTCACGCTGCCCAAGCGGAGCGCTAGCCTGGAGCGCTGGGAGGGCAGCGGACGCTCCGCGACAGGGCCCCGCTCCGCTCCCCGCTCGCCGGCTCCGCGGAGGGGACGATCCGGCCCGTGAACGCCGAGCAAACGGCCTCGCGGCCGGGAGCGCCTCCCGGTCCCCTCCCGGCCCAGGGAGCTGCAGAGGTGCCCCTGGGCCGAGGCCACGGGAGAGCCTGCTCCCGCCAGCACAAAACAAGGCCAACGGAGTCACGCCGCAGCCCTGGTGCTTGCTCATAGCGTCCTCTGGCCACCAAGCACAGGGATCTGATTATCACCAGGAAAACAAACACACAACTGCCGGAAAAATTCATTCCGAATAACAAAACAGACACATATTGGTGATCTCCAAAAGGCATTTCAGCAAACATAACAGAAAAGATAATGATAATTAGACTAGTCTTTTGTGACATAATGTTCTTGAACGCCTAAAGAAATAAAATATTTCAGCAAAAGATAACTGAAAAGATTATTTGGCTTATCTGAAGCAATTTTTTCCCCAAGCCTCACCACATCTGTTTCAAGAAGTCATGCAAATATACGTAGCTAATCCTATAGATTCAAAGCAATGTTTATCACTTTGAGAAAGAGGTGGCGAACAACCTGATTTTGTTCGCCACCTCTTTTGTTCATGATGGAGCTCCTTCGGCAGCACATGGACACGATTGCTTTTTATCAGACCTATGGAAAAGCAGAAAGGATGGAGCAAGCGCAGGAAAATGGCAACCTACAAGGCTACAGGAACGGGTGCGACCCAGACACGGAAGACAAGAGCCTTTGGCATTAAGCTCTGTGTGCACAGCAGGCTCTGCTCCTGCAAAACGGAGTGTTTGCTCACGCAGGTACCGCACTCATCTAAAGATCATGCTCTGACATTTCACTGCAAACACTCTCAATTTGTTCTTTGTTGCTAAGTTACATGTTTATCTGTTCCCAGACTGGATGACTTCAACAGAGCATGTAGGGGGATTTTTCCACTCAGACACAGACTTAAATATTCACTTTCGGTGACTACTCAAACTTTCAAGCTGAGCATTTGCTTTTACTGTGGGCTCCTGCTATCAAGCTCTGCTGATTGAACCTTGTAGGAAAGACAGGTCCAACTGAAAGCTCCTTCTTTATCAGGATGGATGTTTTTAGAGACAATCCGGGCTTCAATCACAATGGTACAACTGATGCTAACTGAACATGTAGTGTGCGAATGTCGTTGACAAAGCTGAGGGGAGGACAACACTTCTTGAGACACATTCTGAGGTTTTCACAATTGGCCTTGATTTCAAATCAGAGCAAAACCTGAAATCTCCAACTATCACCTTTATTCTTCTCTTCTGGCTCTCCTCCTACAATGTTTCAGCTCCAGGAAACGGAATCAGCCCTTTTGCTACTGCCCTGGTCTGTGCTGTGTTATGACACTCACAGGCTTTCTAAATAAAACAAGCCACACCTGATTTTTTTTTTTCCCCTGGTAAAATAACTGCAGGATGAAGCCCTTCAGCCTTGCTGGAGCTGCATTACCCTTTGTCTTCTGCAACCAGCTCTGGACTGCCTCCTCAGCCAGTTTAGCATCATGAAAATCACATTCATTCTTATAATGCTGTACTTGGAAGAAATTGCTACAAAGGTCTTTTCTCCTGCTTCTCTGCAAGAAAAATGGAAATTTCTCTCTGCCACAGATGAGTCTGGGAAAAGAACATTCATGGCTCTGGGAGGCAAGCGAGCCAAGACGGGCAGCGTGTCCGGACGGTGCGGTGAACCCAGCGCACAGAGGGGCTGCAGGGCCGCTCGGCGCCTGCCCCGCCGCACGCGCTGCCGGATCCCCGCTGCCCTCCCGCCCGCGCAGCCCCGGCCCACAGCCCGCACGTGCTGCGCAGGGACGGGCCAGCGCGAGCCCGGCCTCCCTACGGACCAGGTGAGGAACCGAGCTACGGGGAAACTGCACTCAGCTGCAGCAGACGGGGCAGGAGCCAAGAGCTGACGCCAGGAAACCCACTGACCACAGGGCCAGAGATGTCCAGTCGCTGCTGCCCTCTTCCTCTGCACGAACCTGTCTCCGGATGGCGGAAGGGGGCATTTCCACTACAGCAGAGGAGCTGGCAGACTGTCCCTAGCCAGAGCTCTTACCCTGCAAATGCTGAAAAAGCCCATCTCGTGGCTCCTCAGTCATGCACGTGATTTTACTCTTAATTAAACAAACGCCACAATGACAGCTGGGAATCAGCAGCTGCCGTTTGACCAAGTACGATACCTCTTTTAATTAAAAGAAAAACTCTCAAAATTTCCCTAATGAAATTTCCACTCTGATAAGACAGAACAGCTACGAATTCACACAGTAAGAAATGACTGAGAAGCACAGCAATTCAATCAGGGCATTCTTCTCACAGGAAAATACTTAGGCTAACAAGGAGAAAAGAAAAAAAAAAGCTGCAGAATTTGCAAAAAGTCATCTTTCCAATTGATTTTCAGCTTGACTTTGCAGAGTGTCATTCCTAAGTAACAACCTGAAAAATGCACTGCATTCAAATTACACACAAGAGCACGACACTAGAGGTACTGAACTTAGATTTAGCTGCAATAGTTTTAAGCACGTTAAACAATATATTTTATTTCATAGGGTGGCAGAGACTAGGGGAAAAAATAAATAAATAAATAAAAAGGATATTAATCAGTAGGACAGACACAAAGCCAGAGCATCACGTAACTGCCACATCCACAACATGCGTTGCCATCGTGTGTGTTGTACACAAACACGAGCGCTCACCAAGATTTAATAATGTGATCGGACATGCTGCTACTATTAGCAAAAGTGATTCAGAACTACAGGAAAATGAACCATTAGGAGCTCGTACAAAGAGTAGCCAGAGAAGCAATTATTTCAGCATCAAGGTCGCTGCCATCTGAAACAGGGTTTTTCCTCAATCATTCATAGTCTTTGAGGAAATTATCATTTGCCTCCAGACAATCATTTCATGATGAATTAGGATGAGGGTATGTACCATCTTTGATGAATTATGGACTCAGGGCTTTGCCACGGGGAGTGGTAAACATACAAAGAGCAGAAACTAGGTCAGGTTACTAAGGACAAGTCTAAAAACATAATACAAGCGTGCAGGGAACAAACCAGAAAAGCCACGATACGGAGGAGGTACACAGGAGACATCTAGACTCACAAGAAATCCTTCCATCTTCTCATTAGTAACGGAAAGGCCAGGTAGCCGAGTTCACACCAGCAAAGAGGGGACAACAGCTCTATCCTGAATGGAGAGAGCAGAGAACAGGCGCCGGCTGTCCTCACATCACCCGGGCTCGCAGAACGTCTTCCTGCGTCCCGGCCGGCGCTGGCGGAGGCCATCTCCAAGCTGCTTTTCCCAGTGGAAGGACAACAGGTTGGAGAAGGAGGGTTGGGGCCAGCGCAAGAGGCAGCGGCACAGTGGGACGCGCTGCCGAACAGCGGGCTCCGGCACGGCACGGACCGGGGGGCTCGGCGGGAGTGATCCCGGGAGCCGCAGCGGCCCCCTGGGCTGTGGGCACCCGCGGCCGCAGGACAGAGCAGGAGGCGGCCGCGCTCGCCCGCGCGCTCGCTGCTCGCGGTGCCTTCCTTCCCCGCTCCCCAGCTGCAGCACGAGCTCACAAAGGAGCCCCCGTGGCTTTCAAAGCTGCCATTAGCCGTTTCTTTTGATTCAGCAATGACAGTACCATCAGAAGAGGGGAAATAATCTATTTTGTTCATTTTATTAGTTTGGACTTTTTTTTTGTAAAAATCAACTACTGACAATCGTAATCATTACAGAAATTGTGAGCTTTTTATCAGCTCCAGATTAGTCAAAGTGGTTTCTCTCATGTCTTCCCTATTCCCCTTGTTTTAAGCATTTGAGTTTATTATAATAATCAAAGGAATCAAAGAAACCATCAGCTTGTGATAGACGGGCAAAGGGTTGTCTACAGAGCGGCTGCCCCTGCTCTCCAGCACTTTGTCCTTTTGTGTCTTCTGTAAATGACTACAGCAAAAGCAAAGAAAATAACTGCAAAACTCCCCAGCCTTGTGAGTGGGGCAGATAATCTGACATGATGATTACAGGACAATGACTGTCAATAGCATTCTGCCTCTTCAGATGTTTCCAAAGGCAGGTACAAAACATTGACTCTGTATGCTCAGTGTATGTGGCACCAAGGCCTGGGCTGTGCTGGAAGGGTGTCTGTAACATCAGATGTCTGCCCAGAGCAGGAGATGTTCCCCCGGGCTTGCAGCGCGGTGCGCTCGGTGCTCTGCTTTGCCCGGGGTCTGCTTGGTGCCTTCCCGCATTAACTCAGCTCCCCAGACCTCTACTACGCCAGCTGTAAAACAAGGGGCACGTTAGCGACTTCGCTGAAAATGGTTTGGGAGATCTCGGCTGGTGAAGTTCGTTTCATAACAGAATCAACGTTGACGTGTGGATCGTCAAAGCACGTGTTTAATAAAAAGATCAATAGTATTATTCCTGGGCTTGAGGTTACGCATGAGCAAAATTAGAACTGCTTGATGCTCAGGGCGCTGGCTCCAGTTCCAGCCTTTCGTCTTCTCAAAAGAAAGGGGAGAAAAGAGAAGCTACAATCAAACCTGCTCCTCTGCAGAGAAGGTCAATCTTACACATCTCTGAGTCTAAAAAGCTCCAGCTGGTACCACCCACCATTCTCTGATTTTCTGTGCCCTACCTTTGTACTATCTCATTTAACATTTTTTTTTCTTTAATAAATCCAACCATTTTTGCATTAGTCTTTCCCAAAGAATGGCAAAGCTTGCAGTGTAATAACAAACACTGGGGTGAGTTGCACTTGGCTGACTGTCAGTAAGTAATAAATCAGCTAAGCATTTTCCAGGAATGAACAGGATTTAGCTATGAACATAAGAGGGGTACTTCCTGAAAGGCTATTTGCAACACTCGGTTTTCTCTAAAAATTCTAGCTTGATTAAAAAATTTGCTCAAAAAGCAGTGAGTGATGCTCCCTTACCATTAAAAGTCATTCTGCTCTTGGCCTCACCAAATGTAAATAGAGACCAAAGCACTTTGTTAATCTCACGTTTTCTGCTCTCTCTTCTTCAAAAATAAAGAAAAAGGCCCACCTGCCCCTCGCCCGCAGTGGGACGCGACTTCCAGCAGCTGCGGGCGACCTCGGGGCTTTGTGCCATATATTTTCATGAAATAGTGAAGGGTTCCATTTAAGGAAGATGCCTTTTTTTTTTCCTCCCAGGCAATAAGAACATATAGACACACTAAGTGACACACAATTCTAATGCCTCTTCCTTGGGTGTCTAAATAAATCATGAGCCAGATCTCAGTGAAGTCAGTTGCATAACTCCTGTTGTTTGCATGGGAGGAGAGTTCAGCCTTTAAAATGCTTGCAGTCAAACAGCACTTGACTCCAACTTAAGTATCTTTAGATGGAAAAAATATGCGTATTTATTTACCAATGCAAAGCAGATCATTCTGACATCAGGATTCTCTGGTATAGCTACTTTGAAGAAGATTTTGCTGTTTCTCTTCCTTCCAGACAGTAATAAAGCACAGGCACAAGCAGTCTGTTCCCAGCACAATGTGTCAGTGTCAGTTGTGCTGCAGTGGGAATTGCAACCAGACAGGATGGAGTAATCCTTGCTGATGGTTCATACGTAACCTCCGTCTTGTCCCACGGGGGCCTAAATAAAAACACTGTCTTTTAACCCGTAAGTAAATACTTTGGCACGGTTTCAGCACCCCAACACTCACATCGTTGCAAACTGAGAACCAGGATCTTGTTGGCACGGAGAACTGATGCTGAGACCTCTCTGTTGAGCGGGTCAGACTAGGTCAAACTGTAGATCAGACTCCGACCTCATTTCTGAGCAGGGCAAGTCAAGACCTTGCAGCTGAAGTCACTAGGCTTAAATGAGAACTTATACCTCCCGCCACAGTGAGGGAACAAATTGAAGCCAGGAGAGTGCAGCATTCCTCTTATTTGAGCGCAGGGAGCGGGGCGGCCGTCTCGGGCACATGGAGGAGACGGTCTGCGTTTCTGCACCCCGTGAGGAGCACAACCCTGTGCTTCTCGGGTTGTGAGGAGGAGCACAACGCTGTGTTTGTGACGAGGAGCACACCGGGACCACCAGCCACCTTGTCGCCAATTTACACACATATTTTAGATAAGCTCCCCTCCAATCTCCAAACCAAATAATAAACTCCAATAAGGTAAAAGTATAGATGATATCTCTTTTCAAAGAAAAATAACCTTTGGGAAGAGAAATTTGTGTGTGAACAGACCAATGGCCACAGACCTCACATCTTTTCCCAGTCATCTCCATCATGACTTGGGAGAACATCCAGGAGAACCTGGATGCTCAGCAGCCTTAGGCAAGATCACAGACTGCTGCAAACACACTATTTTTTGACCTCTACCTGACAAAATGCCTGACTTGTAGCAGTTTGGCTTTTCAAACATGTATTTCCTCCTCAGGCAAAATTCACACACACACAAACCTCTGTGCTCTGCCATTAACACCCGCAACGTCCCCCTCCAGCCCCGTGCTGCGCGCACGCTGGTTCCACGCTCTGTGTTGCCATGCAAACTCCTATCCGCAACACTTTTACACTCTCTTTTGCCTCATCTGTCATCTTCATGCACTGTATCTCCTCCTGCTCCTCCCTCTCAACCCTCTAAGCCTCCCCAGACAGTTTTTAAGGCCTCCTCTCCCAGCTTGGGAGTATCTGATGCAGCATCCTTCCACATTCCCACATGAAAAGGAGATAATTGCCTACAAGTGTCACGGCAACCCCTTGATCTGCAGAAGACGCATGTGCTGCCTGCTATCCGATTCCTGGGCCGCCTGATGTAGAATTTGCTGTTGAACAATTTTGAGTTTGTTCTTGGTGGGGCATACAGCACTTGTGGTGTTGTCTGACAAGAGCATCCGCCACCGCTGCCGGAGAGGAAGGGTGCTGCTGTTAGCGCGAGCACCCGGCACCGCGCCGGCAGGAGGGGTAGGGAGAGCCCCGTCCCGGCGCGCCGCCTCGCGAGCGACACGATTCCACCTGCTGCAGTCTGGAACTTGCAGAATTTAGAGGAATTTGGACATTAGCCCTTAAAGAGAGGCTCAGGAGACCTGGGTGCTGTTCCAGCTTCTATCCCAGATTCATTTATGAAATGACAACATTTAAGACTTGCCAGTCCAGAGCCGGGAAGGTTTCAGTCACAGTTCAACCATTCCCATGCAGGTTACAACAACCTATGAGACTCACGGAGCCCACGCGATTCGACAACAGCTTGATGAGTCTGGAAAATACCGTAACACAAACCGGGTCCTTTCCTCTCATACTGCCCTCCTGACCGGCTCCTCGCCCCGAGCTGAACCCTGGTCCTGCACAGACAGGCACCAATAACTCCCAGCTGACCACAAACACGTACTCTGTCGATAGCTTTTACCATTTGAGCAAGACAAGCAAGCATGGACATAAGAAACCATCTCCACACCACTCACATCTCCTTTGGATTCATCACATTTTAAGCTACTAAAATAAAAAAAGATACTTTATCAAGCGAAAACGTTAAGCTTTTTGTTATGTAATATTATGTAGATTCCCTGTCACAAGAGCTTTACTGACAGAAGAATGGAAAAAAACAAACCAACTGAGAATATTTAGAAAAACTGAAAGTCAATGAGAAATTAGGGCTCACAACCACAGCAGAAACTGTCAGTAATCAGTATGTATGTGACACCATATGTTTGAATAATTTCAGATTTCTTCCATGTCTCTAGGGAGCTCCTCATGCTCTTCCCTTGGTTTTCAAACTTACGGCTATTCTCATCAATAAAAGATTTGGTTTACTCACAGTGGCAACCACGTAATGAAAAACAGGTGCAGCCATGTAATATTTCTCTTTAATTACTATTTGTAAGAGTAAAAAAAAAAAAAGATGATTAATTATTCTGCATTGTTAGAACAGGAAGAACCGCTTACTAATTATAATCTTGATTTTAAAATCCGGTGACTTTGCACAACATCCTATTAATTCAAACATTAGTTTTATTTATTTTTTGTCTTTCTCCCTGCATGAGACATCTCCCTCATGAGGAAGGACCACAGTTTACTGAGTTATGGCTTCTTCCTGCAGAATGCTTACAGTCATGTAAAATATTTTCCTTTGGGAGGAAATAAGAGAGTTTTGTTTTATTTTTTTCCTGAGCCATTTCCTCCAGCATCAAGTTTGTTTTTATGACGTATGGGTGAATAGCGTGAATTCAAAAGGCTAGTCTGCCATTATTTATTCATATTGCTCTTCAAAGCCAATCCACTCGAGAGTTTACTGACACTTCCTTAAGTGTGTTTGTATGGATGGATGGTTACGTCTGTTGAATATGACCCTGACAAACAAACTTCCTGATGGTCAACTTTTGATGGCCAGATCTTACAAAAATAAACAAACAAACAAACAAAAGTTGGAAATCCCTATGCACAGAGGAGTCATGTTAGCACTCACTGCACACGAGTTTATGATGAGAAGCGCAGAAGACCCCAACATTGCTAAATTATTCATGGTTGTGCTTGCAGCAAATCCTTTGCTTTATATGCAAGAGTCTCACTTGCCAGAGCACTCCAGGGAAGAACGGGAGGCACTTGTCAAAACGAATACAGTCAACCAAAACCAGAGGCTTTCACAAATTTACTGATAGAGTTTCTTTAAGCTGTTTCTTCTTTTTTCCTCCTTTCCCCCTAGTTTAAGCAGCTTTCTAGGATTATGGGGACAAATAACTGCAGGCTCTGTTTGCGGACAGCGATGGCATTTAAACTGGGAAATGTGAGGCTGAATCTCCGTCCTCTTCCCGCCATGCGCCCCTTCTCCCTCCCACGTGACGAGCAGCAGTTCACACTGACGGAACACGAATTACACTTAGGGACCATTGGCATCTTCAGTGCCAGCGCTGCCGCGTGCTAGGCACGAGTTAGGGGCTCAGTGAGCTCCCTTTCAAATCTGGAGCCTTTGAAAGGAGCAACCACTGCTTCCTACTTGAAAAATGAAAATGAATCCCCCAAAGAACTAGAGAAATGTTGATACGGGAGTTCGGAGCAAGCGGTGCTCTGCGTCCACTGTGCACTGCTGCCCTCGCAGCCCGCAGGACGCTGCCGTGCTGCTGCAGCACCGCAAGCCGCTCGCCCCGACGGCAGCACGGGAAGCGGCAGGAAACGGCTGGGCAGAATCACAGACTGCGGTGGTTTTCTGCTAGGAAATCACGTCTTGTTGAAAACAGAAGTTTCTGCTTTCAGTCGGCTCTCATAAAACTGTGTTCGGAAAAAATGGAAATACAGTGCCTTGAGCTCTCCAACTGTTCTGTTAGGAGCGCTGGAATGGGGGTTTGCAGAGAGCCTGCTTTAAAACAGTTTGTTGTTTTGAACTCTGCTGTGCTGCTGTTTATCATTCAAAGTCATTATAGAACTCAAAATGGTTCAGAATAGTACTATGTGCTGCACAAATATCAATATTAATTCTGGCTGTAAAATACAATTGAATGAAACACTGATTTAGTTGAACAGAACTATTTGACCACAGCAAACCAAAATCATTTGAAAACATTAATAGCTCAGTAAATCTGATTTTTCTTTTGTTCCAATTTGGAAAAAAAAATCAAGCCTGTTAAATGTCCACAAAACCAAGTCTGTTTAAGCTGTTTGCTTATACACTTTTTAATAAGTTGACCAAACTCCCAGTCACATCTTGAAATTGCCATCAACCAACCCAGCACAGCCATCAGTTATGCATGCTATTAATCCGGGTCATCAAGGAAATAACTACCTGTTCAAAATCACCCGGAAACCTCTTCCTAATCATCAAGAATGGAGACACAGGTTGCGGTAGCCTTCCTGACACTGGATTTGAAAGACCAAGGAGTCTATTGCATCACCTTGGAAAACTGCAGCTAGTTTAGAAAATGAAGCTCCGTTTTCCTTTCCTTACTCCACCCAGGGTCGCAGCGGAGCGGGGACAGCCCTGGTCACGGCCCGGGGAAACGCGTGGCTGCAGGAGCCGGTACCGCGGGAGCCGGCGCAGGGCGAGACGCGGCCGGGGCAGCGTTGAGGACGGCTCCTCGCACGGCCGAGCAGCGGGGCTTCTCCATCACCGCCCTGGGCATGGCCTTGCCCGCACCACCCAACGCACCCGCCCGCTCGGCAGCGCGACGCCGCGGTGCTCAGCGACGCTGCACTCTGCAATGCCTCGTTTCTGCAGTCCCAGCCTGGCGAGTCCTTCACAGAATTCTCCATCGGTTCTTCGCTGAGAAGGTGGCTGGTGGGGGTTTAAAAGCACATCTCAAGCTGAACGCAGGAACCCCCTCAGCGGCGCTGAAGGCTGCTCCCCAAACCAGGCTCTTGTCTGCTGCTCAAGGCTTACGGGCATGGCCTCCCTGCCGGCCCAAGGGGGAGGCCGCGGCAGCCCTGACGAGGACGAAGCTCGTTTGGAGCCGCTACAGCTGCTCCCTTCCCACCTAACAGATGCAGTTCATTACCGCTGACTAAGACAAATGCCCAGATTTGTGGCAGTCTCTTACGCACGGTACCTACGTGCAGCACCAGTGAGATAAGATGCTTGTACAGGATGCATTACAGCATGTCCTATCAGTTCAGCCAGCCTCTCGAGGGGATTCTCAGGACGGAGCTGAAAGCAATTAGAGATGTAGTGGCGTGACACAGCGTCCTACCTGGGAACTGACCCAGAAAGCAGATCAGAATAAGGCTACCTGGAGTAAGCATGAGACAGTCCACAGCTTCAGCATTTTTCATATGAACAAGACATTAATGGAGCAGATTATAATATATCTGATTTCACTCCTACCAGATAAGCGATCAATAAAATCCCGAAGTCAAGAGTAAAATCCCTCCAGTGGAATTAGCCATTCGGTACCTTCAATTTTCCGTTCGTTCTCACCAGTGGGAATCACCTCCTGTTGGCAGCAGAGAAGTTGTTGTACCCGTTCTCAGCTACTGCAGCGCTGGCGGATTTGTTTAAAATTGCAGAACAGGAAACCCAGTGTTTTGGCTAAATTTCAGCATAACTGACAGTCTTTTCCTTATTTACCCATCCTATAGCATCATATTTTGGGTGGGAGGGCAGATAAATGCATGTGGGCCATCCCCGCGTTAACTCAGCAAGACAAAAGCTTCTTCTCCTCCGGGTCTAGTGCACCGGCCTCCTGCATTTTCATCATCCAGCTGAGACTGCAGAAGTTCCCGCAGTGTCTAGGCATCTCTTCTACTATCCTATGCTTCAGCCTTGCCTTTTTTTTTTCTTTTTCTTTCTATTTTTTATCCTTTAATACTATTGCTTTGGCTTATGAACATTTATAATCCCTCTTATTGGCAACATGCCTACTTTTCACTAGCAGTTTAGAATGATGTCCTTTTACTCCTCTGCAGCATATTTATGTGAATTTGTTACTCCTTCAGTTCAGTTCCTACATTTGTCCTGTCCTTTGCTACCAGACATAACATTACCTTTTTTATTCTGACACTTCTGCAATAAAGCTAAGTTATATCCTATCTAAATGCTTCTTCAGCACTTGCAGAAGAAAACTTCGTCTCTGAATTGAAATGATACCCACAAAAACAATCATTCTTTTCACTACGTATCTCACCCCCTTTACCAAATTTCTCTTTGAGACCAATAAAAGGGTCCAGTAAAAGGTCATTTCTTCACTCTGCATCTTCCTCCGGGGTCCCCCACTACTCAACAGCTCCGGGGGACAGAGACACACTGCAGAGAAGGCCAAGGCAGATTTAAGCCTTTCCCTTATTCTCCAGCTCCTGCTCTCTGCTCCCCACCGTAGCTATGTAAGGACTGGCTCAGCTCTGCCTGCACTACGGACCAGCTGAGCACGGGAGAGCGCTGCAGGGATTTTGTCCTGCTTGGCTCATCCGCAGCAAAGCCGGTGCCAATGCCCAGATCAGTGAGTGCCAGGCTGGACCCTTCAGTTCCCTGAGAAACTGCAGAACGCGCAAACGGCCCAAGGCAGCGGGGCAGCGCCACGGCCCCCCGCTTCTAAAGCAGAGGTGTCCATGGAGCTGTATTTTATAACAAGAAACGTGGTGGGATCATTCTCATTGCCGCTTCTTGAGCGGGACTGGATCCCCCCACGGGCCCTTCGCCTCCGTCAACAGCTCCACGCAGAGGCTCCAGGACGCCCCGAGGGGCCGCGCGGCTCCGGCAGCGACCGCCCTGGCCGTGGCCGGGGGCACAAGGGGCTGCAGCACAACCCGAGGCAGAGAGACGCCCGTGAGCGCCGCGAGGGGCACAGCCGCGAGCGGGGACGGGCTGAAGCAAGCACAGCCCAGCCGCCGCTCTCCGGCGCTGAGAACGCGGCCGTGTGAATACACAGGCATCCCGTAACGGCTCTGCAAAACAGCTGCTCAGGCACCCGTCATATATTTATGGTGGCCACAATACACGAAATAAGATGCTACTTTATTAAGAGAGTTAAAAAGTGATGCACTTTGCAACACACACACACGATGAAACACCCATAAAGCTGCCCTGCTGCTTTGACAGTGTTGTAATATATGTTGGCATCGTGTCAGGGACGGCAGGTTCCCAGATTCAGCCACATTAATGTTCATCCTAATGAACTCTCTGGAGGAACTGTCAGAAATGACAGAATACCATAAAAGAGCTTCACTTCCAATAAGGGCCAGCGAGAGCACACACAATAATTATATTCAGGGGACAAGCTCTGATCTGTGATGTTTTGAGGAAAAGGAGTGATATTTCTAGTTTATCAGTTATTCACTGGGTTAAGCTTGTTTCTTTCATGTCTGCAGTAGCATCTGAAGTAGGATTCACCGAAAAGAACTTTAAAGATGTTCTCTAAAGTTATTAGAGATAATAATTGAAATAGTTCTTTTGGTTGACAATGAAGTCAATGGCTAAAATTATTCAAGCTTTTAAAATCAGATAATAACCTACATTTCTCCCTACTCGGAATCAGCTCATTTGGTTGTAAAGGTCTTAATAAAATCAGCTTGATTAACTCCAACCTAGTAATGGAAGGTTATTCAATATTGTGGAGATGATTTTTACCAAAAAAATAACAAACTGAGGAAACTATTGAGGAAAAGAGATGGGACCCCAATTTCAGGCAGCGTACATGCTTTGAATTCAGCAAGACTCCTTGTACAAGATAACGAAGACGGTAAAGGAAGCTCATTACCACCCTGGTCTTTTCCCACAGCAAGTCCCAGGACTGTGAATGATTTTGCTGAGGAACAACAACATTCCCCGAGTACGAAGAGCTCGAATCCTCAGTCACTGCAAAACAGGGACTTCCCATTCAAGCTCCTAAGTAAACCAGAAGCAGTTTGATCCACCCAGACGCTCCTGTGCAGTCTGGCATGAATTGCATACATTTGTCCACAGTAATTAAAATTTCGAGAGGGGTGAACGTGGTGGCTATTTCCTTAAATGTTTGCTAGCGTAGCTAGATCTACTTGAAGAGCAATACAGAAATTATCGGTACTGGCAAAACCTGGAAATCGTAACTGATTTTGAGGTAACCATTTGGGAAAGTTTCAGTGCAGACCTAGGCTGGACTAAAAACATCTGCTAGGTTGTTTCTTTGTTTGCATGGTTCCAACCAACTAGATCAGATTCATCTCAAGTGCTAGCAATTTATCTGCACAGAAAGCTTGAGCTGTCCTTTAGTGACCCATGGATTGTTAAAAAAAAAAAAAAGAGTGAGAAGAGATGCTCCTACTGCAAAAAAAGTAAATCCGGAGGAATGACACATTTTGGAGAAAGCCAGCACGCGACTGCTGAGTTAGTGTCATCCAAGGAGTTCGGCGCAGTGCACATTTACTTTGCAGCGGGACACCTCTCTCACGAGATGCCACTTTCAATGCCGTTCGAAGGATCACTCGTGTGAACGCATTTACCCTGCAAGACACGTACAGATCTCATGGAGATCTCCCACCCGCTAAATGCTGGCAGAACTTCTGGTTTGCTCTGCACCATAATCCTCATGACTTGCCCTGAAGCACACCTTTCACTCCTCACCCTTTACTTGTTTATCAACTCTTTCTTGCCACATTTCCTAATTACTGCTGACAATTTTGCTAAAGTAAGATTTTCTCCTTCCCTGCAAATCTTCCCTTCCTACTTCCCTGCAGTAAAGTTGCTCAAAGTAAACAAAACCTGCCTCCTTTGCACATATAAGAACAAAGGCAGCTAAATGGGCAACAAACGGGAGCTGTTACAGGGCAGTTTCTGCTGTGCAGGCCGTTCACCTCTACTTTCAAGAAGGAGCATTTCGCTACAGAACCAAATGTAGTTGTTCTTTCACCAGCTGCCCCACGTTGCTTTGAAAGCAACAATTAGTCTGGGGGAGTTCATTACATAAAGCTGTAGAGAAGGAATATGAGCGCTGTTTATATAAAGCACCAGATGGTGAAATTGCATAATCCTAAGTGTTATATATGTACATATATATATTTACATTTGCTGGTATCAACTTCGCTGAGAGTTTGGGAGGGTATACCTTGGGGACAAGACCTGTTGCTAGTTATGGCCTGACTTTCTCTATAAGATATTTGTATGTCAATTTAAACACATTTATGGCTAAGATGAAACAACTGCTCAGGTACAAATTTCCCCCTAAAACCTTACCCCCATGAAAACAAAAGGGAGATAAATAGTGCAAAAACTCATCACAACAAATAGAATGAATTTCTCATCACTTTGTTTCACAAAGTAACGTACAAAAGGGTTTGCAATGTTAGCATTTTGCATCCCCAGGTGTAATTCTAACGCATCACAGCCATTATCCAAGTAACAATACTTGAGGCCAGTAAACTACCCCTGCCCTGAGGTGCCACGGACAAAAGCTCCACTGCTGTAACCAGCTCCCTGCGTTTTCGTTACTCTGCGCTCGGTGTATCCCGAAGCGTCGCTCTCTGCCGTTACTCGCAGCTGCCTTTCAAATGGGTCACATCAGAGAGAGCCGTAACCCCCGGCCAAGCACAAAGCGCATCTGTTCAGAGCAGAAACGGCAGTGCGAACAGCAGGAACAGCACACACCGCTACCACCACGAGGTAAAACGACAGAATTAGAGAGAGAGGCCCCAGAGAACACGAAGGTCATCTCTCTAGCACTCTCCTGCTCTTAAAAGTCTCCACAGCACCAGAGCTGCAAACCATGCAATAGCACAGAACTGCTCAGTGTAGACTCTGCTTTCCTAATAAAAGTTTTTAACACAGTTGGTTAAGTCTAAATGCCACTCAAAGGAATTATCTTGAGGAAACAGCATGTTTGACCTTCCTTTTGGAGCACTTAACGCTTTCAAAGATGCATCAGGAAAAAAAAAAAAGGCAGAGAAAAGGCAGAGTTTTTCTTGCCTTTCCTCCCTGTCACCAAGATTATGAAGGGAAATTCTGCCTGGCCTGGACGCAAACAGTCACTCACAATATATAAATAATTCTTAATCAGGAAATGATCTTGAAGCCACTTAGGCTAATCCTGGCGCTAAGTATCAAACTGGCTGTTAAGTGTCAGATTCCACTTGAAAACAGCATCTGCTCCATTTTTAACTACAGAACGTTTTAATGAGTAAAAGTTTGGGATCAGATGTAAAGAAGCACTACAGAGTTCAGCTTCCCTGAAAGCAGATGTATTTGTAAAAGAGTGCAGAATACCAAGCATCTATTCCAGGGTGAAATCCTTTGAAAACCTGTCTGAATCTGATGAAAGCTGATGAAGGTCTGAAAAACCTAACCTCAAAACTTGTTTCTGCTGCACTGGGGTAAGCTTCTAACAGTTCCATGTCTGATCAACATCCCAATCGTTGTTTGCAATCTGCTTCTGTGCATCTGCAAACACCTCGCACTGATGGCACGCGGCAAAGCAATAAGGGACCAGAACCCTTCTGCCTCCCCTGGTCCTGCCCTGCAAGCCCCTCTCTGGGCCAGGGCTCTCTCTTCATGCTGGTCGAGGTACAGATGCTCCTCAGCTGCAGACCAGGGTCACTTGAAAGAAGTTCCCAACCCTTCATTGCAAAAGCCAGAAGCCTGTTGAAACATGTTTAGATAATCTCAAATAAGATTATTTCCCTCAAAAACAGGAGTGAAGGATGATGTACAGCTGACTTCCAAACCCCATGAGGATAATTAGCTTGCGATAACTGTGACATTTAGAGATTTCCTGTTCCTGCTTTCAAAATACTGAAAGGGAGAAAAATATGTTTTGTGTAGATTAGTCTGCACTGAGGCAATGGAGTCTGACGGCCTTATCTTTGAAAAACTGCCGGCACTTGTGCCGCGTTTCGGGGAATTCCAGGAGGAGGTACGTAGGTGCGCTCTTCCACCAGCACGATGAAGCAGCAGTCAGTGGGCACAATAAGCTCTCAAAGAGACTACGGGACTTCCACAGAACAGGACCTGCCGAATCCTGTGGCTCTGCATTCCAAACACCAACCCTATGGACAATATAACATCACTGGAGCTGACTCTGGAGAGCTGCGGCTGACCTGGAGCTTAGCTTGCTTCAACAGTCTTCACACACAAAAAGACATGTTTTTTCGTATACATATGTTTGTGTATGTGTGTCTATACACAACATATGTATGAATAATATAATAGTTATAATTTCATGAAAACGCACTACATTCAGTAGAGCTGACCCTTCTGCAAAACATGTCTTCAACAGAGAAAAAAACCTCTCACTTCAGATTTACAGATCAGCCACCAGAAATAGTCCTTCCACTTGCGATTTCAGCACATGAATAAATGTAACCAGAGCATGACATTAAACTTCGTTTCTCAAAGCGATTCACTGTGGCTTATGGAAATTTACCTCAGCTTAACCTGGGCTCGCTGCAGAGTGAACACTGCTGCCCGCTTTATCATTATTTATCATTGCAAGACAAACACATTGATAAGTGAATTAACACCGAGCTAAACTTCCCCTTGGCAGGAGGGTGAGCTTTAAATTTCCAGCAGTGCCAGGTCCTCTTCTGCAGCTGAAACGTGGCACACTGAGCACTGGCGAGGAGAGCAGCGGTGCCAGCTGGTGCCGGCTTCGGCTCCGGCACAACCACCCGGGAAGCACCGCAGCTTGCGGCACCGGAGATACTAAATCAGAGCCAGAACAAGGGAACACTTAAGAAGTTGCAAAGTAATTAAACAGCCCACATGGATTAATCAGAAGGAGAACACACGGTGCAAGCCTGGAAACAGGCGGTGGCAACAAGCGAGGCCTTCATTTTCTATAGAATATTTGCTCTTGCTATGGGACCTCGGTTCTGGTTTAGCAGGCTGATTCCACTGAACACCTTCACCAATGCCCATGTGCTAGGATGAACAGGCTAAAACAACACTAGGAGAAAACCTTGGGAGATCTGTTCACTATTAAGAGAAACCGGTTCTGCTCAAACTGACAGCCGAAGGCTCGTCAGCTACATGACTGTGCAAGAAAAACAAAAGCCCTCGGCATTCTGCTGTTTGCAGGGACAATAAATACGAGTGAAAACCGTAGCCAGCCTGCTCATCTCTGCATCCCAGCTGGGTCAAAGTCCCCATAAAGCGACTAAACGAACATCATTTAACAGCAGTTCCGCAGCAGAAACAACCGGCTCAACAGAGAACCGCCCGAACTGCTTTTTGTACACATAAATCCCACCGAGACAGTTCCTGCCCTTAGGCAGCCTCCGATGCAGAACATCGCTCGTTTGGGATCTGGATCTAGGGGAACACGCGCAGCTCACGGTGAGGGTGTGAGCACAGCCCTGCTGCGAGAACGCCGCTCCTGCCTCAGGGCCAAACCCCAGGTGAGTGAATACGGGACAAGGGACGGACAGCCGGGTCGGCATAAATCATCGGTCACGGTGGATGCTGTATTGAGATGCAAGAAGAGGAAGGTGCGGAGCGGGTCACTGCTTGCAGCCAGTCAATTGGGGAGCTAATTAAAGAGACAAGAAGGAAGCTGCAGTCAGTGGGAAAAGAGATGGCTGACATATGTGAAATGAAAAAACATCCTGTTGACCACAACAAAGACTTCCCAGGGATCCCTTAGTCCCATGTGACTGTGCGCAGGAACCAACTGGGCCAAAAGGAAGAACTGACTTTAGGAAGGAAGGTTGGCAGGGCAGAAGCAGGAAAGGCAGAGAAACACAGAGGAGCTCCCGAAGGAAAACAAAGCAGAATCACAGAATCGCAGAATGCTCAAGGTTGGAAGGGACCTCCAGAGCTCATCCAGTCCAACCTCCTGCTCACACAGGGTCACCGAGAGCACGGGGCACAGGACCGTGTCCATGCGGCTTGGGAAGATCTCCAGAGACGGAGACTCCACCGCCTGTTCCAGTGCAAAAAGCAGCCCGGGGATGTTCCTAGTTTTCAGGAGATGGTGATGCTTTTTTCTGCTTTATACCAAACCATGCTTCAGTTCAAAACCACAGTATGCTGACATAATCCATGGAGTTGCAGTTCCCCAGGGAATTTGATGTTTTTCTTCTATTTGATGGAAGTTTGTTTGGAACTTAGCCTATAAGGATGTTCATGCCAGCTGGAAAATCCCAGAGGACATGTTCCTTCTTTTGCTTTGCTGGCAGCCATGAGGAAAATTATAATGAATGACCTCTTTTCTTTTTTTCTTCTCTACCAGCTGGTTCCATTATCTTTTCCCAACCTTTACTTTCACGCTCTACCAAAGCAGAATCTTATTTCCTAGATAAACAGACTCTTTCAGACTTCTCAAGATACTTCTTAAAGAAAGAAAAGCAAAACAATAAAATATAAAGTAGCAACTATGCCCAAAATACAATGCAAGTATCTTCCCTGGTCTTCTGTTATTAAGAATTCCTTCTGAATAGAATTCCTTTCTCGTGTCAAACACTATTTCAATAAATCATTTTTCACTCTTATTAATCCCAGGTCACTACATGTAATGCTCATCCCTCCAAACTGGCCACACTGGAATCCATCAGATTATCTTCGAGCAATGGAAACTCAACTCTTTGGGATTGTTCTGACAAAATGCTTTTGCTAGGGAAAAAATACAAACAAAACAACAAACAAACAAACAAGCAAAGCCCAACAAGCACACACTGAAAAAATTAATGTTTCTTCTGATTCTTTAGGTCAGCAGAGATTTAGCCCTTTCTGATTAGTGGCCTGTTTCTTTCTTCTAGACCTAATGAAGCACAGCTATATGTGAGAATATGTTAGCATTCTTTGGGAAACTAAAATATCCACATACTTCTCTGCCTTGAATAAACACCAAATTATTGCATAAAAATTATTGCTAGCTGGGGAAAGGTTAAATCACACTTTGCAGGTACGGGTGACCACCACAGATTTAGAGCAGCCAGGCAAGGACCTGTGCTGCTTCCCTCCCGTACCGTGTCACGAGTGTCTGCAGTAGAACATCTCATATGACCGCAATGCAGAAGTTATCATGGGAAATCACACTATATTCTGACAAACAGACAGACAGCCTGCCTTGAGTTAAAGTAACCCAAAATTATAGAGATAATCTGTGTGTTAATTCATCTAAGTAATGTTGGCATCTTTCCACTACTAATGGTCTATGTAGGTATTTTATTGCCTATTTTACTATGACACATTTCTATTGCACTTATGCATTGAGGGGCGAGTCAGTGAGAACGGGGTGAGCAAGGCAGAGCAGCAGGACGGTTTGGGAGGCCTCACCTCACCAAAGCTTCGAAAACCTGCAGCTCCGCAGCCCCGCCAGGCAGCAGCATCGCGGTGCTGCCCCGCGCCCGAGCCCGTGGCGCCAGCAGCACCGCGAGGCCAGGGGCACCCCGGACCACGGCGGTGCTCGGCAGGAGCCTCTGCACCACGGACCGGGCAAGGAGACGCCACCGCCGCCCCGGAGCGACCGGCTGCAGCCCCAGCCTGACCGCCCGCGCGGCGTCGCGCTCCAACACACGATGCCCTTTGCAATGTATCATGGGCTGCTCTGTCACACGTCTAAATTAAATCACATCACTCTGTTAACACGTGAATTTCAAAGTATTGGTTTGTGCCACCTCAGAACCATGATTTAATGGTGAAAGATAAACAGGAAGAACGGAGAAATGTCTTAGCGATCCAAAAGCAAACAGTGTCTGACAAAACACAGAATCTGCCCATTTTCTGATTACAGTTGTTGCAGCTTTCAGCTGCACAGTATTCTCCATGCACAAAGCTTTAACTCAGGCACTGGATGGATTTAGCTTTTTAAAGAAACAGCACTAAGTAAAAACAAAGCAAAATATAATTTAATGGTTAAGACTCATCTGTGAAGCTTATACAATCCAAGCTGAGGAAAACTGGCTGAATTATGCTCATCAATAAACATACTTTAAAATTTGCAAAAATCCAATCATATGTCACCTCGCTGCAAAATTCAGAAACACGCTGAGAGCTACCCAGACGGCAGCATTAATTACAATTGCATCTGCATGACCTCAGCCCTTCCTTCCAGAGGCAGAGACTTGCGAGGCCAGATTCTCCCTGCTGCAGCTCACGGTGTCCCAGCACCTCCTGCCCAGCGCTGATGTGACAGCACCGAGGAGCAGCAAGGGAACGGGGCCTCCAGTCTGGAGGCAGCAAAAATACAAGTCTCTGCCTTATGCCTGAAAGCCTGAACAGCTGCAAGTGGTTCAAACCAACAGCTTATAAAATACAGCAGAAGGGTAGGAGCAGTTAAAACGTTCCTGACAGGAAACCTGCCAGCACCGAGAGATTTGTCTGACCTTTCGAGATTCAGATTCCTGCCTCCTCACAGTTCAAGCAGGAAAACTTCTAGAAGTCACGGATGCAGCTCAATGAATGTCATTAGTTATATTTACCGCACGTTTCTTTCCAGAGATTACCTTCTGAAATCACATGGCAGGACATTTCAATACCACAAAACCAATACGTCTCTGCTGTAAATGTGGACTCCAAGTCCACTGGGAAGCAGCAAGGGGAAAGGGTGGCTCAAGGAGGAGTGTTCAGGACTAGGAAGAAAGAGGATAAATGACAAGTAAAAGATGGACCGAGAGGGTAAAGATAAAAGCTGCAAAGAAGATGCTGGTTCTGTAAAAATTGGTATTCACATAAAATTCCCCCTTGCTTTGATAGTCCCTTCTAACATGAGGTTTTCCCCATGTTTGGTTGCTCTGGTTTGAGTCCAGTTTGCTCCGTGGGAATGACAGGTTACTTAGCAACCGGAATTAAAGTCCAATGATTGTATTAATATTGATGCAATTCCTCCAGCAGGAGGAATAACTGCTTCTTTAAAACGCTGATCTCGTGCAGATCCCAACAGGCAAGCACGGGGGACCGAGCCCGGCCGCGCTGCGCCCACACATCCCGCTCAGCCCACGCACGTCCCATTACCCCAGCGGGCGCTAGCTGAATTCCTCCCAAACGGCGTCTGTTCCCTCACACAATAAGCAGACACCCCCTTCCCTGCTTACGTCTACAGGCCGCGCTGCGTCCCCACGTGTTCCCCTTCTGCCCTAGCCCTGTTCCCCTCGTCCCGCGCTGTCCCGGGGATGTCCATGCATCCCGGTCAGCCCCACGGCCACGGAGGAGCGAGGGCCGCACCAGGAAGCAGCCGCGAACACACAGTGGACTCCAACGCTTGCACACAACACTCAAAAACGGGTTATATAAATAGCATTCTGCAAAGATTTCCTTAATGCTTGAGCTTTGACATGTCTTAAAGATCATAAACTTCACTCTTTTTAATGTTTTTAGTAAGACTTGTAATGAGAAAAGACAATCCTGAAGTCCTGACATTAATAAGTCTATTGTGAAAAGGTCACCTTCCCCGAAGAGCGCTTTATTACCAGCGGAGCAGAATAGCGCTGCATGTGTAATGACTTTTATCTCATGATTGCCCTGTATTCTTTTCCAAAAAAGAAGGCTTCAGAAGTTGATAATTTACATATAAGCATGGAAGAGTTTGGCAGCATAAAAACAAACTGATTCAGGGAAATTAATTATACGGCAGCTTTAGAAAAGGCAAGAAAATTAAGTTTTGCTCTTCCTGCGTCTCCGGGTACCCAAGAGCAGCGCGGAGGTGACCGGCGCCAGGACGGTGCTCCCCCGCAGCCCCGGGAGCCCCTGCCCGCCGCAGCGCGGACCGGACCGCTGCTCACCCGGCCTGCACAAAGGCTGCGGCTGGAAGCGCCACCACTCGCGTTTGGCAGAGCGTAAAGGACCAAGAGGTGCGCGGAGAGGACGTACATTTAATTTAATTTAATTTCAGTGACAGTAGGAGCACAGAGCAGCGTCTCTTGCAAAGCCAGGCCAAGGTGGAGGTCAGCGCCCAGGCGCGGAAGGACGGAGCAAGGACGGGGAAACGTGGGCTCCATCAGCGCAGGAAAGGGGAAACGCGGGCTCTGTCAGCGTGAGGAAGGGGAAACGCGGGCTCCGTCAGCGCGAGGAAGGGGAAACGCGGGCTCCGTCCAGCACGAGGAAGGGGAAACGCGGGCTCCATCAGCGCGAGGAAGGGGAAACGCGGGCTCCGTTCGTGCGAGGAAGGGGAAACGCGGGCTCCGTCAGTGTGAGGAAGGGGAAACGCGGGCTCCGTCAGCGCGAGCAGAGCACCCAGCAGAGCACCCAGCCCGCTCCGGGAGCCACGAGAGGGGCCGGCGGCTCCGTGCGGGACAGCGGCGCCTCCGGGGTGCCCTGGAACACGCTCGAATTGAGGTGCTTCTCTCGTCTGTCCTTTCGGCAAAGGGACAACCCCGCTGAAAACAGCTCCAGTTTTGCCACTCATTTCAAATTAGGTTTCCCCAGGAGAGCAGCGCGCTCATAAACAGCTATGCCAAAGCTTGTTTGTTGTTTTGAGTCATTAAATTACACTGCACTTAATTACTCCCACTCTACCACCAATGAAGATTTTCCGACAGAAGCTGCTCCTGTTAAGAAGCCATTTTTATGCGCTAATGACCTCATCTCAAGAACGTTTTTTAAGGAGCACTGAAACAACAACACACTCCATTTGCCAGGTGAAAGTGAATATATTTTTTAAACTTACTTTTGCAAGAAAATGTGTTTTTCTAAGAGTGTTACCTAGGACAAAGGCTGCGCCTTATTCTGGAGACAGCTATTTATCTGTGGACCAATTAACTGGATTTCAGCAGGGAGACAAGGCTTGCCAATTTTCCAGCATTTCAAAGGAGACTGTACGTAGCAGAGGGTCAACAACTCCTGGACACACTTGAAAAGCCACTTCCCTGCCTGGGAATTGGAGCATAAATGACTTTAGCAGCTTTTATTTTATCTCTGCACTTTGATGTAAACACATTGTCAGTAGGGCCAGTTTAAGACCTTCTGCTCTGCACATTTCTTGGCTTACCCCAGGCCTACGTCCTTTCCGGATGGCTCCAAGATTAGGAGTAGAGGAACACAACTTATTGCCTAGTGATCCAATGGCTTTTCCAACAACCAGGGTCTTCAGAAAAGCTTACACAACAATCCAGAAAGAAAGAGGTATAAAGCATCTTGCTGAGGGAAGAGGGTCTACGTTAGATGACCATTATTCTTCAGCATTTTTTTTCCAAATTCCAGGAAACAACTCAGTCTGCAACAAAGCATTAGAACACGCGACTTCTGCAATCTCATTGCGTCAGACGAGTGGGAGTTGAACTCTCAAGGTGCTTCCAAGCACGTCTTGGGGCACACGCACCCGTTACAGAGCTGCCATCCCGTCTGCCCTCCAGTTTGGTGCTTAATGTGAAACAGGGGGAGCCTTAATACCTCTCTATCAGGAAATGGATGTTTAACCTAATTTTTCCAAATCCTAATTGCATCCTTATTTTATAATACTGAGCTAATAAATGAGGCATTTCAGGTTTCATCCTGACATTTCAGTACACCATTAAAAAAAAAAGGCACAACAGATTAGGCAGCCATTAAATATATTGTTCGTTCTCAGCCAGTGCCACTCGAATACCACATTTCACAGATGGGTTTAGCAAATGACATTCTACGCAAGCAGGAGCAGCAGGATGGGCTGATTAAAGCAGAATAACATTATTTGGGGCTGCTTTTTCTAGTTTACGTCGTAAAGTTTGAGTTGACTTGTGCTTTCTCCCTACTGCCACCAGCGCATCTTTTCAAATGAAAAAAAAAAACAAAAAAAAAATCCCTGTTAAAGTGACTGCACCCGCAGAACACAGTTAACTCCTGAGCGAAGCAGTGATATTCACGGCCACGAGTACGTGGGACGCTCGTGTTGAACTGTGCTCCCTCGTGTCTCCATTAGAAAATGGACCACTGACAGATGAAAGCCTTTTTATAGCTTCCATAAAACCTGGTTCATTTTTCATCCTGCTGCGGATGAAACACTTACTAATATATTTTATAGCAAAGAAATAATTTCTTTGTGTGGTATCATACAGGCAGCTTTCCATTCCCAATCTCTGTTTCATTAGAAAGCTGAGCATAAATTGATATTCAGGAAAGAAATTGTCATTACTTTTACTAATTATATCACATGTTGCTCAAAATCCAAGATTTAGGAATTACTGTTCTCATCACCAAACACTATTTCCTGTCAGGAGCGGCAGACCAAGAATAGCAGGTACACGAATCCAGAAGCAAAGCCTCAGCAGTAAAGATGCCTTTATCAGCACTGCGAGGCGGCTCGCACCGCTTGGAGCCCTGCTATGAATGTGGAGGTAAAGCAGCTCCCGGGCAGCCCCAGTCCTGCCCTGCACCGCCCTGCAGTGTGCGCCTCTCTCTATATATTTAAAAATACACACAGTCCCTGTTTCCCGTCTCCGCTGAAGTCTGGGACTATGCAGACAGGCATTTACAAAGCTGGAGATGACTCGCGTGCTGCTGTCTGCTTTAGCAGGAAAAGCATACGTTTCTTCAAGTTACCTGCAGATAGACTTTATTCACACCCAGCCACGAACTCCTTTAAGGATAAAGGCCTTGCTCAGAGATTTCCAAGGGAATAGAGAATATGTCTAAAAAGAGTAAGCGTCAAGGGGGCAGAAAGGCCCTGCAGCACATCTGGAAAAGCCCATGGGCCTCGAGCAGAGGCCGGCGCCGTGCAGGAGCGGATCGCGGCCGCGCGCCACGCGGGACAGACCCAGCTCCGCAGGAGCTGCGCACGGCGGCAGCAAACACCCGCCCGCAGCTGCAGCAGAGCGGGGAGGCTCACGGTGCTACAGCTGCTTAAGGAAAGCTGCAAGGATGCGAACCTAAAGCAGCCCTCCAAAGCATGCTCAAAGAGCGCAGGGTAGCGCATTACAGCTCGGAATCGAAGAGTTTGTTCACGTGGTGAAGAAACAGACTTCACAGCATCAGCCAGGAGCAGCATGAAAAATCTCTAACTTCCAACTCCTCAGCATACAAAATCAGTATGTCTTTCAACACACATTGGCCTCCAGAACAAAATCCCTCTTACCGATGGTTTTGCATTGCAGCAGTGTAGTAAGACACCTGCACAGCTTACCCGGGCTGTAATCCCCCGAATACAGCGAGCGGAACAAAAGCAGCAAGAGCCGGATAACGTTCTGTAAGGCGGCTCTGTCAGAGCTTCTCCTGCAGCTGGACGAGCTCCAGCGGCGGCAGCGGCGCCCGAGACACCCCGGGCAGCGCCACAGGGACAGGGACAGCGATCTGCGCTTCCCGCACATCCCGACGCTTCCGGACGGATGGGCAGCACCGGAGATGGGAGATTTCCTGACTTTTCTTTTTTTCCTTGAGAGGAGTAGCCTGCAGAAGGACGTATCTCCTGAGCTCGTTTCAGTTCTGAGCCTAGAGATGATCAGGCTGCAGGGGTATGAATTGTTACAATAACATTAAAAAATCAGCAGCGCTCATTATCCCAAATTTAATCGCTCCTTCTCCAATTCTGTCAGGCTCATTATGTTGGTTCCCTTTTTGACATGGTTTAAGCTCCTCCAGAGAGCAGCTGCACAGTAGCAATAATAATGATTAAATTGCTGTCTAAAGCTTCACTGGACATCAGAAATAGTAGACTAAATTCACTCTTACAGCCGCTTTTAAAAGCAAATTATCATTGAGCCAAAATGGTAAAGCTTCTGATATGTCCATATGGAGTTAACAAAACAGAAGTTCACAGATAAAGTGCATCATGAGCCCAATGAATTCAGGGCTCTGCTGGCTGCGGACTGCGTCGCTGCTGGGCAGCGCGGCTGGACTGCAGAGCCGGGCAGCGCTGCTGCTCACGCGTACGCACGCGCATAGGGATCCCTGCGCAAGGCTGGATGCGAGATACCTGCCAGGGCTGCAAGAGGCTGACCGCAAAGGCCACAGAGCGTCTTCAGTCCAAGGCAGGAAGATGCATTTTTGAAATAGTGACGGAGCAAAGGCAGCAGACTGCCCTTCATAAACATGGGGTTCCCAAAGCACTGAGCACCCCATTAAGTTTATTTAGTGATTCACTAATTAACTTATTCCTCTCTCTCACATTGAATGTCTTCCAGAAAGGCCGGAATCTCAGCAATTATCCCTGTGCTTCAAGATTTCTTGGTCCTTCGAACAAAGAAACTCCCAGGAGCTGATATATATTGAGCAAATTGTTCCCCTGATGGATCTTGTCTGGTCTGCAAGACAACAGAAGGTGCAGGACAAATTTTTGTGTGCTCCATTTCCCTTACGAGGGAGTTGTGTTTGGATAATGTTCTGATCAGTATGAAAGCCATCACTGCCCTATTTCGAGCCTGTGAAGTCTCAGAAGATCATCCGTCTCACATCCAAACCCACTGAGGTTAGAGTCTTTATAATTAGGATTATACAATATTTTTATGCTTCATTTATCTGTTTTCCCCTGTATGACATGGATAAATGAACCATGAAGACACTTTTATAGTGTAACAAAAGAAATACATGAAATATATATTGATAGCACATGAATATTAAAACCCTATATAAAAAAACTAATTTTAAAAAATCTGATCTACTTGTTTCCTTCTCAGGTTGATCAAATATTCATGGAACTCAGCAAACCAAAGTAGTATTTTGCTTACAGTAAAAAATTAATTGTAAAGGGATTTTTTTCAAGTTTCTAACACTTTTATTTTTTCCCCCAGAAAATTAAAATTTTGAAATTTCATCCCCGTGTGAGAATCTCTCAGTTTGGAACTAAGGAACCCAGCTGTTACATACCTTAACTCTACTACCCAACCGCTACCTAGGCAGGAGCGACCACGTTAACACCGCTCGGAGACAGGGAAGCGCCTTCATTCGAGCGCTGCCACGGAAGGAAGGAGGGAATGAGCGGAGGAAACGGTGACGCGGTTCAACTGCAGAGCCCACGCGTAAGGGTGCCGGTGCCTCCCGCTAGCAGGTAAAGCTGCCAGCACCAGCACCAGCTCCGTGGGGACACACACAGGCCCCAACTGGCTCTTGCTCCCTACGCAAGTACAGCAGGGTACCGAGCCCAGCGGAGTCGGCGTCCACTTCAACAGCCAACAGTTCAGCAGCCGCTGCACGTAGCCCTGGGGGAACAGAAACGGAGGGCTCCGAGGATTTCCCACAGCCTAACTGCTGGAAACGTCCATTTTCAGAAACATGTCAAATACTCCTTTTCTGCATCACGTCATTTTCCTTGCAGAATTGGAGACGGTCTCTGACCTTCACTAAGGAGGCAGCCCCTAGCGCACGGGGCCGCCGGCCGCCGCGGCCGGGGACGGCGCA
>JAWLRI010000674.1:3352052-3369224 GCA_034781795.1 Crypturellus tataupa
CGCGGCCGGGGACGGCGCAGGCTGCAGCGCGCCCCGCTCTGCCCGGAGCGCTGCGGGGGCCGCGCCAGAGCCCCACTGCGTGCCGAGCACCCACCCTGCTCAGTACCCCGGGACCACGGAGCGGGAAGGCGCCCGCGCCCAGGCACATCCCTGCGCCCGGCAGCGTGGCCCCTTCTCCTTCTTCTTTGAACCAAACTAAACACAAGCAGAGGGGTCCTGCATTAACAGGGAAGAGATTCCCTGGCCTTAACAAGCCGGAAAGGCCGAAGCACAACTCGCCCCAGAAAAATCCTGGAGGCTTTAATTACCTACCCCCTTCCCACAAACAACGTAGCCCTCTTCTGCGTCCCTGCTACCGTGTGAAAAATCCTCATATGAACAAACTAGCCCTCTTACCTAGAAAAAAATTTGGTCATAAAATAGCACATTTCTTCATACACTGATGATTCAGCCCCTGGGCCTTCTTGGTTTGCTTTGCTGTAGTATTAAAACCCATATATTCTGACGGTACGAGAGCAAATTGGAGAGGAAAAGACTTGGCTGGTTCCACTCTTTATTTTGCAGGGACAATGTAATTTAGTTTGTGCCTCACTATAAACAGCCTAAAATCTGTTTGCACGAAGGCAGCCCTCATGCTCCTTATTGCCCATCCTTGCATTAGAACTGGGACACCTTTGACACAGCAAAGCCTTATTAAAATTGATATCAAATTCCTATCCTGGCCTGCTGGAAACATAAGAAAGCTAAAGAGAACGAGTCAATATTGCAGCTGCAGAGGAGCAGGGATTATCAAGCAAGATATTGATGAGCACGGTCACTCCCCAAGGAGGTAAGGACTACAGCCTCAGAATTGAGGGCTGAAAAATCTCTGCATACAGATTATTCCGAGGGAATTAGAGTCTGTGGGATTCACATACCTGTCTTAAAATATGGCAGATTTTCTTGGTTAACACTTCTCAGTGACAAAAATCACAGGTACATGCAGAATCCACTTTTCTTCTTTTTTAAAAATAGCTGGTTCTGATGAGCACATTCCGGTGCCGGTGGACTGCAAACAGAGACCGTTCCCCACGCGGGAGGGAGCAGCGCGGGGCGGCAGGCGGAGGAGCTGCAGCCGCTCGCGAGACCGGAGCGCCTGGCCGGAGCAGGGCTGCGCCGTGCTGGAAACGGGCACTGCGGGGACCTTAGCCCCAACGCTTGAGAGGGATTTCCACACAACACAGAAACAGAAAAATACACCTCACTTTTATCCCTGTTCTTCCTCCTCAAGGAGAACGGATTAAACCTCCTAGATTAACAAGCAATGCAAAATAATGTCCACCACTGAAGCCACGGATGCTTCAGGGCCATGTGAAGGAGCAGGGTTCTCAAAACTCATCCGCATTTTCCAATTGTATCAGTACATTTAAGCCATTACATTGTTTCTCCCTTCAAAATTTCCATTGATTTTAAGCTTATATAGTTACTACAAATGTTTTTCTTTAGATAATGCACTAGCATTTAAGAACATGCTGTGCTTGTTCTTAAAGCACATCTTTAGATGCTAACGTCTCACCAAGATTAGCAAGACTTAATCATGAAATCTAAATCGAAGCACGTTTCAACATTTTCCTGAGAACATGCAAGTGCACAGTTACCTTTTACTTGGCAGGGGAGCGCGTGCAGGCCTGTTAAATACAACTATTTACAGGAGAATATCACAACCAAATTTGTAATTAATTCCAGCAACTCATTACCATAGGAGTGAAATCACTGGAGCTCACTAGTTTACATGACCTATGGATCTATGACCATCTATGTACTAAGGTCTGTAGTCCATGCCTTGGGTTTGTTACACAGTCTAATCTCTGTCCACAAGGTGCAAAGAACCAGACCAGCCTTTTACCTGAAATTCTACTGTAGCACTCAGGAATTGGAGGGAATTAAGCAATGCATAAACCTTGCACTAATTTCCTTTAACTGAGAATCAATAAAACTGCCCTTCAGCTGCTCTGATAAGTCATGGTAAAAGACTGAAGCACCTGAGCTACTTCTGGTCCATGCAATGTACTTAAGTACTTTGAAGCATGCTGGTATGTTCCAGCTAACATCCCTAAATAAACCCATGCTGAAGTGAGAGGTTACTTTGAACTATTATAAATGAGAGCTACACTATTTTAATTGGCCCCCTGATGCATACTGACCTAAGAGTAGGGACAGTAAGTCGCCTCATTGTATGAAATTTCTGTTTTGAATTTAACAGGAAAAATGTCCAAACACCGTTACATTCTTTCAGACCATATGGAAAAAAGGACTGGTTATACAGCTCTGTTAAGAGCTCTTCAAATCTCCTATCACAGACACAGAATTCAAGTTGTCCTTGACAGCTTACAATGAAAAATAACTGTTTATAATTTTATCTATAGAAAGAAGATCTTGACCAAAATGTAGTTAATTCAAATTAATTCAAGTGTTTCTGAGAGTCCTAGTTTAGATGACAATGTTCAGCTTTAAACTTAACAAAAAAAAAAAAAAAAAAAAAAAAAAAAAACTGTCCAACTTGTGTGTCACCAAAACAGCAATGTTTATTTTCTGGCCAGAGTGAACAGGAGTTTGGTCCAGCAGGGTCCTGCAGGTGAGACGGACGGGCTCCTCGTTGCCCCGAGGGGCAGGGCAGAGAGGGCAGAGGAGCCTTTGGGGTTCCTCCCTCGCACGGACGGGACAGACACGGGCTGTGTGCCCGCTGCGGAGCTGCCCCTGCCACCAGCCTGGACACTGTGTGACCAGGTCAGCACGGGCCATCCTGGCCCACTGGCTTGGCAAAATGCCCCAAGTCCCATGCACAACGGAGGAAGGTCAAGTCGGCAGCAGAGCCACCACATCAAAACGATGAGGGACAAAGGGGCTGAAAAGTTTGTGAATGAAGAGACATTGAGTGTCTGCTGTATTGGAAGATAGAGAAAGCACTGCAAGGAAAGGAAAGGAGGAAAAATGCTATTGGAAATTGTACAACTCAAGGAGATTTAAACATCTCGGATGTGCACTGGGAAGCGCTACCCGCAGGAGCAAGCACCCATGGCCAGGATGCCGTGGGCAGCTGGCAATGACTCGCGAAGAAAAGATGCTGCTTGTGGTGCAGCTCTGGTGAGCACCAGCTTGGCTCGGACAAAGGGCAGTTTCAGGCTGAAAGAACTGCTGCACCAAAGCTGACTTTGGCTCAGTTTGCTGCTTAGGTTAGAGAGCAGAGGAAAACATCTGTAGACTGAGTCACATTTTTGCACCCGAATAAAGGCTCCACTTTACATGCTAGTGCTAAGCTGTTAGCACTAGTTTTGCATTGCGAAAGAATCTTGTTGATTTGAGATTGAACTCAAATTTCAATTTGAAATTTGAAATACCTGCCCACACATAAGCAGCTTTCTTTTTTGCATTAACCTTATGATTATTTTAAACACACCTGTTTCTCCTTCAGAAACTCACACTGAAGTTTGTTCTCGGGTGCTTCAACAAGCCCCAGGGCTCAAGAAAACCCAATAACTGACGTGGGATAGTGCACACAAGAGTGATTTTCCAGTGTGGAGAGCTGTAACGGTCCCTTGCTGTTACTAGAGCGCTGTAGTTATATCTTGCTTGAGCTAAAATGTTCACACAAGTGTTCACAGTGTCAGCTAGTAACAAGCACAGGGCAGCGCTGGTTCGACTCTTAGAATTTTATTCATCTTTGAGGTTCCAATTTAAGTGCAATTGCAGCTTCTAGCTTTAGGGCTAGCCTGGCATTCTGCACTAGGTGCTTTGCTCACTCAGCAAACTGCACTTCAGAAGAAAGCGTTAGTGAAGAAGAATTAAATTTACCTAGATCAAAGTTCACAGGCATGGTGCAAACAGAGAAATCTCAGCGGAACAAAAGCTAATTGCTCTTACACTATAAAAACTGTTAGAACAGAAATGCTGATGAATTATTTACCTTCCTACTATGGTCCACATAGCTGAAAAATCTATGTTCTGCCCAGCAGTAACTGCATTTCCTGCAGAAGTAGCTTACATTTAAGCTCAGAGCTACAGAAAAAAGTGCAGGTGAATGCTATCAAAATGCATGATATTGGGCTAATGACATAACTCTGCCGAAGACACTTCATCTATACCAAACCCCACCATCTACTGATTGCACTCACGGGGAACGGCAGCGTGCCGTGCGCTGGGCACGAGTCACAGCGGGCACGGAGCAGCAAAGCCCCAGCGTGGCCAAGGGGCTGGTGGTGCTCGGCATCGGCTAAGGAACCTGCCCGATAACTAACGAAACCTGAGCTGCAGGTGGTTCGTGTAAACCTGCAGCAAGTTTTGTAATGGCTGGTGCTTCCTCTCCCTGACGACAGGGTCAAAACTTCCCCTGCATCCGCATAAAGGAATATAACTGTGAGTCATGTAAAATCGTTAGCCCAGTCAGCAGCACAAGGATGCACGGGGTATTTTTCAATTTAAGGACAATGTGCATTCCCAATTAGTGTTTAAAAGGAAGCCTGAGACCTTGATTCATCAACTGAAACGAACTCGAGGACTTTTGAAGTAAAAAGCTTCCTAGAAAAACACAATATCAGTGTTAAAAATGAAAGGGAGGACAAAAGGCAGAAGCAAGCAGCACAGCACTGGGTTCTCAGTGGAACTGCGGTGCACGTAGAGCTAAGCACATGCATAAAGATGTTCAGAAGGGTAATGAAGACACAGGACAGTCATAGCCCTGGAGCTTAATGCGTGTAAGGACAACAAGATTCATCTCTAAATAACGTTTTCTTCTTCTTTTGAATTCGGAAATGTTTCTGCATTAAGTCATTGCTACTTTCAGATGATATTTATTTTCAGGGACAGAGTTTTCAACTGTCCAATCACAGTCTTTTAATGCCTTTTAAATGCCCTTTTTTCTGTGTGTCTTTTAAGCACAGGGAAGAAAATCCCTTAAATTCTGAAATAATTTTGCTTTAAAGAAGAGTGCAGGAACACTTCCCTGTTTGCTCCATCTGGCGTTTCTCTATTTAGAGTTTTATTTGATTCCTCCGCTGCCACGTTCAGCATTTCCATCTCCCCCCGAGCAGTGGACGTGCACGGGCTCTTCTCTGTGTAAGTCTTGCCGTTCTTTCTTCCATTTGAGATGGCACATTGCTCCCCTGTATTAGGGGCTAGTGTCAGCTCCATGGACTTCCACTGTCTGCAGGGAGGCTGGAAGGGAAAGTACTGACTTTGTGTAACTTCTGGCTTCAGGGGTGCCTGTGGTGACCAGGAATGGGCTTTCCTATCTGTGTTGCTTAGTTTTCCCTCATCGCCGCTCCCCTTTTTCCTATGGCAAATTCTAGCTATGGTCATGAAAGAAAGCGTCAGGACCCCCTGAAGAAAGCAGCCCCTGAGCCCAGCCAGTCTCTAAACAAGCTCCACCAGCGCAATTGCTACCCCTGCTCATCAGGAACAAGGAATGTCAGCACTGACTTCCCGGGCCACCTTTATAAACACTGCTGCCTTTTTAGTATGTCACGCTGAGGCAAGAGAACAGGTTTGGTTTTTATAGTTCTTACTTGAAATATTTCTAAACAGCTTTCTCATCACCAACATTAAACAACTCCGGCCTCAGGAGTATAGTAACCTATGGCAAATATGCTGACTTTTCACAGCATAAAAGTAAGTCTTACACGGAGGACACAATTTAGCAAGTCCAAGGCCCCCAAATGAAAGGAGAATCAATGCTAATTATGATGAGGAATTCCAGTGTCTCTAGTGCAGTGTCTCGTCTGTACTGACACTCACAGTATTCACATATTGTTTCTCAGGGTCACAAAAGGCAGAGCCTCCATGTGAAACGAGGTCTCCTGCTCTCGGGTTTGCACCGACGGTGATCAGCCAGCCAACAACAGCGGCAGGAGAACGGCCCACTCTCCCCGTGCTTAAATGGAACCAAAGAAAAACCATTTTCATGAATATGAGTTCACACACTCCTATTTATGCCAGATGTATTTTGGATTTAATAGAATGTCAAAACTATTCACTGCAACTCTCTCACATAATTAAATTGTCCTTTTCCTAAGAGCAGTTAGTTTTGTGACTTGATCTCATACCCATTTTCTGAGTATTAATTTGAGGCTGGAACTGTTCGCAGAGGAAAATGGTTCCTATAGAGACTTTTTTTTGAAGCTTTCAATTACATGTATCCTCAGTCAGCCTATTCGCATCTGATACGCATTTGCCACAAGTACACATATTTCCTTAGACATTTGTATCATTATTTCTTTAAAGGAATTTTCAAGAAAAAAAAAAGAATCATATGCAACCAAATACATGACCTTCAGCAGACGAATCTGCTTCTGGGACTGGAAAGCTAGAGCAGGGGACAGGCCTCGCTTGCATCAGGACAGGCAACGCCGGGGCCATAGGGAAGAAACCCCCCAAAGGCACCAGGCGCCTCCTTCCCCCGGGGCTGCAGGCACAAGGCGCTCGCGCAGGGTCAGCTCCTCGCAGCGGCCAGAGCACCGGGTCAGGCACCTGCAAAGGGACAGGTACTGCACAGGGACAGGTACCTGCAAAGGAACGGGCACTGCACAGGGTCAGGTACCTGCACAGGGTCAGGTACCTGCAAAGGGACAGGCACTGCACAGGATCAGGTACCTGCACAGGGACAGGTACCTGCACAGGGACAGGCACTGCACAGGGACAGGCACTGCACAGGGTCAGGTACCTGCACAGGGTCAGGTACTGCACAGGGACAGGTACCTGCACAGGGACAGGTACCTGCACAGGGTCAGGTACCTGCACAGGGACAGGCACTGCACAGGGACAGGCACTGCACAGGGACAGGTACCTGCACAGGGACAGGCACCTCCGTCCCGCACGGGGACACTGGACAGGCCGGCCCCGGGGGCAGCCGGCCCGCACGGAGCCGTGCTCGCGCCGGCCTTGCCGCTCCACGGCAGCCGCGGCCGTCCTGCTCCGCTCCCTGCGGCACCTTCCACAGCCCCGGGTCTGTCTCCGCCGCCCACCCGGGAATTTGCTGCTGCGGCCGCCAGAAACGCGGCGCACAGGTATGCGGAAGGCTCCATTAGGGGACTTAATGCTTTATCCCTTCTGGAGGACAATATTTAAGCAGACACCATTACTGGTTGTATTTCAAAAGTCAACAGGGTTAAATAAATCTAACATTTACTTCTACTGAAAAATGTTAGGAAGCCAAGCTCTTCCTTTTTTTCCCCTTTAGGTGTTCAATTAAGCAAAAATAGATAGATCTCTCCAGAATTTAAGACTGTTGTGAGTAGGAAAGCTTTTTGGTTAAGCTTTTATCTCATCATGACAAGACCCAAATCAATGACTTTTAAATAATTTACATCCCAGAAACAGTGTTAAAAAAGTGTCCCAAATGGAACTAAAAGCATCGTAAATATAATTTCCTGTCAGATTATATGAAATACTCTGATGAATGAACAGCCCCTTAAAGAGCAGTAAGTGAGGATCTGGAAGGTCCACCGCCAGTTCCCTGAAAATGCCAAGCACAGAGGAGAGGACCTCCTCATTCGACCTTTGCTTACATCGAACAAGCCCTTTGAAGCACGTAACTACGAGCAAGCCCTTGTGTTTGCTTTTTGCTTTGATTTGTTACTCCAATGCTTATGCTTTGAACAGATTTTTCTATCTGAGAAGCAAATGAAAATTAGTCATCAACCCAGAATTCAGGGGAGGGAGATGGGAGGGAATCATGGTTCTGTCTACAGGCTGAATAAAGATCCTTTTGAGCGAGTCACCAGCCTGCTGATGAATGCAAATGTCTTTTATTTCCTTTCAGCGTGAGCATGTGTGCGAGGGGGAGGAGAGGAGCAGGGAGTCAGTGTTCTCTCTGCTGCTGTAATGCGGGATTAAGACAACCACCTGTCCATTACCTACTTCCAAACCATTCTTGCTTTTAAAAGATGATTGACATTTCACAGCGTCCTGTTGCCCATCTCACTCAAATATTAATGCACCCACGGCTGCAGGAGGCCACAACCGTTTAGAACAGAGGAATCGGAAATTAAAAGCAAACAGGCTGAACACGAGGCAGATAACCGAGCGTCGGTTCTGAACTTGCCGCTAGAAGGGCAGGTAAGCTGAGTTCAGCTTGAGCTGCGAGCGATCCTTTTTCTAATTAATGCAACATTTATTAGAACTGACTCCTCTCCTTGTGATCTCCACTAGCTGTTTCCGCACTCATTCATCATCAGAGCTTAGGAGTTTCTGTGCACAGCTATCACGCTGCCCGCATGCCGCCCGGCTTGTCCACATAGCTTCTTGCACGGCTTTCTGGGTGTCATATATTTTCTTAGAAAAACAGCCTGTTGCTATGAATGTTTTAAATTGCTAGTCTAAAAATAAGATGGGTAATTTTCTTGTCTAGTTCTTTCTAACCATGCCAAGGATGCTCTGAATATCTGCCTTCTTTGACTGAGGATGTCAGCAATACATCAGTTATACCGACTAAAATCTTTCTTACACATCCAGTTGACCACGGTTAATACATCTGTACAAACAAAAAGCAGGTAGGAAGCGTGGACTCCGAGAAGATACCTCGAATGCCTCCGCTTGAAGAAATGCTAATTGGTGTGGAAATATGACTCAGTAACACTGCCAAGGGTACAGAGAGCATCACTCTGTTTGTCCTGTCCTATAACATAAACTGGAGTAAGGATACATAAATGATAATGCTGATGATTACTATCAAGAATAATAACCTCAGTGACGGATGCCGTGCTGTTGAGGGTATAAGTGAAGACAACCCCTGGCTCAAGGGCTTTACCCATGCAGGGTCTGATGAGGAACCACAAGGAGCCGGCACTGAGAAGGGTTTAGGGATTTAAATCCCATTTAAATGGGATTTTAATGGGACACAAGAAAATAGGCTTGGATGAAGAAAGATGTGTTCAGCAGATGGTCTAAAAGGGGTGAATTGTAGTTACTGGTATGGGAGCATGAGCACTGCTTCCTCCAGTCAAATTTCCACCAAAGCACTGCAGTGCTTTTTTTCACATAGACAGTTGTAAAAATGAGGATAAAAGCAGTGATGAGATTATGCAAACATATTAGCAAAGCGTCTCCTTGGTGGAACAGGAGAAAAGAAAGGCAGGAAACAGGAAATAAAATCTGTTGCCTACTAAAACCATGGTCAGCTGTGTTAACCAAATAGTTGACGGTATTTAGACCATGAGTCAGCCAAATACCGGAGCATCTAGTCCAGCACTTCCCAAGGAAGACCACCACCCGCAGGACAGCTGGGGCATGGCAGCACCTCTAGCATCTTATCCCTGAAATGGTACCCGAGGAGCCCCGGTAGCTCAGAGCGCTTGGAACAGCTCACAGGCTGCTCCCAGCCACGACACGGAGCCTTCGGGACCGGCGCTGCACGCGGCGCTGAAGGCACAAGGATGTCTGAAGACACCTTTATCTCCCAGGCCTGCACTGGGCTAAATTTAGGAAGCTAGACAACCCTGGTCCAGCATCAGATTAATCTTGGTCCCTTGTTGCGTTTTCCGTAACACTACAAATTTGGGATAGGGCTCAGAGATGTTCTCTCTGTACTGTTAGCCATTTCTTTTTGTGCGTGTTTCTAGGTGATGGGATAGCAGTGCAGAAATAAAAAGTGACAGTTCATATCAAGTGTTGTTAAGACACTGTCATTTCAATTTGCAAACAGATTGAATTGGCACAAATGGGATGCAGCTCTTCAGAAGCAGTAAGAGCTTCGGCATGACTGGTGGAGCTGACCTCCAGCCCAGCACATCGTACTGCCGCTTGAAACTCACGGCATGACCTAACATTTCGCACCACTCAGTCGGCTCAGTGGTCTGGGCACTGCTGCAGTCTCAAAAGGGTATAACAGGAGCAATGATAATTTGTTACCATGTGCATGTATAATTTGGCAAGTTTCTTATTTGCTAATCAAGGGATTGGGATATAGTTAATATTGATATAATAAATATAAATTTATATATAATATTATACACAATATATTGTATGTTAATATATCAATACATTTTTACATATAATTAATAGATAACATATATTAATATGCAAATATATAAATATATTATATAATATGTGTATATTATATAAATCCATAGATATTTATTCCCCAGCAATGCAATGTATAGAGTAATTATGTCAAGGTGTCCAGGTAACGATGCCGTGCAAACCTTAAGCTTGGTAAGAAACTAATCACTAACAGCAACAGCAGCGACACAGGCCAAAGCCCTTAGATCACCGGTGGCAGAGCGGCGCGCACGACGGGCAGCGCTCAGACCACGGCTCAGAAACGGGACCACGCGGCGAGCTCCAAGGAACAGGGCAGCGGAGCCTCCTCCCAGCGAGGCGGCTCGCCGCTGGGCACGGATGTGAGGAAAGAGGTGGAGGGAAAGCAAAGCTGGAGCTGAAAGACTTGCTTCTTCTTGCAGAACGACAACGGCCCCGCAAGAACAAACGCTCCTTTGAGCGCCGCCGGCGCGGGCGCTCTCTCCAAGGGCACATTCCTGCGTTTCGGGGACGCGGCTGCTGGTCACCAGGCAACAGCTCCGCGGGGCTCCCGACGCCTCGCTGGCGCGGCGCTGGCGAGGGGCTGCCGCGAGCCGCCACGCGGGGACCGCGGACACAGCGGGACGGCCGTCCTGCCCAGCAAGACGCCGGGGACACTCCGCTCTTCATCACCCAGGTGACGCGCTACCTACTCAAGTTTAGTGCAGCCCATGAAAAACAAAGAACAGGGCATCACTTACACCTGTCCAAAGGGCCTGCTTTCCAGCAGCAAACAAACGCAGGTTTATTTAACAGAGAGCTGCAGCCGGTGCTGCTTTGTGCTTCCCAGGGCCAAGGCCTTATCAACCGCACTGCTCCTTCGCACGGAGCAGAGGTGCCCTTGAGAGCCCTGCGGGGCCGAGGGAGGCAGCGCGACCGCACGCACGCACCGGCCTCCGGCCTCCTCCTCAGACAGCTGCGTGTGGCAGATAACGCGGGTCACGGGCACCAAACGGCAGCACTCAGGGAAACGGCAGCACATTAAGCCCAGGGCCCTTCCCAAGGTTGGAAACCACTCGCACAGGGAGAGCAGACGAGGATGGGAAGCCGCCCATCCTCGTGTCAGGGGTGTCTCTGTTCCTTGCGTCTCGCACACGGGACCCTCCAGTTAAACCAGCACCAAGGGGCAGGAACCCGCGCTCAAGCTGCGTTCGAGGGCCGAGCTCGCTGTGGTTACGGGTTCGCTGCTCCCTGGGGCCCGTCTGCGCCCGCGGTGCTGCACGGCCACCGCTCGCGCCAGGACAGCAGCCCCGTCCCCATGCGGTGCGGGTCACCACCACCCACGAGTGCCACCTCCCCATGCGGGTCACCACCACCCACCCATGAGTGCCACCTCCCCATGCGGTGCAGGTCACCACCACCCACCCACGAGTGCCACCTCCCCATGCGGTGCGGGTCACCACCACCCGCTCATGAGTGCCACCTCCCCATGCGGTGCAGGTCACCACCACCCGCCCATGAGTGCCACCGCGCTCTCGGGGTCCGGACCGGTACGAGTGTCGTGTGAAGGAATCTGTCTGAGCAACCACTTGAAAACATCTTTGCATCAGCATCACCTCACCCAGGTCAGTACAAATGACTCCTTGCCTCAACTGTTTTTGCATGAACATTCCAACACAAAGACAAGCAAAAATCAGCAAAATGCTGAAGTTTTCTGCAAAACTAACAACAAATTTCATTCCCCAAAGCAGCATGAATTCCCCTGAGCCCTCTCCTGCCCGCTGACACCTCGCTGCTCTTTTCCTTGTCAGTGCTGCAGAAGAGCCGTGTCATCAACTCATTTCTGTTCCACCAGTCGAATTTCTTTTCCCAGGCCTCCTAACCACGCCACCATTACTTTCTTGCACAGCAATATGTGCAGTTGCCATCTGGGTAGCTGGCACCCCTTCAAAAAATATTTGAGTATCTGTGAAACTTGTAAGAGTATAAGTGAAACATTACCAAAACCATAATACAACATAATGTATGCCTGAAATAAGGGAACATCAACAAGTTCACTATGTTTTTAATGAAAAAAAAATCCCAAACAAATGCTAAGAATTCTCCCTCTCCTGGCTCTGAGAGGTGCCACCATCTCAGGAGGGCTCCTTCCCGCCGCTCCCTTCGGAGCTGCTTCTCCGGAAAGGCGAGCGCCCTTGCTGCTTTCTGCAGTCAAACCAGCCCATGTTTCTGCTCCTGCTAGGTGCCGATTTCTGAATTAAGCAGTTCCTCAGCTTAACTACACATCATGTGAAGAACCACCACCTGCATTTGCAACTACATCAGACTTTGTCATTCGATCCCCTCAATTCCTGTTCTTGCCACAGCCTAGAAGTCTTTACGAGTTGATGCAAGTCAATGAAAAGACTCCCACCGAGTTCCTGAACATTTGATTTCTTGGGAAATGCTCCTGGAAGAGCAAAAGCACCATGGTTGGAGAATGATTCCCTTCCTTTACGGAGGTCTGCAGTCTTCTTAGGGTCTGTGGACTGATATCACATAGCAATGGCCAAGGAGGAATGTCGCAAAGCTCTGAATAGGCCTCATTGCTTAACAAGTTAGGAAGATCATAGTTTTAATCTATAAAAAAAAAAAAAGGGTCTCCCCACTCTTCTCCAAGGGATGCAACATGTGAAGAGACCCAGCCTGAAAAAAAGGAGAAAAATGTTGAGAGAGAAATCAAAAAAACCTCAACTCCGAGTAACTAAAGCAAAAATCCCGCTTGGATTCACTACTGGAAAGAGGCCATTACAGTCCCCGGACCATTTTCTGCCTCCTCCTTGGCCTCCAAAGCTGTTGTCTAACTCAGCTGCTTAGCTGGTAACTGCTGCTGCCTTGGGAGAAGGCAGAGGCCAAGGGTCCATCAGGACTGTGAATGCTGAAGCTGAGGAATGAATCCTTGTGACCTCCACACCAGCCACATCTTGAGTAAAACTTCTTAACCTCTTCTTAATTCACAGCGCAGTTCGGTCTCTAATTAACTGGAAGCTGGGCAACAACAAGAACAGCTATAGTTACCACAGTGCTTTGGGATGAAAGTCTGTCTTGGTCTTTGAAATTCCTTTGGAAACTGGAATTAACTTGGCTTCCTTGACCACGGCTCTCTGATACCTGCAGTGGTATTTCACCTCTGCAAACATGACGTCAGCTTCATCTTGTTCGGTTTGTTTGCCTGTTGAGGGCTGCTCTCTCGGAGGCCCCACTGCCTGGCAGCACAACCAACACGCAGACCCCGCAGGTGCCGGGGGTATCGGCTGCTTCCCCGGCCTCGACCCGCAGCAGCTCCGGGACGAGGAGGCCGTGGGGAGCGGGAGCTGCCCCAGCCCACCGGGCTGACGAGCGCCCACGAGCTCCGCGTGACCCGAGCGCCGCTCCCACCAGCGCGCGGATCGGATGCAATGGGATAACGTCCTCAGCCAGCACCACGTGCTGTAAATTGCATCATGTTGCTACACGGATTGGCACTGTTCTAGTATCTGTCTTTATTTTCAAGACTAAAACAAATTCTGAGAGATATCTGAGAAATATAAGAGTCTCCCCTGATCCACGCAGTCTTCAGCAAACACACAGCAGTTGAAATATTGGTTGTTCTGAAGACATTGGAGTTTTGCCAATAATTGTATTAGATCTGATAGTTTTCCTTATATTATGTATAATGTGGCATTTATATTATGAAACCAATCGTTCTGGAAAAAGAACGACATTGTCAACCACTGTACTAAACGTCTGTTCTAGTCATTTCATGAGGCAACTGAAAATTGTAGGCAGATATTACACAGAATGCCTAATCCCTGGTATTTAGGATTATTAGCTAAGAAGGACAAGATGAGTATTTTTTCCATTGCATTTATTTATGAAACTATGTAGTCTTTTAGATCTTTCTTCTTGAAGTAACATCAGTGATATTGGTCACATCCCTTTTACAATTGCAACTATTTTCTGGAGCGACCGAGAGCCTGAGTCGTCTCCTAAAGCCCGGCTTCCGCGGCAGGACTTGGCGCTAACAGGGAGGGGCCCTGAAGACCCATCGTTCATTCTCAGTCGTCCTAAAGCAACTCACAAAGGACTCACCCTTCGGGACAGGGACTTTGCTCGGCCATCCTGCAGACTGCGTTTGCACCCCGAGAGCAGAACAGGTATTTCTCTTTAAGGCATTTAGGCAGGAACAGAATTTGGTCTGCTATTTCCTGGATTGGAATGCTATATTGACTATTATTTTTCTGCATAATGGCATATTAGCATCAAAAGGAAGATGACATGAGTATTGTGAAAGGAAAGGTAATTGTAGCTTACTTAAAAAGAACCCCCAACACATGGATTCAACATGTTTTTTTTAAAGCGCTATCATGGTGAAGTATTTGTTTTACAAGTAAAAGAAAGATGCTGAAATTTGCAACTGGCCAGAGCCACTTTGCCTTCTTTACGGGAGAAGATCTGACATGTATCTGCACATACATCTGCACACACACTCCCCCTTCCTGAGAGCTCCTGAGTCTGGGCCTTCCTGCAAGACACGCAAGATATTTAGGGTGAGCTGCAGAGCACCTTTGCTAAAACAGTCTCCCCAAAGTCAACATGGATTTAATACTTAAGTGTTACAGTTGGGTAAAGAAAGAGAAAGGAAATTAAATCAGTTGCCAAATGATGCTACTGAGAGATTTATTAATTATCTGACCGCAGAACAGCAATGCTTTTTAGGAGAAGCAGTGACTATCAGCGAGATGCAGATCTTGCCAGTGCTGCGAGCGGCGATAGGAAACGGCTTCTTCACTGTGGCATCTAAAGCAGGGGCTCTGTGAAAGCACACATCAGTTTAATTCAACTGGTTTAATTAAGCCTTTGCAAACCTTATGTGGAAGGCCTTGTTTTAATCTAGGACTGCCCTGCTTTGTTTAATTGAAACCACTTAATAACTCCTATCTTCACAGAACTGAGACATTAAGGCTCCTAGAAATTAACATCCTCCAGCCGAGAGGCTTTACCAACTCCTTATCTAGCTCTGCTAGACATGCCAAACTGACACAACCAAGTTTTAAGACTGCCTTTTGCATCCTTGCCCTGAATTCAATTAGACTGCTGAAGTTTTGCACACCAAACCCTGCCCAGCCACAGGCCAGGGCCGGCGGAGGCTGCCGCGGGACGGGCTCTGCTGGCCCCTCTCCGCGCCGCCGAGGGGCCGCAGGGCGCGCGGACCCTGCGCAGAGCTCAGCCAGTCCGGCCGCCCCGCGGACGGCAGCACAGCGCACCTGGGCATGCGGCTGTGTGCAACGCGAGGGAGCAGCGGGAGCGGGACGGAGCGGCTCCCGCCCTGGCTCCGCTCACCCGCCTGCCCTCACTGCACAAGACGGGTGTCACTGTCTCCGCCGGCACTACAACCCTTTCTTCCTTCTATCTTCCTTGCAAGCGCCCACCCAAACATACCGGCTTTGAGTCTCCAAAGAACCTGTCTGACTCACCGTGATGGGGGATGGAAACATCTCGAGTCTAGAGGTTACACTCTACAAACACTCAGCATTAGAAATACGGCAGCTGGAGGAGAGGAGACCCGTAGGAGCCCAGCTCTAGCGAGGGACAGGCGCACATCACTCAGGTGCTACACGTGCGACGTGAGGGCACGCGGGGCCGTGCTGCCAGCTGCCCTGACTGCGCGAGCTGCACAGCAGCCCCCGCCGCGGGAGCTGCGGCACAAACAGGAACCCCCTCCTGCGGGAAGGCGCGAGAGCCGCGGCCCCGGCAGCCGCCGCGCGGCCCTCGCTGGCGGTCCCCGCGCTGGAACACAGCAGGTACGTGCTCCGCGCGGCGGCTGGCACCGAGCAGGCAGCTCGAGGAACACAACGGCAGCCCCGCGCGAGCACCAGTCCTCGCAGACCCTGCTGCAGGACGCAGGGGTTAGCAGGACCGAGGCCCGGCTACCTGTATGGTGCTCCCGCTCAAAAGACGCTCTGTGCTCACCCCCGTATGCCGCCTCGGTCAGGACGCGTGGCAAGGAGAGCTCTGCCCACTGCCGCTCCCAGCCCAGCAAGCCTGGCGCAACATTTGGTATGGAAACGCTTGGACAGCGGCTGGCCACGTCTGCTCTATCCGCAGAGCACGGGGTGCCCTCCTCGCCGGCCGGCCGCGCTTCCCGATGGGAAAGCGGGAGAGCTGGAGCTGCTCCAGCGGGACAGCAGCAACGCCGAGCCCCTAGTGGAAAGTGGGAATCCACGGGGAGGGAAGCCCTTTTTCTGGGAGAACTAACGCACCCCTCAGTGAACACAGGGCCCTGGGCTCTTCTGCTGCCGCAAGCCGGCAGTGCCGCACAGACACGGTCACTCCCGGGCCAGCTGCTGGCCAAGGCGGTTTCGCTGCCGCGCGTCACGCGGTGACGCCGTGCGCCGCGGACCTGCCCTCAGCACGTCCCCGAGTCCGTTTTGGTTCTGACAGTGCGCTCACTGCCTCACCTGCGCACATCCCTGTAACTCTGATGATTTAGGCCCAAGCCCAGCATAACATTTAAAAATGCTATTACATTAGACATTTGATTAATTTATTTTCAAGAAATTTAAATTAATTTCAGACTTTTTTAGCCTTAAAGTCACACACACATGTAGGGGTCAGCTGACCTGGAATCAAACAAATGCACAAGCTGCTGGGGCGAGAAAACATCCCCAGACGCCAGCATTTTAGAACTGCAACGTTACACTGCTGATCTCCGTGCCAACACCTGCGAGCTGGATGGCGCCGGCTGCACATTTCAGCTTTAACAGCAGCGATGCTTTACTCCAGCCTCACCAGCGCCTTTACAGGATGGTCCTGAAGCTCCAACACAAAAACTCATGTCAGGAGGGAATGCATGAAATCACCAATATGTTTGGATACATAAACACTGCATTTTTAGCATGCTTTCTGCTTACTAATTCTCAGAATTGCTGAATGCTTTACCTGCCAATTTCACAGTGATTTAAAGAAACTGAATGATTGTTTAATGTCCCTTCAGATAAACAGCTCCACACACACGTTTGTGGGCAGGGTCAGAGCACAGGGCTCCCTGGGATTACTATGGGCCGACTGCGGGCAAAGGGCAGTGCGGGGGGAGCCTCGGGGCTCGCCGGGCTCGGGCTGCTCTGCTGCACCGGGCGATCCCGCCTGGCCCGGGCCCGGCACCGC
>JAWLRI010000674.1:3371098-3393103 GCA_034781795.1 Crypturellus tataupa
TGCCCCGTTGCCCCCGCCCTGTCGCCAGGTCCCACCCCCGCAGCGTTCCTTTCCCCGGGTTATTGCCCCGGCCGGGGCAGCGGGGCAGTTGGGGCTCCCCACCCGGCCCGGTATAGGTACGGGGTGTATGGATGTATTGATAACGTATAGATAGACGGATAGATGTATTGATAATGTATAGGGGATCTATAGGGGATCTATAGGGGATCTATAGCCTCGCCCTGACCCCCCCGTCCCGGCTCAGCCCCCGCCGCTCCCGGGAATTCCCGGCATCCGCGGAAGTTCCGACCTTGGGAAGCGCCGGAGCCGCCTGTTCCCGGGAGCGGCGCTTTCCCGAGAGCCCCAATCCTGCCTTGGGGGTCCCCCCCCTGTCACCTCGGGGTCCCCGTGTCCCGAGGCCGCTCCTGCTTTCCCGGGATCTCCTGGCGTCTCTGCGAGCGGGAAAACGCTCAGGGAATGGGGGGGAAACGGGAATGGGGGCAGTGCCGGCGGGGCTGGCAGGTGTCACGGGGCACACGGAGGGCTGGAGCCGCTGCCCCGCTTCCAGGATCGGCACCGGATCCGCGCGGGATCAGCACCGGATCCGCACGGGAGGAGGCGGCAGCGGCTCCGGCAGCTCCGGGAATGGCCCCGCGCCGGCCCCGCTGATCCGCAGCGCCATGGCCTCCGCCGGCCGCGGTGAGTGTCCGTGTGCAGCGTTCCCGGTCCGCGCTATTCCCGGCCCCGCGGCGCTCCCGGGCGCCGCTGCCGCTCCGTCTGCTTGGTTCTACGTGAGTCATATTGTAGCTGCCGGGAAAGTCACTCGTCAGGCTGTGTTCCACAGATCTTATTTCACAGACATTACATTGAAGAGAAATGAGTATTATAATAACTCTTTATGGAGTTTCTTCCTTTTGCTTTTGGTGAAGCAATAATCCAAGAAACATGATGGAATTAAGAAACCAGCCGCTTTTCATTCCTTTGCATGAATTCCTGAATTATGTTGTCCAGTTCGCAGGACAACCTGATCTGACATTTTCTTAAGGACCTAGAAAAAGTAACAGTGACTTGAGTCAGAATCCATACGAATCAACATCAAGCCGTTTCTTGATCTTAGTGGATTAAGACAATATCCTGCCAAGACATTTCTTCTCAGCTATGCTTTTGGCATCTGCTGCTTTCCACACAAATGCGCAAGCCAGTGCATGGCTTCGTTTTGATCCAAACACCAACTGGCTTTTATCCTGTGATGTGGCAAGGAGGGCATGTGGAACTTCTTGATTGATCCCATTCAATGTATGAAGGGGAGAGCTTCAATATCTCATCCTTGTCCTCTTTCTCAGCGTTTCGTAAAAAATGGCTGCTTGTATCCAAAAGAAAGGCTACTCTTTCTTCTAGGCCTCCAAATCATTGCCAAACTGACTACATTTTTCCCCCAAGAGAGCTAACAAAGTAGATGAGAATGTGAAAAGGGATGGATTTTTCTACAATGCCTGAGAGTCCCTTTTGCCTCAGTTTGGAACAGAAAGCAGAGTCGTGCTTCTGTGCCAGAGCCTCTGAACATGCAGAACCCGCTGCTCCGCGGACAGCACTAAGCGCTGCCGAGCTGCAGCCTCCCGTGCGGCGCCGACCTCGGCCGCCAGCCCGGCCGCTCGTCACCTCCTCCTGGGGCTGCTCCTCGTCGCTGTCTCCATCCCTTGCGGGCCTGCACAGCAGCACTGGCGGTGCTGGTCCTTCCTGAACACGTCTCTACTCCTGCAGCAAGGAGAGGAGAACGGCCAGGAACTCCATTGCTTTGATCTCCCTTAGAAAACCATCACTGTAGCTGCCTGGCGTGACTTTGTGGCCAGGGACAAAGCGGCTGAGTGGTTGTCAAGAGAGACAACTACAGAAGCAAGTTACAGACTTGCTTTTCCTTATAGCAACTTTTTTATGGCAGATATAGATGTCATGTCTGGTGCTACGTATGCACTGCCAGGAAAACAAGGACTAGAGGGAACTCCGCAATAGTTGAGGGTGGAAACGCCCTGGCTGGCTGCGCAGCCCCGTGCGTGCACGAGACACCAGCGTGAGCGTCCGCGCGCCTCGCGCTGTCCTGCTCCAGCGCCGCGACCGGGGTGGCTCCGACGACCTCAGAAGGACCCGTTACGGGGAAGAGCCCTCCTGCCCTGCCCAAGGGGCTCGAGCGGGGGCACAGCCCCAGGAAAGCCAAGAGCTGCACAGCAGACCATGGGGGTCCCCAGGAGCCGCTCGGCTGCTCCCCGCGCCGCCGGGGCGCTGCAGCCGCGTGACAGCGGGAGAGCTGACGCCCCGCGCGCCTGGGGAAAATATGCAAGAGGCTTCCCCCCACCCCAGTGTCATTTTCAGGCAAAAATTTCACATGGAAACAACAAAAAGTGCTCTTCAAACCGAACTGTTATCCGACTTGTCAATAGTTAGAGTCACCCATCACTAGTGCAGCGAGTAAGCTGACGCTTTCTATAAAAGAGGCGCCCCAAACAGGTGCCCTGCTTGCCCCAGGTCCCCGCCTGCGGTGGCCGTGGAAGCGAGCTCCATGGCATCGTTCCGCGCGTTGCAGGAGCGGGTTGCCGTCCCTCCCGCCGCAGAGCCGGCCCCAGCGCTCCTCCTGCAGCACCGTCTGTGACACCCAAATCCGAGCCGCTGACCTCTGCTGCTGCTCGTTACTGTCCTCTCTTTTCGCAGCTCAGCCCTTCCCTTGTTCTCTCCACCTAGAGGTCTTTGCTGCTGCTTAACAGTTCTCACTGCCTATTGTAGAGGCCTTTCTATCATCATCTAATGATTTTACTGAATTCTAGCTCAACTGTCAATTTATCGGGTCCTAAAAAAACCTGTGGCTGTGAGAACTGATAAATAGGGAAAGAAGACTCTCTTCGACCAAGATACAACTTTATTTTTCCATTTTTTCTTCTATTTTACTAAATTCATTTTAACTGAAACATACATAACAAAGACAAATTATATATTTCCTATTAGCAGACACCTCTTCACACCCTCCTTTCCCTTTTTAATATCAAAAGTGATGTACTTCAGTTCTTTCACATATACTCTGATGATATTGCAGTATGCAGTTTATTGAAAAATCAAAAAATTTTTTTTAATGTCAGAAGCACTCAGCTGTTTCCCTACTAAGAAGCAACATTTAATTTTCAGGTTGTGTGTTTGCAGCACTTGCTGTGGGCAGAGAGTCTGCTTATTTACTGGGTTGGTTTTTACTACAATGCACTGTCATGGCAACTGCACTGAGGGCGAATGCATCTGGAGGTAATTCATATGTCACACTGGCTGCAGTAGCGCTGGTTTGTGCCATTTACACTTTTCCAACTAGTAGGCAACAGCAAAGCGTTCCTTCTGACACCCTTCTCTTTTGGGAATGGCTCAGAAGTTTCCTGTACCCAGATGTCACGAATAACCAGTGAATCAAACGGTACCTTGCTGACAGGCACTGTTTCTTCAGCTAAATTAGCACAGCCACATTCTACAGTATCTAATTATAGATAATTTTCTGTTCATTTGTCTAGGTACTCCTGACCCTTTTACTGTAACTCCCGTGCTCTCAGAACATTGATCAGAGATTTTCAGTAATTTAAATCTAACGGCTGGCTCTTTAGCTGGTGTAAATCAGTCTATTTTCTTTGGATTCAGAGCTGATCAGAACGGAGTAGTTTTTTTTTTTTTTTTTTAATATATACTTAGTGGAGAAAGTGGTCTTAAACTTACTACAACTTACTAAAGCATGATACCACATCTTAGCCCATCACACCTGTCCTAAAGTTAGCTGAAATGAGGGCAAGATAAAAACACCCACAGTTATCATCAAAATGCCTACAAGGCCTTATTAAACCAAGTATTTGGGAAAGATGAGAGAAATAAACAGAAATAAACACCAACATTTCCTGTGTGCTACTCAACCCTATGCAACTCCTGAACTTCAACAACAACGATGAAATCCAACACAGTTAGTTGGGTCCTGAAGACTGACTAGCAATTGGAGTCGGCACCGATTCCTGCCTGGTGCCAGGCCAGCGCAATGATCTAGACGGAAAGGTGCTCGCACAAGAGCAGTAAATCTCAGCTGGCCAAAGACCTCGCTGAGCTTTAATGTGCTTTTGGCCCAGAAGTTTTAGAGCTTTGTTTTTGATTGCTGAAGATGGAAAGAAATTACATGAGTAAATGCAAATGGAATGAGTGAAGACATATTTGTCAAGATGTGTTTTAGGAAAAGGCATATGTAAATATCCACAAAAAAATAAACCATGTACTAAAACAAGGAATACAGTGAGCATATGTTTCTTTGCCAGGACAGTGGATTCCATGAGTGTGTCCCAACTGCAAGTTAAGCAAAAGCCATAATATTTTCTTTTCTGGAAAACACTAAATCTTTTCTCCACACTTGCCTGGCTCCACAGAGCAGCGATTGACTGAGCAGCTGGGAGCCTGCGGGAGGACAGCTTTTGTTGCAGGAGGTTAGAAGGTCCCAGGGCACAAAGAGGCTCTTCTTGCTGGGACAGTCCTGCGGGGCACACACCAGCACAGCTAACTGCCTGGCAGAGCTGCGGGCCACCGAGACACTTGCTGGAACTTGAACAGAATTCTTTTCAAACATTCACCAGCTTTTGTGTAAAAGCATCTACATGCAGACATTTGTCAATGGAAGTCTACTAAGAAAATTAGCAAGATCATCGTTTTCTTTTAAAGCAAGACACAGAGTAACTCACACTGTGCTCTATATTGAAGTACAGAGCCCCAAGATATCTTTTCAAAATAATGCCTTATTTGCTGTTGTAAAGAGATTAATAATTTCTCTTATCCATAGCGAGTTGATGCAGTTTCATTTGTTTTCTATACACCCACATGTATATTTCCATCTGATCTGCATTTGTAGCTTAGCTACTGTTGTGCTGAAAAGAAAGTATCTGATAATACCTTCCTAAAAAGATGCCTGTACTGCAGCCGCCTGTTCCGGTTGGTAACAAAGAACAGAGATGTCAGCTATTTACAAAAGAAAACAGAGAACTTAATGTTCCAAGCATCCCAAGAGAAATGACCTCATTGTACAGATATTCCTTGGGCATTTTGGGTTAAAGAAACAAGTAATATGTAAGATCTGGTTTTAGCTTCTGCTTAATCAATCATTCTAATACGATTATTGCCTTTGAAGTGCATAATTATAAACAACAGATGGACAAACGCTTAGCTGAAAGAGTCAGCGGGAAAGGCCACCCTGATGACAAGTATTTACTGTTTGGATCTGAACCAACCTTTTTTCCCCCTCCCACCTCTGTATTTCAGGTGTCAGCAGCAGCTGTTACCACTGAACGTGGTCATGGAGGTACCCCCGGGCCTGCACAAACCCCGCCAGCCACCCGGGAACCCGCCACCCGTGCAGATGTGACGTGCCAGGCGGCCGCCGACACCCGGAGAGAACACTATTCCCAGGGAGAAGGCATTAAAGTGATGGGATGAACTTATGGGAGGAACTGGCACCAGCTCAAGAGGTGATTCAGGGTCCATGTGGAAGGCGTGAAGGCCTAGCTTCAGCAAGGGCATGGCCAAAGCTTTCTTCAGGCTACAGAAGTTTCTTCGGCGGACCCAGTTTTTGCTCTTTTTCCTCACAGCAGCTTACCTGATGGCTGGCAGCCTGCTGCTGTTGCAGCGGTCCCGCTTGGTTATCCAGCAAGGATCGCGCGGCACCTCTGCGAATCAGGCGCTGCCCGTTTCGGGCGTGATGGCAGGGGCTGGCGTAGGGGTGGACACGAAGACAATGCAGAAGCCCCGCGCGAGCGCCAGGCTCCTGGCGGGCACGGACACGGACGCGCTCGCGGAGTCAGCCCTGGAGCAGAGGCACAGCCCGCGGTGGCTCATGTCCCGCAACTCGGAGCTCCGGCAGCTGCGCAGAAGGTGGTTCCACAGGTTCATCAACGAGGAGCAGCCCGCACACATGAGAGGATCCAACGGGATAGAGCGTGCGCCTGAAGGCAAAGGTAAGAGCCACTGCCCCTCCAGCCCATTCTCGGCACGCATGGAAAGTGCACCTCCTCCTAGGGCCACTTCAGGCAAAGGCTGATAGGTGTCACAAGGACTACCTGCAGGAATGCGTTTCCTCCAGCTCTTCAACGCTTCCAGGCCAGCTCTTAAGCACATGCATGTGCCAAATTTAAGTTTATTTGTGCCTATTTGTGCTGAGCTGTAACTTCCTTGAAAAGTGTTCTTATTGAGTTGAATGGCAGCCCAAGTAGTGAAAGATGATGCCCCCTTTTAAATCACTCCCTTTTCAAGGAGGCACAGATGAACACTGTTTAACTGATTTTCTTCCTCAGAATGGGGAAAACTTTAAAAGTTTGACTTTTAAGGTTGACTCTCCAGAAGCCCACAGCACCTTCAGCTAACAGGCGTCTCGTGAAGCCCTTGCTGCACATCCTGAATGCTGCTGCTGCAAACAGACCTGCTGTCCTAACCTGCCCCTGTAGCTGTCCCGGCTTTCTGCCGTCCTTAGAGGAGCACGATGTAGGTCAGCAGCCCCTGGTCCCCTCACCGCGCACCATGAGATAAGAGCTCCTGGAACGGAGACAGCTCTCAGTGTTTGACAAGTTTGCTGGAAATTAGCAACAAGCCAGCAGACTGCAAGAAAAATTTCAGCGCTGCACAGGGGAGCCTGGTGCCACACATTAGCAGCCAGAGCACAAGGTACAAAACTGTGGATTTTCCAGGCTTCATGATTTAATGATATCCTAAATGGAAAGCCATTCAGGGGTGATGAAATTTGAGTTCACTTCAGTGTGAGTCTGCTACCCTAACTGCTGCTAACAAATAAATGCACGAACTGCTCTGGTTTAGTCAGGAGGAAGCCTTTAGAGAACGCAGTATGCGGGGCAGGCAGAGCAGGGGTCCGTGGGCGCTGGCGCTCTCTCTGCCGGCTCTGCAGCCCTGCGGCCCTGCCTGGCGCTGGGGCGGCACCGAGCCCGCTCGCCGCGGCCCGGGCGGCCACGCAGCAGGGGACACTCGTCCTTACCCCGCTCGCCCGCCCTCCTCGCGCCTCCCAGCCAGAACAGTGCCCAAACGGCCTCCTGCTCAGCAGCCCCAGGCGAAGCAGTCGGTAACCGGGGGCTGTTTTGAGAACACAGGTGCGTGTGCTACCTTTCATCCAAGGTTCACGTGCTATCTTTCATCCACTGCTTCTGAGAAGAAAGGGTTCCTCTTTGAGGTGCTCCACTGCCATAAGGAATGAGATCTGAACAACCAGATATTGCTGAGCTGCTCTTTATCCTGTTGAATAATGTTACCCCAAAATTCCACACGGTGCTGTGTAGTTACCCCCACTGAAGGAGTTTTTGAAAGGGGATGAGGCTGGTATGGATGGTATAGGGCAGATGAGTCAAACGGTGTGAGTCACGCAAACCAAAACAGCTGCAATATCTGAAGCACCAAGCAGCGACTTCCCAGAGTTCTCCCCGTGTCCCCAGGCACTTCGTAAAATCCCACAGCCAGCAGATTTGGTGGCAGAGAGCAGAGCGCAGAGTGCAGATGTTCCCCCCAAACCCACCGCGTTTCAGTAACTCGCCTGGACACAGATCTGCACTGCTCAGGGTCCGGCCTGCTGAACCCAGGAAGTGCCCCGATCCCTCAACATTTCCTCAATTCCAGACTGTACAAAAATGGCAGGTTTGGATTTCTATTGACTATAGCTGCGTGCTGCGCTCTAGGGTCCCTAATGAACAAAAGAATAGATCACAAGCACAGAAACAAGGGGCGCTTTCGTGCGCTACTCTAATGCCTGACAAGAGTACGGAGCGGTGCCACCACGACTCCCTGAATGACCCTAAAAACTCAATTAAAAACAAAGAGATTAATTTCAAAAAATATCCATAAAAATCAGTTAAAGCTAATGCCCATATCAGCCATTAACCTAGTGCCATGCTCAAGCTGTAATTGCTGATGGAGAAAAGGCCAAAGGGGCTCCTTGTTGCTGCATCCCACTGAATTATGTTGATTCAAATGCGCATCATTTGAATATCAGACGGAAAATGACATACCATTATTAATAACTGTGCTTCTAATAAGCATTGCAAGGCCTTTGGAAATTATTACGAATTAAAAATTTAGCTTCCTATATACTGTATTTTATCTGCCCCGCTCACATTCCCTAGTGAGCTCGCAGACAGTTACTCCATTGTGTATCCTGTGCCAACCCAGTGCAAATCCCTGTGGTTATAGCGCACGCTGAAGTGCAGCCCTGGCCCGGGATTCCCCTTCGGTAGCTGCTAACCTGTCCTGGGAGGGACTGCATCTTACGGTGCCAGGGAAACTGGAAAGGACTGTTAATACCACAGATACAAACAGCAATTTGTTTGGTAGTAAATCATTTCTGCTAAGAATGCTACCAGCATATGGGATGTTTTATGTTGTTTCTCTTGGACAGACTATTGCCATTGCACAGTTTCAGAGGCGACAGCCCCTGAAACGCGCAGACACTCCCGAAGCGGAGGAGACGCCGCTAGACAGTGAGCACAGGGCTCGTGCACCGTGCAAGGCTGCGGGAGACAGCACCGCGGCAGCACTAGTCACACTGCCTCCCCAGGGGGGCACTTGGCTCCCGCACGCTTGGATCTAAGTACCAAAATCAGGAGCCTCCAGTAAAATACAGAACATCCCTATTCCAGGTGCATAACTCCCCTCGCTGACAGCTAGATGTGGGTGTATATTCTGCGTCTGGGAATTTTCTAATTGCATGTTTGCAAATTACCAATGTGCAATTCTTTGAAACTATTGCTGTCATATTTAAATGTTTGATTTGTTTTCCTAGCTCGAAAATTCTCTGTTAGACTGTCTGGAAGGTTTTCATATTAATTTCTTTAATAAAATCCTCTTAAAATTTCTTTTCTCAACACATATTCTCCTCTTACCCACAGCCCATGTGCTATTTGAATTTTCTGGTATTGTGATCTCAATATTGTTATTTCCAAAATCAAATTTCCTTTCTTTCTTCATATTTTAATAACATGTACTTATATATACATACTTGCTGTATAATAGTGGGAATCTAGGTCATTCGTGCAATCATATATTACAAAAATACGGGCTAGATTTTACTGCTTTTTGTGACAACAAAATAAGAGGCTTAATGTAGGATGCAGTCTAACAGAAATATTTATCTTTCATATGTTAAGTAAAGCAAGACATTTTAAGAGATTCATTGGCACTGTAGAGAAAGCATTTAATGTGATAGCTAGACAGGGCTCCCTAGTTAAGGCTGGAGTTATCTTTCCATTATAAGCTTTTAATATAACTCTGCATACCCACGGGAAATTGATTTTTAAAAATATTTCTCTTGCACCATCTTATTTGCAACTAGAGATTTTCAAGAAAACCTGGGAGAAATCCAAGAAGGTTTCTCCAACTTTATCCCATTTTAAGGATCCCCTGGTCCTTCAGCTCAGGAGGGTGCCCCCTTCTCCCGCTCCCGCTCCTCAGAGGCGGCGTTCCCCCGCGTGCTGCCCGCGGTCGGCCGCCCTCGGCTCCCGCGCGGACACCGGCAGCGCGGGGACACGGGGGAACAGCCGCTGCCGGGCAGCAGCCGCAGCAGAGGAGGAGCTGGTGACACGGGGGCGTTTGGGGGGATGACGCCCAGATGTGGCCCAGAAGCTGACGGTGGCTGCAGTTGTGGGAAGGGGAGCCCTGGCCTGTGCTACTAGGGAAAGGAGCAGGAGGCACAGCCGCAGGGAGCAGTGGCTCTGAGGAGATGGGCAGCCTTCTTCAGAGTAGTCTGTGCAGGAAAAAAAACAAAGAGAAATTTCCCTTCCCTTCCTTCCCACCGCTCCCTTGGGTTGGTTCCGTCACCGCCACTCACGAGAGCGCCGTGCCGAGAGCCTCGGCTGCGGCCGCCCTGCGCTCCTGCCGTGCCTGGCTCCAGCCCGGCAGCTCCACTCGCCATTCGCAGCCTTGGTCGTCTCGGGAATGCCCGTCCTTCTCCTCCTTTTGGCACGTGCACATTGCCTAATGATGTGGTTTTTATGCTCCTAGGAACTTACATTGGCTGCTTCAGTGACGACTCCAGGGAGAGGACATTGAAGGGAGCCGTGTTTTATGACTTAAGAAAAATGACAGTATCTCACTGTCAGGAAGCCTGTGCTGAGAGGTAAAGTGATATTTTTTTGCACTGTAAGTTTTTTCTTTTCAGATAACTAGCTGAACCAGATTCAGAAGGAGAAAAAAGCATGCATATGTTAGAGATTGCATCTCCAAAAACTGCAATTATCTCATACCTGCAGGGATGGAGCATCTCTGCAACCTGCCTTTAAATAGACTATTTCCACTGCTGCCTATCTATGGCTCTTTATTTAAGCATGACTACTTGCAATATGTTTTCTGTTCCAATGTGTTTTCTGGTCAAAAATTCCCACTTCAACTGTTATAAATTGTTCTCGAGCCCAACTCTGTGCCCTAGAACCTGTGGCTGTGGGCTCGGCTCTGCCCGGCCGGTCCCGCCGGGGCTGCCGAGGAGGGAGCCCGGTAAGAGCGAGGCGCAGGGGCGGGTTCCTGGTTGGGCAGCTGTGACCGTCCCGCCGGGATGGGCGCTCGTGCCTGAGACGCTTCCTCGGGTGTCCCGCAGGGCGTACGCCTACGCGGGGCTGGAGTACGGAGCCGAGTGCTACTGCGGGAACAGGCTGCCGAGCACGGCCTCCAGGCCCGAGGAGTGCAACAGCGAGTGCAAGGGGCAGAGGGGCTCCGTGTGCGGCGGCGTGAACCGCCTCTCCGTGTACCGGGTGGAGGAGCCGCGCGCCGCAGCCAGGCCACGTAAGTGCAGGGAGGCCGGAGGGCGGCGCGCGCCCCCGGGCACCGGTGCTCGTGCTGCGCGGGGCAGGGTCACCACGGCCCAAGCAAGCGGCGCTTCCCGCTGCCCATCCCACTGCATTTCACTGGGTTAGCACGGCAGGGACGAGGCGCTCGGAGGGCACCGTGTCCCGGTGCCGCCGGCCGGCGCCGGCTGCCTGCCCGGAGCAGTCCCGCTCGTTGCCTTGCGGTTTTGAGAGGTATCTGCATGGCTGCCTCTGTCCCTCTAGGAAAGGTCAGTGTCCCCGAGGGAATGAGCGAATACAGCGCAGAGCAATAGCAATGTCAGCAGGAGACTGTCAGAAAAATCCTTCTATATTCTACTAAGGAGCAAAACTATGTGTTTAAGAAAGAACTCTAAAACTGGGTATTTTATAATCCAGAAAAATGTACGTACCAATGCCCTTCTAGGCTAAAAGTGCCCTAAACAAAACCCCCCGCAGTGGCACTGCAGCTGGAGAACAGCCAGGCTCTCCGGAGCAGCAACAGACACGGGATGCCGGCCCCGCGCTCCCGAGGACTCCTGTTCCCCAGGAGCTGGGGTTTCTCTTCCATCTTTATCTGCTGCTCCTCGCTGTTTGTCTGCCAATTAGCTGTCACGGGAGATGCAGCGGACAAACCTCTGGGCCAACCAAAGCATTTAAAATGGATTCCACACACTTAAGCAGTCTTTACTCTTGGCAAACTCGCAAGACCCTATGGATGCTGTTTGCTGAGCACGAGCACCCGGCCTGAATTCTGCCAGTACTGGTGGTATTTCATTTCTTGGTGAAGTTTGCACAGTAATCTACCCAGCTACACATAAATTATACATCAAAGGTACACAGACCCAAATTGCTAGTGTCAGGCTGACAGGCACATTGGCAGGTTTCCCAGGACTTGCATCACTGTTTACATTTTCAGTGTAAAAATATATATGCACATATTTCACTGGAAAAGCTGACATTTATTTTTTCTTAAATATTAACGAATTAGTCATCAAATGATGGCCTGGAGCCAGATTTGTATTTTGTCTGCCCTTAGTAATACCTGATATGTGACACTCAAAGACTCATGCAGGAATAAGCGAGCTGAGGGGCTAACGACAGTATTAATCAGGATGAACAAGCATATTGGGAAGTAACTCTGAAACAGCAATAGAATCCATAATTTACAATATATAGTACAGAAAACAGATCTGACATTAAACAAAATAATGAATCCTTACATTCTGCCCATAACGCACTGAGCCAGCTCAGGTTTCCCGAAGAGAAGAGGGCTGGTGGCGCCACGGGGCTGGCCGAGGGCATCGCTCAGCCACAGGCTCCTCCAGAGCCCAGGAAACACAAATATCATGTTTCCAGGATTATTTGTGGGGTTTATGGGAATCGTTCTCCCTTCTAACTGTTGATGCAGGCTGCTCAAGTTTTGTTCCTGACAGTATTTAACGCAATCCTAAATGTTTTTGTAACAGCTGTTCTAGGGATTTAATCCGAGCGCTCGGTTTAGTGGGACGTGCTTCCAGAGCAGCCTGGGAAGCAGAGGAGTTTCTGCTCCTCCCAGTGCTCGCAGTAGCCTGGTCCTAGGGAGACTCCTTCCCCCTGAACTCACATCAGGTTGTTTTATCTTCACATCCCCTGAGCGCTCCCAAAGACACAACAATACCCCAATAAACGTTTTGAGGGTTTGCTCATCAATGCAGTCAGTTCAAACCCTCTAGGAAGTGGCAGGTAGTCTCACAAGTAATCCTTAAAGAAACAAAGAACATCAGGAAAGGAATAAAATAAAGGCATAGGATGAAAGAACAGAAGTCAGTCTGGACAAAATATATAAAGCAAATAAACCTTCAATCTTAAAAAATCCTTTTTTTCCTATTAAAAAGTTGGGCAAAGATATTGATGAATTTGAGTCTAATCTGGCACACACTGAAGAAGGAATTCCCCTCTTCGTGCTATTGTCTTCTCCTAAATAAAAAATGCATATATTGATTTTTCATTCTGAAAATATCCGAAGAGTCTCCCCAGACAAGATGCTTCTGTTCCATACATAGTTCCCCAGGGGAAAAAGTTGGAAAGACATTGTGGTAGGGAAGGAAATCACTATTCTTTAATACTGTCCTGGAAAGCCTTTATACCGCATAGCACTCAGCAGACGTGAACCTTTTGTCTCCTCTAATTTAATCACTTTCACATGTATCCTGGGCCTAACTTACTTATGGTTTGTTTCTTCCCAGTGAGTATTGGGAATTCGCTTTCTCTAGCCCATTATATCCTTTCCTGGGAGGAATCAAAATGAGGCCAGTTTGCTTGGGAATTTCAAAGCTTCTAAGTACCATTTGGAGATGCAATTTTCCTCCTTGTTTTTCACTGGAATTGGGCACCCAAATCTCAGATGGGTTTGAAAGTCTCAGGGATGATGAAAAAGAGAAAACGGTCTTTAAAAAGGGAGATGAATAATCCATCTGTCTTATTCAGCCCGTAAACGCGGGCAGGGCGTTCACAAAAGCTAATGAACGTGGGGCTGAGGTTTCTAGGTGGATGCAAAGGCGGATGCCAGAAACACGGCTCCCTGCGCCGGCTGCAGGCGCGCCGGCTGCCCAAGGGCAGAGCTGGCGCTCTCAGTCCTGGAAGGGCCCACAAGAGACACCAGGTCAGTCAAGTTTCAGGGACAGAAACATACGGGCCCATCTCCAACAAGAAGTGGGTGGCATTTAGTGCAGCAGCGCCCTGCACGGCAGGGATCGGGCCCGCGGGCGCCGAGGTGATGCCACACCGCTCTGGAGACGCTCCTGGCAGGAACTGAAGGTTGGGACTGAGCACTGCAGTAACCAAGGAGAATTCTGTGTGTTATAGAGAGGAGACAAACTAGATCATCAAACGGCTCTCAAATTTTTGACTGAGAAAGTTGCGAGACAGAAAACACGTCTGTGACGTGCAACACCTTGTAAGTACAGTGTCAGGGATACTCATGCAGGTTTATTTTCCCTTACTGAAAAACACGGCGTCTCCGGCTACGCTCCGTTAGCAAGGCCCACGGCAGAGCGGGGCTGCAGAGCAGAGCAGCTGCCGCGGGCGCCAGGCCGATGCCCTGCACGCTCCGAGGTCTCTACTTTGGATTCGCTCCACGGGCTCAAGGCCGTGGGCAAGCGGGGCGCATCAGCGCCCGCCTCAGCCCCTCTGCTCCGCCTTCACCACAGGGAGCCCGGATGCGAGGCGTGAGCCTGCGCCGCGGCGCAAAGAAAGGCCCCGAGAGCAGGGACCGTTCGGGGACACATTCCTGGAGCGCATCCCCCGTGTGAGCCAGCGCACCCCGGCCGCAGCAGGGACAACCCTCGGCACCCTCGTCAGCGCGGAGCTGACGGCACTGCCGTTCGGCTCGTGAGGGAGAATCCAGGCCCTTCTAACAGAAAATTCACACAGAACCAAAACCAGCCTTGAAAACGGCACTACATCTCTGCTTATCCAGCACACTTCCCACACCAGTTCTGTTGAGAATTGCTTAAGATAACCAGCACTGCCCCAGCAATACAGCGAGGGACAGAACTCAGAAGACCCAAATTCATTCCCAAACCCACGTGTCTCCCTATTAAGTGATGTTAGCAAATTACTTCATGTCTGTTTATCCAAACATCCATGACAACAAGACGTTTTCCACCTCTGTAAAGCCCATAAAATTCCAGGGATTTCAGAAGTGCTGAAAAAAAAAAGGGGGTTCCTGTTTTTCTAACCTAACCACACAATATCACTGTCTTCATTATCACCAGTTCACCTCCGTGAGCCCATTGCTATGCCTGGGGGAGTAAGTTTCTATGATACTTCGGGGGTTTCATCTGTTTTTTATCAGGAGGCAGTTTGGTTTTACTGGGAGCAGGAGGGAGAATTATACTACCCTTAGTGGCAAGGGTTAGGACCAAATCCTGATCTCACATTGATGAAAAAAAATGGAGCAACTCTGCCAAGCTCTGTGGCATTTATACAAGAGCAGATGAGATCAGAGGCTGATGCTGAAGACTTTAAGAGAGCTTTTCTCCCTGAACAACTCACAAAAGCTCCTTTAGATTTTGAAGGATGCAGCAAACCCCCTCGCCCTGAAAGGAGAGCTAGTGAATGGGGAGAGAAGAGGGATATCTCAGTACCCGAGCAGCTGTGCAGGAAGGTGAGTCCCTGTAGGGCCTTTCTGAATTCATTTAAATTCCATTCCTTTTCTTGTGCAGATCAGGGGAAGCTTTGTAGATTTTTATCAGGGTTTTTAAGCCTTTCAGGGGAAAGTATGTCCTCAAAAGAAAACTGGGACTTGCAAACAATACCAATGCCCTCCACTGGTGGAATTTAATTTAAACTCTTTGCTGCAGCCCTACTTTTAGCAGTCAGTACAAAGCTAAGGCATGTGCTCCTTTCAATACCATGGGATTTGGAACACGTTTTTCTAGTGTATATCATGGTTTCTCTTATTTCTAAAGCATTTGGAATATAAAGTTTATTTTTTTAGCTTCTGAACCAAATATTGTTCTTTGTGATAGTGGTAGGATACTATGGACATTGTTTTCTCAAGAGAAACCTATTTCATATCCCTGCAGGGAGGAATGTTATCTATCGAGGATGTTTTAGAGCTCCAGAAAATTTAACAGACACCTTTCCAGCCTCTTTGATACAGCCCAATTTGACGGTGGAGATGTGCTCTGAATTTTGCTCCAAGAAAGTAAGAACAGTTCTCATTTCACATCTTTTTTCTTTTTTTCTTTTCTTTTTTTTTTGTTTTTGTTATTTTAAATTTTAATCTACTAAGGGAATAGGAAAGATTAGTGCCTTAGAGCTTTGAATTTGTAAATGAGTTTCTGAAGGACAAAGCTCATCAGAATAAATATCTAGTGATGTATCTGGTCCAATTGCTCTTGCATGGGGAAGGTGGGAAGGAAAGTTATTAGAATTATGCCACTAGACGAGATGTGCAGCAAAGCCATTCTACATGACAAACACGACCACAGGAAAGGCCAGTTCCGTGTCCCTGCCCCATTCAACCCGATCGCAGAGGCAGAGGTGCCCGCGGTGCCCGCTCCCAGCCCGCCCGCCCGCCCGTCCCTCCGCTCAGCGCACCCTCCTGCGGCCACGGGGAGCCTGGGGCAGCCGCGAGGCCTCGGAACAGCAGCACTGACGTACGCAAAGCAGTAACGCTCCTCGGCGATGTGACCGCTCCCCAACCCACCGCTCAGCATGTAGCTGCATCTATCCTCCCTGAACATGGCTTCAGCACCCTCAGTGTATAACCTTAATTGAAAAATAGCCGCAAGAGAGCTATTCTGGCAGGTAAGCACACCTAGAGCAGAGGAGCCTCCCTGCACCTTCTTTAGAAGCCGCTTCCCGCAGCAGGAGCGCGTGTGCTCTGCTCGCACGGGCAGGCAGCCAGCAGGACCGGGACGGCTGGGCTGGGGCTGCTCGCTGCCAGCAGGACCCCGGGGCAGAGCCGTGCGGTCCTGGCTCGGGCCGCAGGTGGGGATGGGCACACGGCAGGGCCCATGGCTCCTTGGGCGGCTCTTGCTCCGAGGAGACACCGTAGTTTGTCCAGCCAGACCGCGGGCACACGAGCCAAGAGAGGGTTTGACCCTGGTGGATCCAGAGCCTAACGGGAGGGAACACCTGGCCCCTCGTGCTCTAGTGGCTGCTGCTGCAGTTGGGATCCCTCCCGTCCTCCCAGCTCCACTGGGCTCTTCAGAAGAAGCTTCCCTTTATGGTCAGATTTAGCCTGCAGCCACATTCAGCCTTCTGCACTATGCCAAACACACAATTACTTTGTCCTCTAGCATCACGAGATTGATTAAAACTATTAAGGCATGAACAACAGGTCTCCTTAATAACTAGGTAATCTTAGTAGTTCTGCAATACCGAGTGGGAAGGCCATTCCCAGTGAACATATCCTTTATTCCAGCATGTCTGGAGAAGGCGTCGTGGATTCACTGCACTGAACTGCCCTACGTACATGGCACGTTACATGCATATACAATCACTCATGTCCTCCACACATAAAAATGTGCAGTAAAAGCTTCATCAGAAGGGCAGGGAAAGATCTAGGTTAACAACTATTTACCCTTTTTCTCTCCTTTTAGTTCTGCTAGACACCATTTTCCCCTCTGCAAAATGACTAGAATAGAACATTTGCCTGCAGAAAAGCTGGCAAGATCTTCCTCCACTGGAGGAATAACAATTGCACATCCACCCGTCTAGTTATTATGCATGACTTAGAATATTACAGTAGTCAGTTCTTGTACAGAGTAACACCACTTTCTATCTCCTAGCAAAATGCTATACAACATCACAAATACCAGAATTACACCTTTTCTTACAATTTCACATTTTCCAAGTTGGCCATTGTTTTTTTTTCCTGTAATGTTTCTGTGGTGACAATGTGATTTTCTGCATGCCTCAGCTGGCACAGACAGAGCAGCTTAGTGTTATTAGCTATGGATGAAGGATGTGGGATGGAAAAACTTGTGAAATCTGTGGTCAAATTTTTTCAATGAAACCTGCAACATAGCTCGCACGCGCTTTGGGAAGGAGGCCCTATGTTTTTTTCACACTTTGTTTTTGGTGTGTACACTTCCTGCAAATAACCAGGTTGAAGTGCAAAAAAACTATTAAAATCAAACCGCCAGATTTCAATTTCATTCCAATCCCCCGCCCCGTAAAAGCAACTCAACTCGATTCATCTCAGGGATTTATGCTCTAATAAGTGAAGATAAAATGCAAAATGAAGGAAGAAACTACAATGTACACAAACTGCCAGCGACTCAGTGTGAGCAGGGGCAGGGGCTGGTACAGGATCAGGTGGAGCTTTAACTCCAGGTGATACCACGACTGTTCTACTAGGTTATAAACATTTGTCCTGGCTCTGATTCTCTTCCTTTCCAAAGAAGATGCCCGGCTTCCTAGATGCTAGGAACATCTTAGCTCTCTTGAAATCCAGGAAGCCTTGTCATTTTAGTACAGCACATTACTGGGAAAAGAACCGTCTCACCAACTTTATGCATTCAGATTAAGCTATCAGGCCTTTTAATGGGACTAGCTGGATACTTAAAGGCAAAAATAAATCTTTTGCTCTTCAGGACTTGAAAGAAAAACAATCACAGACACACCACATTTATTTGTTAGTATTGCAAATTGTTTTATGCAACTGCAGTAGGAGTGTGGAAGCATCAGAGGAATGAATTTCAGGTAGCAACTTTAGATGAAACCTGCTAAATACTCCTAATTATCTTTGTTTTTTCCTTAATTAACACAGTGATGACATGGCTTAATAGCAACCCATTATCACCCCATAACACAGCCAGGAAAGTGATTCTCTGCCAGGTCCATTGGCCCGAAGCCATAATTTTCATATATGATCTTCCATAAACCAACCCGAATCCCACAGGAGATGAGCCTTCACCATTTGAATTAGGCTTTTTTTTTTCTTTCTTTTAAATCAGCCCCTTTACTAGTCAGCTCTTCTATGCAGTTGTCTATAAGACTAAAACAACACTATATTAAGTACAGAATACGAACGTCTTGATCCACAAGGGTCATTCTTCAGGAATATGCCAAGAACATCAACTCCAGAAGCAGACCTGTCATTCTGGAGTCTGGATGCAGCTATGTGCTGTCACTTACCCTTTAATAAAAGGCTGCTAGGATGCTGATCCAAATCCCCTTGTAGAAATAGGAGGGGCTTCAGTCAGAATTCACTTTGACCCAGTAAAACAAACACCACGAGGGCAGCTCCTCACCTGGTGCAAGCAACCGCAGGCCACTGACTTCATTGGAGCAGTGAGAGGGGGTTAATTCAGGACCAGGACACATCAAGGAGCTGCCCCCCCGCCGTAACAGCGCGCATGAACCAGCCAGCGTTTTCATTCAAGGCACCGTTTATTCCTTGATCTTGGAACAGCTGTGCCCAGGGAACCTCGATGAACGACATCTAGATTCCCTGCACGGGCCCACACCCAATCTTAAATGAACCAAACGTATTATTTTCGCTTGAGAAAGATATTTCCTTTCATAGGTAGCCACTCACTATCTTATGCTTTTGGCACCTTAAGAGAAAAGTTTTAACCTTGTCTTAAGAAAGTTAGTAAAGGAGCAGGAAAGGAGTTTAGCAGAGTAATGAGGATGTGTTTTTAATCTACTGGGAATCCACAATTTGAATATTATCTAATAGAAATGGTGATTTGAATCATCACGTTATCTGTGTTGCTACTGGAGAACGACTGCTTTTGTTATAGCACTTAAACTGTGATGTTTAACTGAAAGGCAGATTTACGTGTGTTGAAGTGGACTAGTCCTGCACTTAAAAATATGTATGTGCTTAAAGAAGTATGCATCACTTGGGACTTGCATAAATTCACAAGATGAGCGAAAGTGGATGGATTTTAGCTGTTGATTAAATAGTGATGGGAAGACAGGATTGAATATATTATTTTGCAATCAGTCCACATGCACCATCAGATTGGCAAGCAAGCTGAATAATCAGGGAGCTGATTATAGTGCCCAGCACTGTAGGATCCTGCTGCATTCCCCACAACTATTGTTGGGCTTTTACAATGCTCAGAGCACACTCACTGAAAGCGTTTTCTCCTCCTCTGGCTTCAACATGCATTTTGAGAAAGAAAACACATGTATATTTATTTTTTATGGAAATAAACTCCTATATATCTCCTAGAGAACTGAAAAATGCTCTGCATTTTCAGGATCAAGTCATGGTGCTGAAACCTTTATGTTGCAAGTAAAGCGACATTATTACTTGAATTTCCCCAGTCATTCTGCAAATGTTAAAATGAGGTTTGACAGTTTAATATACTTGATGAAACAAAACAGTTCAAACAGTTAAAGGCAAGGTCTTCCTTTGATTTAAAAATTGCCATCATATTAAAGTCAGCAGCACTGAAGGAATACGGAGTGGGGAGGTGAAAGAGGCAATTCTTGTTATCTTGGTTTCTCTTTGCATTTGACAAACGTGCAAGGATTTGACATGAAAAAGGCACTGTGTGTGCCACGTCTAAATTAGCTACCTGAGCAAAGAAGTGTCATTTTATGTTGCTAAAGGAACATTTCCTGAAATGCGGTAAGGGCATGATTTGTCCCCATCCTTCACAATCAATTTTGTACTTTTAGGGTGACAGAGAGGCCAATTAAATAGCCCTAAACCAGGAAAGGGAGCGAGCGACGTCCAGCCTCTCCGCGCCCGTGCCCAGGGGCTGGGGTCACCTACCCTGAACACTCAGAGGGCACAGGTGCCCCCAGCCACGAACGCCCCGGTCGCACCTTCATGCTCGGGAATCGCAGCCAGATGTCAGCTCTTCCCCCAACACCTCTTCCCCCCACCCAGGAATGAAGAAATATTTAGGTCTCTTAATAGGTCTCTTAATGAATTCTCCAAGTAACACCCTACAAAGGCCAAGTAGCACAAAACTGGTACATTTTTAATTTAGGCTATGCTTGAGGGCCAGGTCATGTACTAATTTCTCAAATGGAACAATGCTGCTTCATTTTAAGGGAAAGACTTGTATTTGCAGGCAGAAACAGGAATATTTTGCCCTTGGATCAAATCTGTAAATAGTTTTTGACAATGTCACATCTCATTCACTAAGCAAATGCTGGCTGTTTGGGCACAGATGGCACATGTGTTGTATTTGACTCCTTATCAGAGGAGAAGCACGTGGTGGGAGAGCGGGAGATAAGCTGCTTGGCAGTTCTGTCACGCGCTTCCAGACTCCAAAAGATTTTTAAAAGGCAAAAAGTGTTGATATGGAATAGGTAGAATTTGATGCTCTGTGCTCAAATAACCCTGTGAGCTTCCTGCAGCCGTTCTGTCGTTGAAGTCGAGCCTGCCCCTGCATGCCAGCGCACACACACTTCTCATCTGCTCAGCAGGGACACCTCGCGAACCCAAGAAAAGCCGAATCTTCCCAGTAGGAGGAGGACTGAATTTACGGCCAATTTTACCCAAACAGTAAGTGTGCTTTTCCTATAAAGCACATAAGCAACTGCATATTTCTTCTGCAAATAATTAGCACACATTTCCTTCTAAAACTTCTCTTCATTCTTATGAGTATAATTTGAGCAGGAAGCTGCGAGTCTGGGTTAAGAAAAATTAAGATTCATTAGTACAGGACCTCATGTTTCCTCATCCTGCACTAAATTGACCTTCGTGGATTTATTCCTTATTACCAGTTCTTCAGCCCCAGAGACCATTTATTTACTTCTTTTACATACCACAGGAGACAGGGTTTCTTTGAGGACAAAGATCTCTCCTCTCCTTCCTGTCTTACAGACGTTCCAGCCCTGGTCCAGCCGCACCGCCTCATTCCTCAATACAGCAGCACTGTGGCATTGCAGCCACGTCAGACGGGCGCACTGAAAGTTTAGTGACATCTCATTCCTCATGGCCAAAAGTGTTCATGGGTCACGAGCATGATTTCAGGGCAGCACTGCGTCCTTGCACAGAGCCACACGGGCGGTCAGCACGGCTCCTCAGACAAGCAGTAAAAATCACTTGGTGTCCTATTCTTCAGTGCTCTTTCCAAAAATAAATGCAGTAACTCTCACATTTGCTTTACCCAATATGCGAACAAGGCATACTAGGATATGCGTGGTTTTTTAGAGCCTGGCCTCTGTTTTGAAAGATGCAGCAGTTAGTGGGTCTGAATTCTCATTTTCCCCTTAATGCTTTAAGTTTAAGGGCAGGTTTCCTTCACAAATCCTAGTGAAGCCAACTGAGCAAGTTAAACCTTCTACCAGCCAAATGCTCAAATTAGAGTGTAAAAATGGAGGCTTAAGAGGCAGCATCTGATTGCCAATGCAGATTTGGAGGATAAATAAGAACTACAGCTTCATTGAAGATGTAGAGTGAAATTCTGCACCAAGTGCTGCAGGAATATTACTGACTGGCTTTTTTATAAATAAAGAAAAAACACTCAGAAATTCCAGTAGTAGAATATGAAACACAGGCTTTACAGTGAAAGGCGAAACGCTGCTCTGCTCCCGCCGTCGGCCTCGTGAAGAGGAACCTCCCCGCGCGTGGGGAGGCCGTGCTGAGGCGGCCCCGGTGCCCTGACGCGCTCTCCTTTGGCAGGAGTTCCCGCTCGCGGTGATCCGCGGCCCCGAGTGCTACTGCGGCTACCCGACGCGGCGCTTCACGCTGCACGACGGCGCGGAGGGGCCGCGCTGCCCC
>JAWLRI010000674.1:3401953-3416287 GCA_034781795.1 Crypturellus tataupa
AACCGCCCGGGCGCCGGCGCGATGCGCGCTGCCCTTCGTCCAGACCACGCGCAAGGGAGCCACAGCAGCAGCTTATATCTCCACAGTATTTTATGAAAACTGATACTGTATTTGCACTCTGCTAAACTCCAGAAATAAAAATAAGCCTGCCTTAATACTGCTGAGAAATGAACTTTAAAGTTATGTAGCACCAGAAAATAAAATTCCAGTCAATCCTTCTGATTTCAACCCTGCTGGACACATAAAATTTAAAATAAATAAATTTTAAAGCATGAAGAAAAGAGAAGGGCTTCCATTTACCTAATCTAAAAAATAATTAAAATAAAGATTAGCTGTCAGTTATAAGCATCAACAAAGGCACACAACATTACTTTAATAATAGCTTATTACATTATTTTTCTGCTAGAATGCGATATTGATTAGAAATCCCTCAAATGGAACAAATTGAATACTGAAGCAAGTTTAGTAACAAATGTTTGCTTATAAATACAGCAGTATAAATAAACTTACTGTTTAATTTAAAATGAACATGTAAGCAAGTTCTAGATGTTGGCAAAGAAAGTGTCTGTGCAATTAGGAACCTGGTTGAGAGCTGCAGTTAATGGCAGGCAGCCTGCGTGCTGCAGCCCCCGCAGAACCCACGCTGCCCCGGACGCCCGCCCAGCACCGTCCCAAGAGCCCCGGCGCCCGCGAGCCCTGACGACCCCCACGACACCCGGGCGCAGAGGGGAGGCCGTAAGGAGGATTCCTGGATTCGCTATCTGGAAGGCGGCTTCCATGTGAACTAAGGCCTTTGGACACCCCAAGAGGGTGTTCCCCTTCCTCCCGAACACCTTGAAGAGCCTTTCAAACCTGAAAAGGCTTCAGCATGACTTACATGCTTCATTATGACCTGTTTCACTCTGTTTCGTTACCTTCTCGCTTCCTTTTAAATGTCTATCCATTCCTGAAGAGCAACGCCGCAGTGCAACACTTCACTTAAGAACATTTCTAGAGCCCAGTGCTGCTTCTGTTTGAAGATATGAACAAAATTTCAAATATATCTCATCCAGAACAAGAGCCACAGTCCATTTTTACAGCTTTAATTGTAACAATAAAGCTCAGCTATCTAAAACACTATTAAAAAGAGCTTTTTGTGCTTCAGTCCCAAAGCTAATGAAAACATAATACTGATTTCAGGCCAGGGAGCCTCATTTTCAAACACAGCCCCTTTCTTTGTACCCTACAGACAGGGGCAGAATGAGCTTAGTGCCCAAAACGCAGTGAAGAAACCGGTGCAAGAAGGGAAAGAGGGAGAAGCTGCAGCCGCGCTGCGGTGCCGCAGGGTATCGCAGCCCCTGCTCGCTGCCGAGACCTGGCCGCAGGAGACGCAAGGGCAGAGGGGCAGCCCAGGGCAGCCCGGCCTGCTCTGGAGTCACAGCAGAAACCACCAGCACCCCAGCTTGAAAAACAGGGCACTGCATAATGCCCACAGGTCTTAAGCTCCTGCCGTAGCTGAGCTTATGAACAGCAACACTGCTGCATTACTGAATTCCTGCGTTTGGAAGAGGCCAAGAAAAAGCAAGCATGCTTTTAATAGTAATTTATCTCAATGTAGGTTTTAAACCCTCAATTTATTTCTGTCATTGCCAACATTTAGCTTAATCTGTTGCCCTATCTCTTTCTCACTGCTAAGAATCCCAGAAGGATAAGAAGGAACTGATATACATAAAGAACTGAATCTCAATTAATGCAGGCAGTTGCTAATTTTTCAATACATAACTAAGAAACATTTAAATTCACTATTTTCTGATTGCTGAGCCTCTGGAGAAAAAGCTTCTACATATATATTTTTTCCTGCATGTTGGTATTTATCACCCAGAGTAGCTATTTTGATGTCATATAGGTTTGCAAGGAATGCCTCCATCTTAGCAGAAATAAATATTGCAATTAAGATGAGAAGTACTTTAAATATTAGCACAAGACTTCCAGACAGATTTAAATAATGCCCAGCTGCATACTGCCTAGTTCACACTTGGTTCAACATTTTAAAGGTGAACATACAGTATCAACCAAATGCAACTCGCATCCCTTGGACACAACACCAATTAACATGACTAACTCCAAGATTGAAAATATAGATTTAACTGTTCACCAAAAGAGCTCCCTCGGTCGCTCCTCATAAGGTCAGGGGTCCAGCCCCTTCCTTGCCCTTCTCTGGACACGCTCCAGCACCTCAATGTCCTTGTGGCAAGGGGCCCAGAACTGAACACGGTGTTTGAGGTGCAGCCTCAGCGGCGCCCAGCACAGGGGGACGATCCCTTCCCCGCTCCTGCTGGCTGCACTGTTCCTGGCACCAGCCAGGAAGCCCTTGGCCTTCTTGGCCACCTGGGCACACTGGAAACTCCACTAACAGAACTACCAGCAGGAGCCACATTGAAGAAGCACAACCTGACCTTTATAGGTCTGAAAACGGTCATTTTGCAAATAAAACCAAATATAACTTGTCCAAACATAACTTCAAACTAAGGCCCCTTTGTTGGCGCCCAGGTGGCTTTCACAGCCTGTTTCTCCTGCACAGCGCATGGCCATCGTAGAGAGGCCGTGCTGGCAGCCGTGCCGCGTGCTGGGCACGTCGCCCGCCTCCAAGCGCTTCTCCACTAGAGCTGTCAGAGCACACGAGGCGCCACCTCGGAGCCCTCCGCGTCCTGCGCAGGGCAGAGAACAGCGCGGAGGAACCCGAGGCAGCCCCGTGCCGCACGCTTCCAGCTCACGTGCTGTCCCCTGTGGATCCGAATTCACAGGAAAGAATCTGGCACAGAAAGGAGCAGTGACCCGTTTACAAACGCTACTCCCAATTGCAGATGCTCAGAGTTTGAGAATCTGGTCCCCAAGGCTTCCCTAGCAGACAGCAGGTTCCTGTCTTTCACCAGTGTATAAACTAAATGTACGTATTTAGGCTCATCTGTACACCCAAAGGCTGTACAGAACTATCACGTGCTTTTAGTTCTGATATTAGGGTATTGACAGTTTAAATAATAGTTTGAAATTAACATTAAAAAGAATATGTAGCAATATTGATTGTTGGTTCTTTATGAAACAGAAGAGATTTAAAAAGTCAGTATCATTTTAAATGATTACGTATGCCAGATGTCATATGTAGTATTACTGAAGAACAGCAACTGAATATTCACAGGAGTGACATGTGTCCCTGCACCTTGTCCAATATCCGATCCAAATCCACCAGAGCTGGACTCAAATGCCTGCCTCTGATTACAGGAGCAGATGGCAATTTTCATTTTGCGAGGATTAGTTTATTGGCAACTGGCAAGGTTCAAAGACCCTGTTTTCCTTGAGCTTTAAAAACACATCCAGCACCAGTAACTTGTTAGACTGCACACTCTGACCATGGCAGGGATGACAGATTTTACTCTGAAATTGCAATGCTTTGCACCGTGACAGTACCTAAGTTACTGCAAAACCAAAAATCCAGTGGTCTAAGAGCCAAGGTCTGCATTAATCCAAAAGTTTCTTTGGCATCAATATTTCATGATCAACATAATCCAAGGCTAAGGATGCATGAACCTAAGAAAGAAGAACTCATAACCAGCCAGAGGACGCACTGGTCAATATTCCTACCGTTTTAACATACAGTGCCAGCCAGGTCTCTCAGATTTGTATTTCAGGCAGTTGTAGTGACAGGGCTGAGAACATCTTGGCTCTCAAAGAGGAAAGGCAAAGAGCTCAGCAAAGAGGCTCCAGTAACTGAAGCAGGACCAGTGAGTATTTATTAAACTAATCCACAGCTCTTAGCCATGGTTGGCTAAGATGTTCCCTAACCTGAGTTCAAGGTTTTCTCAAAAATCTTATGGTCCTAAGACAAATAACAGGCTTCACCAGACTCAGCCAAAAGCAGCAGTCACGGTCAAATCCTTAGTTAATCTAGATCAGTCATGGATTTGGCACAAGCAAATTAATTTCTGGAAACCTCCTTGCATGGATGATGCCAAGGAGGCTAAGAACATTGCCACTAAATCACAAATCCCTATGGTCAGAGAAAATTAGTTTTTACAGCACAGATGACTGTCCTGTGTACTCTCCAGTCAGGGCTCCTCTGCTGTGTCAAGTTAACTCTTTTCCACATTTAGCCCCTATTCCGTGTCATGCCCGTTCTCCTGAGCTCTGCTGCTCAGCACGCTCCCCGTGGACAGGAGGCACAGAGCTTGCCGGGGCCAGCAGACCCTTCCAAGCAGCATGCAGCGCCCTGCACGCTCCCCGGCCCTGTGCTGCAAACCAAGCGCGCACCAGGTTAACACAAAGCCCCAGCTCAAGCCGCTTGGCCACAAGGTGTTTGCTTCTTCATCAGCCCCTGCCGGCTTCCCCTGGACACGGGTGCAGGCGTTAGGAGAAGCCTGATGCCAGGATTGCTGCAGCCCCGCTCCCGCGCGGGGCCGAACCGCAGCGCTGCGTCACCCATGGCCCCGCACGCGGCCCAGGCCACAAGCCGGGCTCCTTCCACCGCCGGCACTCAGCCTCGTGCCCATGCTCACCACTCACCTAGGGAGCTTTGGTGTCCGGGTGTTTGCTTGCCTGGTTTTGAGAGATTTTTGTCATTGTTAGCAATCACTTCAATGCTGCTTTGCTGGTAACAAGGTTGGGTTAACTCAGGGAAAACCAAGGCAGATAAAAGATGATCTAAATAAATGGGAATTGCTTGAGTCTTAGATTAAGAAAATTGCCTTCTTTGTACTTACTTTAATCTGCTGGATCTTAAATTAGTTGGCAGTCCACAGTAAAATAAGTAGGTCATTCTCAACATATTTTGCAAAATAAAAGGCACAATTTACAACTAAGCGAATCCATGAGCCTACACAAGCACAGGTGTGTGCACACAGCACACGGTGTCCAGCAAAAGCGCCGCCAACCACCAGTGCAGAGTAACCAACACTGGGCAGCCCCGTGGGCACCTTCCCACCAGGTGCCAGGGCACCTTGGCTTGTTCGTCATGGACAGCAGCAACCACAAATTAACACAGGCATTCCGTGGAAATACGAGATGAGTTAGCCTCTGTTGGGAATTATTTATTCACCCTGCATAGAAGGCCCAAGTCATACTTTTAAGTTTGTTTCATTTTTGCTGCAGCTGCACCAGATTTATCAACAACTTTGCATCTTCTAGGACTCGGGAGTTCCTGCATTATTCAAGGCAGCCCTTTCTGCAATCACTCTTCACCATGAACTGGCAGCCCACCAGCTCACCCTGACCAGGAAACCAGCACACGTCCAGGAGCGGACACAGCGCTGAGCGCACGCCGTCCGCCCGCACAACGCCCGTGCTTGCTGGAGAGGCAGCAGAAGAGGTTTACTCAATATCGCACCAAGCCCCAAATCAGGAAGATTTAAGACAAAGTGGGCACCTAAGCAAGGGAACCACGGATGGACCTGTGAGCCCCTGGGGAAAGCTGCTTCCCAGCCTGCTGGTAGGAAGCGAGGCGAGGGGGAGCACCCAGGCGGAGGAGGGCAGGCTCTCCCTAGGAACACGCACAGGTTCCCTCCGTTCCTGGTTTGTGGTGAGAGGCCAGCAGAGGGGGAAGGCGCTTCCCGCCCGCCACGCTGCCAAGCACCAAGCGCGAGGCTCCCCCGCGCACCCGGCGAGTGCCCGAGCGCGCAGGACTGCGGCACCCGGCCCCGTCCTGCTGCCCGCTCCTACCGACGCCTTCCCTGCCCGAGGAGGGAAGTTATTGGAGGCCCGGGGAATCCTCAAGGAATCCCGAGCTGGAAACACCTTGGCATTCACAAGAGGCAAAGAACCAGCCACGACGGCTGCTCTGCTTTAGCACGGCTACAGGGACATGCAAGACCGAGCACAAGCGCTAACTTTGCTGTTCCCTTTACAGAAAAGGCACAGACTGCCAGTTACCACCCTGCAGGCTAAATCTTCTGTGGTGAAATTCAATTGTATTTTGTAAACTTGTCAGTCTTTACAACCCATCCCATCAAAACCTCCACAAAATCGTAGTATTAACATCTTGCCAACATACCAGAAGCAGCAGCACAGAAAACACCTTCTGGTTTGTGCTTGGCCACACTTGTGTGCCAAGGGCAAAATAGCTGATAGATTATGGTGAATAGCAGAAATACGGGCTAAGGTTTGCAAAGCATCTATCCTTGCCATTCCTGCATTCCCACTAAGTTAGAGAGTCCTGAAACTCTACAGGGTAAAACCTGGATCCTTATCTCACACGTAATGCAGCAGGGGCACCACGAGTCACCGTCCCACACGAGGGACTCGCGGGCAACGCGGCGAGGACACGGGGACACCAGGGACGCCAGGGACACTCGCTGCCTGCCAGCACGGCCGCAGGCTGGTGCTGCCTGCACCGCGAGCGGGACAGCCGCGTCCGCACCCTGCTTTGCCAACAGCAGCGCTCGGCATCTCCCAGCGTCGCTGACCGCTCTGGCTGCCAACCAGCACCAGCTCTAAGGGGACAACTTGGCACCTTCTGGGACCCAAAACAGAGGACCAAAATTCCTCAACTAAAATTACGGTTACAATGAAGTCTTCAATTTTTCATATGGAAGAAGAAATTCATTTGAATATTAACAGCATTCTTATTTCCTTTACAAGCCATGGTTCAGATTCGCAGCTGGATAAGAAAGAACAGAGCAGGGGAAAGTGACTCCAACTCTGAGAGTCGTGTAATTTTGAAGTTCAAAGTTAGTGGAACATTTCAGAGCATAGTGCCCAACGATCTGCATCCCGAGTAGCTGCCTGCAAAACGAAGGATTGCTAAAGGTTACCTAGCTCAGCTCTAATGCTTATGCCCTTTTCTCAAATTAGTGAGACAGCCAACCTCTGATGAAATCAAATCTTGGACACAGAACAAAACGATGGTATGTGATCCTATCCAGTACATTTTCTATTTCCATGGGATTAGGAGAGGAAAGGAAGTCCCGGAAAGGAAGTCCCATTAAACTGTATTAGAGAAGGTGATATTCACCCTCCAGCTATAGGTACATATTTGAGCACAACATAATACATCCTGTGAAAAGAATGTAGAAAATGAAAATTCAAAAACAGTAACAAGGATCTAAACAATTGTGTAATACAATCCAAGCTACAATTTAGAGCTGGTTATAATTCTAGGCTTCCAGACATGAGCAAAAGAAACCAGACGAAGTTTGGGGGCCTGTCTCTACTCTATGATTTGACAAGGTGCGGACAGCAGCTGAGGATCCAGCCCTTTTTGCGAGAGACAGGGTCTGAAGAGCATCTTTTGCCTTTAATTTGGCGCCGGACAGAATGCATCCAAACACTCCTACTTCCGAAGGGGCACTCACCTTCCCAGCAGCGCCCGCACTCTGCACTGAGGGCGAATCTTTGTGGCCTCTCTAGGAGCAGGACAAGTCCCTGCCCCTGGCCAGCAGGGCAGGACCACGGCCGGGGCACAGGGCAGGTCGGGCAGTGCCACCGCGGGCACCCAGCAGCTTCCCCGGAGGGGCTTCCATGGCACGGAAGGCTGGAAGGAACCTTGAGAGAAGGTTCCACAGGCCGAGGGCCCAATGGAGGCTGTACCTGCTCTCAGAGGGGACCTGGGATAACACGGCACATGGGCACTGCAGCAGCTGCAGGAAGAGAACTGCAGCTTGACCCCATCAATTTAATTAGGAAAAGGCGCTCGCTCGTTCGAGCCCAACAGGAAGCCCGTCATGCCCTCCTTCCCTGGAGGACAGGGCTCTGTAGCCCCATGCTGCCCTCGGCCTTCTCAGAGCTCTGCGACAAGGAAAAAGCAGTGACCTCCCTCTCTCAAAGCCCCAGGTCGCTGGTGTGAGCGCCGCGGGAAGCGAAGGGCCCTGCAGCACCCCCGCGCCAGCAGGAGCTTCCCCGGCCCTCCCTGCTGCAGCAAGCCCAGCGCTCTGCAGCCCTGACCACGCGGAAGCTCTTGTGAGTTCAGGCCTCCACCCAGGTAGGGCTGCCTCAGTGACCCGCGGAGAGACCTCGCTCTAGGACGCACCCAAGCACACGCACAACGTCTTGCATTTAACAGCAGTTAAATAATGTGGGAGGCAGAGCAGCAGAGAGAGAACTGAGTTCAACTCGGTAAGAGGAGCAGATGTTGTTACTCCATGAAGTCCAACAAGAGCTTGGCAGGAGCCTCATTGCCCGAGCAATTTGCTCTTCCTTAGACATCCACACCTTATTTCCTTTCCGTTTATACCCCATGCTTACTAGCATCAGCCCTAAAACCAACTGCACCGGTATTTCTCATGCTCTGTTACACATATGCTTAGTAATTCATGGAATAAGGGATCTGATTCAGAAGGTGAAATATTAATGTGTAATTAAGGATCCTAATCAATTGGAAAAAATAATAACAAAGAACCACATGTTCAGATGCATGAGCACCCTGAGGCATTTATTTTAATTTGGTAGCTGAAGAAAAGCCTGCAAAAATGGAGAAAAACCAAATCTTCACTGAATATGAGTATAAATATATGACTGTACTTAACAAGTTTAAAAAAGTCCCTCGGTTGGTGCCCAGAACATGCTAAACCATCCTTGTTGTCTCTAAATTAGAGCTCCGCAGTGCTTGGTGTACCACCCTGCTCAGTGTCCGAGTGTTTTGCTAAGGAAAGGAGTTAATGCTACAGCTGAAAACCCCACAAGCATCACAGCCGGCAGCTCCTCGCTACTCCCTGCCTCAGCACAGGACGTACAGGGAACAGTCAGGAAAAATACTGCAAGGAATATTCCCCACTGGGGTGTCCTTATTAAAAAATGAAGATTAGGATTTGATGGATACCATTAATATCGGGCATTTTCCAATACTGCAGTGTGCACGGTGCTGGGTAGATTTAGAAAGGCAGGATCTCACTGTGATAAGTTTGCAGGCTGCGGGAGACAAAACAAACTCATAACTCAGACAAACCAAAAGATTGAATCACGGCTCCACGTGAGGTTTTCTCGGAAAACCAGGCAGACGCAGGGAAGGCATCTGGCCCTGCGCACGCCTGCTGCGAGCCCAGGCCAGCCCCGCACGCAGGGATCCCGCGCCGCCCGCGCCGAGGGCTCCAGGTGCTGGCAGCCGCAGGGGCCCCGCCGCAGCACTCGCCATTCCCCAGCTCAGGAGCGGGGGCTTCGCGCCAGCACGAGCGGCTGCCCACGGGTGTCAATCCCGCGCTCCACCCCAGCGGGAGCAGGAGCAGGAGCAGGAGCAGGAGCAGGAGCAGGAGCTGGCCTGGGCGCCCCCGAGCAGGGGTGTCCCCATCTGTGAGTAGAGCTGCACTTTGGGCAACGGTGCCATCAAGCTGAGCAGGGATCCGAGACCCTTTGCCTTCCCTCTTCCTGACCACCTTGCTCTCCCGCTGGAGAGCTTGGCTGGCCCACGAGAAGCGTTCTGGGTTTGGAGCAGTTAAACAACTCACACAAGCCGCCAAGTTCAGCAGACCTTCATTTGGTCAGGTTGATTAAGGTGCCCCGAAACTGAAGAATTGCATCAATGCTCCTCTGCTTTCTCTCTTTAATCTCCCTCTTCCCCAATACTAATTTAATTAGAAATCTTTCCTGACGAGGCCCTGGTGCAGCAAACCCCGCGAGGCTGCGCACACAAACCGTCCTGGCCCTCGCAGTCCCACACGTGCTGCTGGGGCAGGAGGATTTACTCCTCGGGCAGCAGTGGGGCAATGGCAGGGGCCCTTGTCACTGCTGTTGAATGGCTCAGTAAAACCAAAGCCATTAGCCCATATATTTCCCCTGCACAACACCAGCCCTTATTGATCCCTGGCTGCCTGCAAGGTGAGAACTTTACATATTCAATTATCGGGGGAGAAACTTCAAACAAAAGATGGAAATGGAAGAAGGTCAAGGAAACTGCAGAATATATCACCTTGGGGTGATCTGGGAGCCGTTCACTCTACGTATCCCCAGACTGTGCTATGCATTTGCAGAGATAGCACTTACAAACAAGAAGTTGCACTCCATTTAGAAAACAATCATTAAAACCTTATGAGTTTCATAACCTGCCAGGGAGAGCAAAGAGATCTGTCTGTCTCGAGTGTGAAGGAGGCCAGAGCAAGTGAGAGCCCTATCAAGACAAAGAAAGCAGCATTTCTCCTGCACTGCTCACTGCTGCAAACACTCACCCTCGCTTGCAGGACAGCATAATTTAAGCTTTATTTATTTATTAAACTGCTCGCCTGTGTTATCAGAAATTATCGCAATCAATAGTAAGCATTAAACATCCTTTTCCAAAGCACAACGAGAGGTCCTGTAAGCATGTACATTTAAAACCTGGGGAGAAAGGAAGGCAGACACAAATGGGTATGTACTGCTGTAAGGAAGAACTGCAGGAAGAATCATGAGCAGACAGGTGCTTCTCTTCCCAACAGCAATCCCTGAAGCAGTGAAGAGCAGAAACACTTCCCCTGGTTTCTGCCTGGAGGGATCAATACCACCACCACCACCCACTGAGACAGGTCCTTTTCTCTCCAGAGGCCGGACAGGGCAGAGCGAAGCCGCTGTCGCTGGCGAGAGCTGTAAAACGCGCGGTCCCCTGCGCCGTGGGTGCTGGTGCTGCGGAGCCCCCGGCTGCGCCCCCGTCCGTGCTCCCTGCGGATGCTGTGGCCCCAGCACCGCCCCAGGCCCTGCGCCCGACCCCTGCCGCCGCTCGTCACTTCTCAACACACCGCCAAGGAGGTCTGCTCGCTTGGAGTCAGCAAAGGAACATAAAATAAAGGTAACTGCCATTTAATGAAAGATGCAGGATTATAACCAGAGTACCCAGAGCAAGAAACAGCTGTATTTCCTATTCAAAGCCTTGTCCCCATGCGGACTGAACAAGCCATAACAACGCCTTTCCAGTATCCGCGGGGAAGGGATCACAGGTTCTGGTGGCACAGGAGGTGCCGTGCTGTGAGAGGGCAGAACTCGGCCCCAGTTCTGCAAGGGGTCACTGCATCTTCCTCAGAGAAAAGAAAAATCCATATTCCCCTCTGGAAATCGCCACGTACAAGTACCAAGGTGGTAGTTTGTGCACTGGCGCATACAAAACTAAGCCCGTGTGCTCAGCGGCCCACAGCCGCGTCCCTCGCAGCCTGCTCCCCCTGCACCAGCGCGCAGGCACCGAGCGCCTCCCGCTCCTGCCCGCTGCCCCTCAGCGCAGCCCCCCACGGCTGCTGCTCAACCTGCAGCCCCCCAGAGCTGCTGCTCAACCTGCAGCCCCCCACGGCTGCTGCTCGACCTGCAGCCCCCCACGGCTGCTGCTCCACCTGCAGCTCCCCAGAGCTCTCCTGTCCAAACGCCTTCCGCTAATGCAGTTAGCGATGCTTTCACAGAGACACACATTGAGTATTTGATGCTCTTCAACTTTCAAAAGTGAGCAAATACTGGTAATTAATTTAATTATGATAATCACATAGGTGTCTTGTGCACTGCAAGTTGTGTTTTGCTTTTCAAGACATTGCCTCCTTAAGGGAGAAAGGAATTTTCTTTGTTCTGAACTGCCTTTAACTAGCGAGACGGTGCATAATTAATTGGTGCAGGGTACGTACGGAAATGATGGCTTCTCCGCAGGGCACCCGCTGTGCGGACAGGCCCCGGCCGCTCCGCCGTGCCGGGGATGCAGGCGGCAAGAATGGTTTCATGGGGAAAGCAGGATTAAGCCTCCGAGAAACACGGAGCGCAGCTGGCTCTGAGGGCTCCTCCACCTGGGCGTGGGAACGGCCATTTCCACTTCAAAAGCAGCCCCACAATTTTACAAGCAGTTTCTTTCCCATTAAGAGCATTACATTCCCTTTGAATTTAACCAAGCTGCTAGGAAGGGCCTGAACTTGCCACTGAAAGCCACACACCCAACCTCTTTTAAAGCATCCCAGAACATCAGCGAACGGAAGGATCAAGCATTCCCTGCTGCTTCTCTCATGCAGAGTCTCAATGAATTTCTTCACCTTTTCTGTTTTGTTTTTGTTTGCTTGTTTTTAAAACAATTTTTTTTTTTTTTAAACCAGGACAGCTGCTCGAGGTCTCAGCCAGGGAAAACTCCTGCAAGCACAGATGAAATACTAAGAAACACAACCCAGGATTATGTGCAGATATTTCCAGAAATAGAAGCAGTAAAGCCAGCTCTGACCCTGTTTCCCAGGGGAAGCACAACAGAGGATGCATTTCAAAGCCTTCTGAAGGGGTTGTAGAGCAAGATATCTGCAAGAGACAGAAAATGCTAATTCGCTGTCTTTGGGAACAGCAGGCAGTTTAAACGTAGGTAACAGGCGTTTCCTCCTTTCAGGCCTTCGCTTCCTTCCCCTCCAAGGTGGCTCCCCAGCGCGGCGCTGCCGGCTGCCCCGAGGTGCCCACGGGCACAAGCGCTCGGGACGGCAGGCGGCAGCAGGAGCGACCGACATCTCTGCCTCCGTTCCCTAAAAGCAGCTGCATCCCAACACTGCATCAGCACCTTGAAGAAAGGGGGAAGAGGAATAAAACAAGCCCTCAATTAAAACATCCTAGACCTTTACTGAGCTGTAAAGGAAAATTAAAGGCCTTTAATCGATGCTGGAATTGCATACTGTCCTCACAATGCTCAGCTTTAATTTCTGAATTAAAATGTCTCTCTTTTTAACAGTTGCTCACAATGACTAACTGCTACCTTCTGTTAGTCCCATAAGGAGCCCAGTAGCCAAATTATCACTCCTTTATTCCTCAGTAATAGCTGGGCTCTCAAAGGAAGACCTTGGTTCAGGGGAAGCTCATGAAGAAGTTTAACTGTACATTAAATAATGCTGAATTACACTGGAATTTGCATGGATTTGCATTTATATTAATACCAGATGAGTTCATTATGATTCATCTAACAATAATGCATGCTAAACGAATAAGTAATGAACATGATGTTACAACTGTGCCATAATCCTTTCGCTGCAATTCCAGGCTCTTTCCTATTTTTTGCTACAGAACATGTTACTATCAGTTACTTTACTAAGGTAAAGAGAGGGCTAGAAACTGAAATTAAAGCCTTTAGAACTTTTTTTTGTTTAAATAATAAAATCCCAAAGCTGATCTGCAGCAATGCAAATAGTGGATAAGTATAGAACCAAACCTGACAATTTTTTTCTCATTCATCTCACTGAATCCCTCTAATATTGTCTTTTGTATAATACAAATTCGGCTTCTGACAGCGTGGGTGCGACTTAAGTCACTGTTGACTTTTGATGTCAATGATTCAGCTCTTTTGAAATTAAAGGATGTGGCCTAAGCTAGTGGTTTTACACTAGTTTGAAAAACTAGCTGAAAAAATACCCTGTCCTCACAAACCCTGTAACACCGATTCTGTTTCACATCTTTTGCTACAATATTTTGCTTTCTTATCGCTGCTTTAAACCCCTTTGGCAAGAACAGTCAAGTTCTAATAACAGCTTGGAAAAATTAGTATGTATGTTAGATAGAAACATCCTATTGTTTCCATGGATACCACTGCAAAAGCCTTTCTGTGATACGTCTCCCGCAAAATGTTTAATCAGCAGCAAAAAGCCTAAACAACTATAAGCAGAGAAGGAGCTTAAATCCTATTAGACAGCTCCTCACATTTCCTCCTATACCAATACGTACACAACACGCACGGCAGCAGTGCTGCCTCTCTGCTTATTTGCCTTCTTTCTCACTTGGTTCAGGTCTTGGAGAGACGCGGCCGTTCCCCGGCCGGCCCTGGGGTTGCTCACGGTCGAGCGGCCGCACAGGCTGACAGGGCGCCGCGTCCTGCCGCGCTGACCGGGGCCGCGCGCCCCGCGGTCAGTGGACGCGGGCAGGAACGAGAGGCCTCGTGCCGCTCTGCCTGTGGGTTCTGCGTCCAAGGGCTGGTGTCTTCACAGCAGTGGGAGAAAAAAGGAAAAGGACCCCCCAGAGATGCCATTCCGCAGACTAAACTGCACTGGGAGCAGAGACGCAGAGCCGGGGCTCACAGCCACACTCGCGGCAGGAGCCCCGTTTGATGACGGTGATTTGGAGCAGGGCAGCAGGCTGCAGTACCCGCTGCGAGGCCGCTGGCTGAACCACAGCAGCCTGCGCTCTCCCAGGAGAGGTGGCCGGGACAGGTGACACGTGCCAGCCCTGTGGACAGGGCGGCCTGTCAGCACGCAGCAGCCGGGCCTCCAGCGTGCGGCTGCTCGTCAAACAGGCACCGTCTTCCCAAGCAGAGGCGGTTGCACCAGGGCAGAAGTCGCTCGTACCCGTCTCACGGCTTTTCCTCCAGACAAAGAACAGAACTGACGGGTCACAGCACCTCGGCAGGGGTAAGAGCAGAACCGATGGGTCACAGCACCTCGGCAGAGGTAAGAGCAGAACCGATGGGTCACAGCACCTCGGCAG
>JAWLRI010000674.1:3416387-3454240 GCA_034781795.1 Crypturellus tataupa
AGCACCTCGGCAGGGGTAAGAGCAGAACCGATGGGTCACAGCACCTCGGCAGGGGTAAGAGCAGAACTGACGGGTCACAGCACCTCGGCAGAGGTAAGAACAGAACCGATGGGTCACAGCACCTCGGCAGAGGTTCACACGGGACAGGACTGCTATGGCAGCTGGGGGTGTGGGCAAGGCGTGAGGAGAAGGCAAAGAGCAGATAAAATGCAAAGTACTAGCCAAGGCAGAAGGTCACTTTTCTGTGGGACAGGAGCAGTAGAGCAGGAATACTTGCTCCATGGAAAGGTCATTCTTAACCAAGAAACACCTGAAGAGGAGGAAAAAACCCATCTTGTTATCCTGTAATGTCAAGTAGGCCCTACACTGGCCTTTTTCTTCCCTTAATGCTGTGTCCTTGCAACACGGTTGCATTTCTTCCCAGATGGGGTTCACAGCTGGAGAAGCCAAGAGCCCATCCTGAACAGCGCAGGCCCAGCACACCGCCCGGCGGGCAGAGCGGCCGGGAGCGCGCGGCTCGGCAGGGCACGGCGGGCAGCAACCGCGGCTCCCCCGTCCGCAAAACACGCTGACGCTGGCGGATAGAAACAGTATGAGGCAAGTTATTACCTAATGGAAAGGCTCTTTATTCAGTTATATTTATCTCAATCAAATTATGTCCTGGAGTAAGTGCTCAGTTATTGTGACACTGGTGAACTTCAAAATTAATTTGATTTCCCTTTGCTGGGCAATGTTTCCTTCTGGGCTGGTAGGTATCCTGAAGCGCCAGCTCCCTTTCCCCAGCTGTTATTTCCCCTTTCCTTCACACAATCTGTCCTAGCTCAAACCAAGGCAAGAACAAGTGTGTCCACAGCTCCCTCCTGGCAGGGGACACAGAGCCAACGGGGCTGCTGTGGCCAGCGCTCCGGACCACGGCCCCACTGCACGGGACTACACTTCAAGCTCCCTGTGCACCTCCCCTGGTCACACACCAGCAGCGCTTTACAAAAGTTATCTCGCTGAACACACAGAGTAGCGCTTGACAGCTTATTGACTTACCGCAATATGCTTTATTAAAAATCAGGAGGGATCGAAGCTCTTAGCTCCTTATTAAAGTGCATGCTTGTTAGGAGAACTTAGTGATATGAAAACTATTATGATATCCAGCAGAAACAATCCTTTCGAGACATCCCGAAGAACAAGAGGTTAAATTCAAACTTCCCTGCTACAGCATAACCAGGATATGATCAGGCACAGGTTCTACGTTATCATGCTGTGCACGTTTAAATTAGAACAGCACAGCTGATTTTTTAACATATGCACATACAAAAATGAAGATATTATAATAGGGAGACCTTCTCCCCTCCTCTCCAAATGGCTTTTTTTCCCTGACTTCTGACTAAATTTGAAGCTATTAGATCTTGATTCAAAGCTCACTGAAGAAAACATGACCTTCACATCAGAAGACAGGCTTCAGCTGCCCCGCGGTGCTCCAGCCTGAGCGGGGCAGAGCAGCTGCGCGAGGCAGACCCCCAGGCGCAGCAGGGCACAGCGCACGCGATGCTGCGCACTGACAACTCACCTCCTTCCCTGCCACGGGGCACAAACCCAGCTAGACATCTGCCTGCAAACAGTCTAGTCCAAAGATCCGTCCAGCCTCAGCACAGGAGCTGAACACTGTTGACAAACAACTAACGTACACCCAACCAAGCCACGAAATCAGTGGGAAGCGGGGAATCCCAGCAGACAATGCAACTGCTGCATTAGTTACAACAACTGCTGTAACTACTGCAAGGCAGAAACGTCAGTTAAGGAGAAGCAAGGGCTGCTGGCCCGAACGGCTGCCTCCGCGGCTCGAGCACCTACCGGGAGTGAGGGGGTGCGTCTGGTTTGAGGCGCAGGAACGCTACAAATATTTTAACTGGCAAGACTAGAGTGTTATGAACACCTGCGATCAGAACAGCTCTCAGTCTGTCTTGTTTCTGCATGCTAGTTGAGGAAGAGCACAGAACACTAGTGGGTGGGACTGAGTTCTAGGTGCTTCACTTCTCCGACAGCTTCTCCTCTGAGGCAAGGGCCAAGCCACCTCCTTGCCCTGCAAGAGGAAATAACTTCCATTTCAACCAGAGATCACAGAGCCTGGAGAACAAGCACAGCTATAAAATGGGAGCTGTTTGATCCTCGATTTAGTAGCTGTTATATCAGCTCCTCTCAGGAGATGAGAAAAAATATTAGCCAGGAAATTAGCTCTAAGTTAATTCAAGTTGTGTTTTGCAATGCTGACTGAGGTGAAGGTGACAGAAACAATTGCTAAATATCAATAATATTATGCACACAATTAAAGTGCAGCCAAGAGCCTTAATATAAAAGAAAATGAGCTTGCAAGCCAGTGTAAGGATTCAATGATGTTGCTAGGTTAAATCTTTAACCCGATGGAATATGTGAAAATGTACTCTTCCCTCCTTCTCCAAATCCCTTTTAATATTCACAATTGGTTTCTCTGTGAGCAATTTCCAGCTCTGAAATGTTGTTTGAGCTGAGTAGCTGAGGATTATCTCTGATAAAGCACTGTTATTGAGGACAAATTTCTACAGACATATTTACTAAATAACTCTGGTATTTTACAGAATAAATTATATTAATTATAAGCACAATAGCAGCAGCAACAAAAATAGGTGGGAAAATGTTCCAGTCACAGTTATCATTAAAAATAATAATAATAATAAATCAGTGCAGAATCTTCTCTTAGAATATGTCCCAGACGAGCTTCTGTGAACCTTTGGGCTCTTTTTCCAACCCAGGAAGGCGCAAAGAAGCGGGGCCGTCTGCCCTGGCCGCTCCGCGAGGCCCAGCAGGACCGCGGGGGCCACGGGGGTGCCCCGTGCAGGAAGACCCTGCGGAGCCACAGCCGGGGGCCCGGGGCCGCGCTCGGCAGCCTGGCTGGTCCCGGTGCAGCCCTGCTCCAGGTGCTGTGCTCAGCTCCAGCCTCCAGGCGCCCTGTGGCCACACCTGCCCTGGCACCCAAGCCCAGGCACTGCCACGGGAGCAGAGGAGCGTCTGGGGACACAGGCAGGGCCCGAGAAACGTCCCAGACAAGCAGGGGCTTCCAAAGGCATCACCAAAAAAGGCTCTTCCTGCTCTTGCAGATCTCTGCCGGGCGCAGCTCAAGCCAAGCCTGGTGCTCTGCTCCAAGCTGGGACGTTCCTGCCATCCGTCAGGGAAGCAAGCCGCTCTGCGGTGATATTTCCAGGATACGTGGCTCACTGCAACGAAGAAGGATAAATGACCATAATGAGGATGCTCTGACTCACAGACAGGCTTCTGAGCAGCTAAGTAGTTTCCAAAGCAGATGCTTCCTGTGCACTATTATTGCACTGCAACTGCAGAACAGAGCAGGAAAGACAGATGTTCTCTTGACCTCTACTTTCAGAAGTGTGATTGGCTGATTCTTATTCCTGGCACCTAATTTGAACATATTCAAGGGGAAGTTGATGGAGGAAAAAAAAAAAAAAAATGGGCAGCAGCCATAATAACAGCTGTACCATTCCCACCCCTCCCCAAGAAGTTTCTTTTTCACTTGTCTGAGTAACAAATACAGAAGAAAACACAGGAACAACGTTGGGCTTCGTTCGCCTCCCTTGGTGCTCCCATGTGTCACCACCCAGCACGGGGTCGGGCTCAGCTGCTGCCACCAGCACGTGCTGCTCCGCTCGCACCTGAGCGACGGCCCTGCCCCGCAGCAGGAGCCCGGCCAACAGCCACGCTGCTCTCGGCAGAAGCTGCCCCAAAGCTTAATGAGATAGAAAAAGAGCCATTAAAAAAAAAAAAAAAAAAGAAAGAAAGAAAGAAAGAAAAGAAAGCAAAACAAGGATTTTAGCCAGCACAAGGTCAGGGCAGAGAGAGTTCCTGTCAACGTAATAAAGATGGAGTGATGCAGATCTATACATGCTTGCAGCAGAGATGACACCAAGATTTTTGATCTTGGGAGTCTAGCTCAGGTCTAAATTGGAGCCTGACACTGAGCCCAACAAACCTCTCCTGATCGGCAGGAGATGGAGCCACACTGGTCTGACGAGGATGCACCCTGCAAGAGACGCTGCCTGCCGTGCCCGGCGCTCTGCCCGCGGGGTCCCCGCTGCCATCCTGCTGCTGGCCCCGCAGGGACCCTGCGCAGCTGGCCCAGATGGGGACCCTGCAGGGGAACCCCGAGGAGCACCCGCTGCCCCAGGACTGGCTCAGGCCTGCGGAACAGCCAGCGCGCAGACCAGAACCGTCACAGACACCAAGTGCCTCAGCACGGGTATTTGCTCCGCGTCATGCGCCAACCTAGGGACACCCTGGGAGGCATTTTCCCCTCAACAGGTCTAACGCTTCAGCAAGGAACTACAATTACTACTGCAGGAATGAGAGGCACTTAAACACCTTCAATTAAGGATTTCAATTGTCTCAAATAAGCTCTCTAATACGGATTTAATACGATTGTCTATGTTAATTATATATTAATTTATTGTTAAAAGAACACTAATGATTTAATAAGAGATAATCTACATGTATTCTAATTAACTGAAAACGCTATGAAGTAATAAGGGTGAAATTAATCGCTGTGCAGCAGGTTGGTGCTACTCTGATGCAAAACTTGACTTCTACTCAAACCCAGAGGCTCGAGCACTACCTTGGTCTTGAACTGACCTCCCCTCACAGAAGCAGACTTTACTGTAAATGCATAACGATCCTTTCATCAATACCAGATTCTTGCAAAGAGGGTTTTTTTTTTTTCTGCTTTGTTTTTAATCCTCTTAATGCTTCACCTGCAATTCAATACCAATGTCATTAGGTACATTCAGCTATTACTCACTTGGACTGCTAGTACTCAGCTACATGATATCTGAACAACAAAAAAGAGTTTTTACTCAAAATACAAATATCAGTATTAAAATCTAACAGGTTACAGGCAGGGACATTTCCAAACACTGCTCATGCATTTGTGAGCAGGCCTATTGGACACTGCCCTACACTTTTTCCAGGGTTGGCAAAGAGGCCTGGGAGTCAGGGGATGATCAGGAGATCTGTAATCCACCCTCCCTTCCAGGAGGGACGTACTTAACCCGACTTCCAAAGCTCCGCTGGTGTCATCACACCTTTTCAAGACAATCTATTACAGAGACCTCTGGAGCAAGACAGCCTTTCCACAAGGGGAATAAGCATCATCTGCTTGTGCTTTAGATTAAAAGCCTGGATTTAAACGTCCATGGGAGCCGGTGCGGATCAGAACACTTCCCACACAGCGATGACTACCTGCATTGCAAGAAGAGCTGAGCGCAACAGCCCAGCCCTTGGAAATGGTGCAGAGCGGCATGGTTGGGCTCGGGGTGCTGAGTTTACCCCTAACTGCCTCCCAAACTCTGGATCTTTTATTCACAAAGCCTTCCTCTTCAGGACAAAAAAAGCAAAGCAAAACATACCGACAAAATGCCAATGGCTCCCTGCAGCTGCTCCTTCATCCTTCTCCCTCTCCTTTCTTCCCTTATAATTAACAGCACTTCTTGGTAATTGTCTCACTTTAGACCCATACAAGGAGAACTGCCCGAATCCCTGAAAGTGTCACCCCATAAATACCATGAATTACTAACATTACACTTGAGAATATCACTTGTTGCCCCCCCCCCCTTTTTTTTTTAAGAAGACAATCATTTGATTTGATGGATCAGTTTGAGAATAATGTGTCTCAGTAATTAATTACTAAAAAAAAATAAAGTAAGAAGACAAACGAACACACTGGGTGCCCCATTAGCAGCAGTTTTAGGTGGAAAAGCTCTGCATGGGGACAACACGAAGGCTGTTTAGCTAAACCAGGCCTGCATGGGGAAGCCAGGACATAAAGCACAGCAGCAGGAGCATCTCACAGTTTAATTAATGATTCGGAACCAGCTGTAATATAGAAGTGCCCTGTACTACTTTTGTGATATAAGATGCTTGCTGTAGTGATAATGATAGGGCATCAATTATGCTTTTAAGTTTCTTTGCCTCTGATGTGTTCATTTTCTTTGCTGGCTTGCCTCTGCTTTGAATTATTCAAGAGCATTTAGAGTCACTCAGGATGGATTAACAGCCCCACGGCGCAGCCCGAGCCTTGGTTTATTTGCAGACAGGGCTGTCTTGCCTCACCTCTGCCAGGCGGCCCTGACGAGGCTGCTGCTGGCAACCTCCAGACTGCGCAGGGACATCCCTGTCCCTGTCCCAGACTGCGCAGGGACATCCCTGTCCCTGTCCCCATCCCCGCCCGCACTCAGTCCCCCCACCAGGCCAGGGACTAACCCAGCAGCAGGGCTGGGGGGGGATGCACCGAGCAGCTTAAGCCACACAGGTAACTGCAGCTGAGCTCCTCCAGCAGGACCGGCGTTTCTGACATCGCGCGCCTGTCTCCAGCACGAGACAGTGACGGCTGCCTCAGCGTACGACCAAACACCTGGATTTGCACCTTACAGGAGCGGAAGGTACAGTCTCAAGAAGCAGGTATTACACAAGGGTTTTGGCTATCAAAAACATCCAAGGAAGACAAGATTCATAAAGCAAGCTCATTCAGATGAGGACTAGCTCACATTACCATACCAGGAACAAACAGGTGGGAGAAGAAAGGAAGAAAGCAAGTCTAACATAAATCAAGTTTAAGCACTCTACCAATCACCAGCTCCCTAAATCAACAAATTTGGCAGATTTTCCAAGTGAGAATCAATCTTCCTGTCTGTTTTGTAAATACTGCAATCCTTTTTCCAGCATGGTTTAGAAAACCCAACTGCCATATCCAAGATTTATTCAAAAATATCTGTCAGATTGTTTGAATGCTACTTTTCAAGGTGTTTTTAAGCAATAGGTCAAGACAGCTAGCACTCTTTTTTGCTCTTGCCTGCCCCCACCTCAAAGTTACACCTAATCTTAACTCTATTTTTATCACAAAATGTTTTAACAAAATGGGAACTCTCCAGTGGCTTTATCACATGTACACACCTCAGCCCGATACAGGCATCCCGCTGACCCTAAGAGTCCTAACACAGACGCAACTAAACCACATTTCTACCAAAGCAAACAAAATTCTTATTTTGCTTTATCTCAAGTCACTCCAAAGCAGGTCCCTACTAGCAAAGCTGGATCTTGTTATAAGCTGGGGGATATCTGAAGGCTTAAGGACTCCTAGGCTTGTGCCGAAGGCTGTGCAGAGGACAGAAGGATACTCTTGGTCAACCCAAGTCCCCAGCCACACAGCCCCCTGACACGCACACCACCATCCTGTATTTGTGCCGTGATCACAGAACTCGGCATTCTGCTTCTCTAGAGGTGTGAGCACAGGGGCCAACTGTGAGTACAGCTCATATAAATACAAACCTGACCCAAGTCACCATATTTTCTACAAGTCAGAATAGATTTTCCTTGGCTCGCCTTGCTCCCTGCCTGTCAGGCACCACCTGGACAGCCCACACTCCTGGTGCGATGGACACAGCATCCTGACGAAAGCAGCAGAACTTCTGCAAAGCCAGAACTTGCCATCTTTAGCAGGCATTTTCCCTCTTTCCCTTTTTCACAGTCTCTAAGGCCATCACAGTTGTAGGGTGGAAATGCAGCCTGCAAGGGCAGCCCCGAGGGTGCCAGCAGGTGCCACCACGTGCAGAGCACGAGCAGCCCACCCGCAGTCCCACCTGGAGCTCTGCGGCGGCTGCTCCAAGCACCAGGAGGGCAGGGCAGGGATCAAAACAAGCCAGGAACAAGCAGCAGCCTCAGGCTAAGATCTCTTCTCCCCTACGCACTGCCCCAACATCTCCCAGCTACTTCAGAGGTGCAAATGGAAAGCTCAGCCCTCACGACACCTAACCCTGTTAGAAAAGAACTTCAACCACAGAGGAGATCTCTGGAAAATCACCTGTTCATTCCCAACACTAGAGAGTAAATCAGTGCTGCTTGTGCTGAAATATGTTCATGAAAGAGGAAAACACTGATTTTTGCACAAGTAACCCTGAGGCAACGGGCGAAGACAAAGGAAAAAGCCTATCACATTAAGAAATTATTTAAACTAATAAGCCACTGAAACAACTGTAAGAGAGCTCCTAATGCCTAACAACAAATTGGCAAGACATGTTCTTCTCACGCGGCTGAAGAGAAGAGGGCTTCCCCATGTGCTTGAACCCAGGCAAACCAGCAAGCGCTCGTGCTGCCGAGCGGCTGCAGCGTCCGGGCCCGGGGTAGCGGTGCTTCACTGCTGCCTGAAGTGACAGCCGTGCCGTGGGGCACGCGAGACTTCTCAAGGAGCATTCTCCAGGACCAAAGCTCACACAAGCGGAGGCTTTATATGGTAGGTCTGTTCCCTGCACCATGAGGACATAGGTTTCACGCAGCCTTAAAGAAGAGGCTATGTTAAGAGCACAGAATTCAGTACTGAATCTTCCTGCACCTTGACCGAATGATACAGGTACTTTCTGAGCTGATCCTGAAGGTGGGAGACTGAGGTGTGAGCAGCCCTTGGCACCTGGCCCTTGGGAAGAGAACTGACCTCACTAAAGCCTGCAGAAATTCAGTATGCCTATTGCTGCTGAGATGAGGCTACGGTGCTTCCTTACTTGTTTATCTTGTATCCTCTACAAAAACTTACAATGAGAGCTGAGTTGAGTTTGGTTCATAACAAGAGGGAATTTGTATGCCAGCCAGAAAAGCTGAGATTTGATTTTCCTTCAAAGTATATATCAATACCACAGCAAATGTGTCTGCAACGCAATAGAAAGACCTTGCAGAATATTTTTTCTACACTGGTAAGGATGCTTATTTTTTACAAAGGAATATATATCTTTGTCTCAGTTTTCTGCATGCATTTTCAATTTCTCAGGGGCTAAAGTAACATATTTTAATTTGAAAATGCTGCGAGATTCCCCAGGAGCTGCAGTGCAGATGTGTCACCTTCCCTTCTCCCTGCAAGCAGGGCCCATTCCTCACCTCATCCGTCAGGAGATGCGCCCAGCGGGAAGCAGCCTAATGTTTCTTTAGATGAATGTACAGCAAAGGCAGGAGCCGCTCTGGTGTTAAAAAATGAGCAAGAACAATTTCCTTTAAAAATTAATTACTGCTGACATCTAATACAATTGTAGTATCCAGGCAGACACTAGCAATTAATTAATCTGCAGTTTTCAAAAAAGAGAGTATTGATTTGCTGTTACTCATAAATCTGGAATATTAGATTGAGGACGAGACAATTACACAAAGGAAGGGAAGAAAACAGGCATCATGAATAAGACAAACAGAAGGGAGTCTGTTTTTCTCTGGGTTTCATGCAGGATACTTGCACCCTCATCAAGGTCACTGCACCAGAAACACCCATTTCAAATAGCTAAATCATTCTTCTGAAAAATTAAATCCCTCCAAAAAAACCCCAACCAACCAAACAAGCCACAAACCAACTGGGGTCTCTGTAACCTGGCACCCGTCATCACGGTCCACCCACCTCTGAGGTAAGAGTCCAACTCCAAACTTTATAATATTCCCTCTCCAAAACCTACAAGGCAGGAAAGCTGCTGCTGTTCCCACTTCACAGGGAGAAACGGAGAGGCCAACTTGTCTGTCCAAGGCTACCCCAAGGTGTCAAAAGGGAGTTCTGAGTGCGAGGACAAGGCTGACTCCGCAGCCTCAGGCCTCCATCCCTAACGCACCAGGGCTCTCCTTGACAGCAGCAGTGCCGAAGCCTGCAGCGAGCGGGGATCATCCTGGCTGCAAATCCAGGGGAAACGGTGCAGCTGGCAGGCTACAGTCTTGAGCACATCTCTGGTGGGCAGCGCAGGGCCACAGGAACAAGAGGAAGCGGGACCTTGTGCCTGGGGCAGCTCACGGTTCCAGGCAGGCAAAGAGCAGAGGCTTTGCTGTAGTTCAGAGGGAGCCAGAGTCATGAAGCTGCCCCTGAAAGAGGTGGTGCAGGGGGGGACTTCCCTAGCATGGGGTCACTGAGATGGCTCCCGACGCCTCTGACGTGGAGCAGCCCTGGCACCTCTATTTATCCCTTAGTTTTGTGAGGTATCTGCTAGGAGCAAGGTATTTCTGCTGACGGTTCCTAGGTCAGGCTGCAGCGGAGAGGGAGAAGATTGAACCAAACCTCCACGTGACACTAAGGTCAGCGCTGCTGAGGCTGGAGAAGGCAAACACGAAGTCTGAAGGACTTTTTTTCCAGCATGTTCTTCTCTAGTGCCCCTCCAGGCATGTTCTGCTTGCCTGGAGCACATCCTGGACTGGAATCAATTAGAAGAAAAGTTCTTCATGAATACTGATTTTCAGATGTTCTCTGTCCTCTCCAAGCAAAACCACCACACCAGGGAATAACCAACAGAAACCCCAGGGATGAGATGCATTGTCCACGTCCCATACTCCAGTCACCAAGAAGCAGTCTCCACTGCAACTCCAGTTTTTCATCCCAAATCACACCCCTCTGTTCATCTCTCATCATATAGAATTTATCCCCTCATAAATACTGATTTTCCAATGAAATGGAAGCTCCTATTTGCACTGGCCCAAGAGAATTGCATTCTTAAATGTTTAAATGTTTTGCATTTTTTAACATTTTTTTTAAATTAAAATGTTTTATGTTTCATTTTAAATGAAACATTTCTTCTCCAGAGGGTCTACCTGCACCTCAGCCATCTGTACTCGCAGCAGGTCACCTCCCTGCTGGACCTGCTCATCCCATCCCGCGCCAGCTCTCCAAAGGAGAAGCCCAGAACTTGAGTGGTGAACACTGACTGTGATGACACAGCACTTGATGACATGGTCATACACAAACACACCCCAGTGAAAAACGCACATTGACAAGATCTCATGCAGACTGTTTCCATGGATGCAAGGTAGAACTGTTGGCTAAAAATATATTTTATCCAGAATTTCACAGTCTCTTTCTCCCTGCAAAAATGTGCATGTTTTTTACACTGTTAATTGACATTTCCATTTCTGCTCATAACGCACCCTTGCCCGTAAGATGAAAACAAGGCTACGGATGCGTTCAGGAAGGATCCGCTGTGGCTCCGCCACCCTGCACTCCCACGACGGCTGCTCCAAGGGGCACTTGCTAATTCGCGGCCCTGGGCCACTTACTGCCGTGCGCAGCAAGGGTGTCCTCCCAGCTCCAAGCGCAGCACTTGCTCCTGTCGGCAGCAGGTTAGCTGGGTTTGTCATGCCCAGACGGGCCGCGAGACGCGTGCCGAGAAGTGACAGATGCAGAGGCTGCAGAAACGGCTGGGCTGCCGGGGCGAGGCAGCCTGCAGAGCACCTCCACAGAACGGATCGGCCGTGGCTCCAGGAACACCGTGACACTTGCTCTTCGGCTGACACGGATGTCGAGGCCACGCTGATGCTCGAGCGCCGCCTGCCCCACGGGCAGCCAAACCCGACGCTGTGCCGTGGGGAACGCGCTCCTGCTCCATGACTGCGCTGCGGCCGCTGGAAGCACCAGGGCTGCCCCACCTCCCGCTGCAGGAGACCTGCGCAGAGGCAGAGGAATTCACCACTCCGAACCTTGCAGAAGCATTGACGGTAGCACCTCAGCGAGGTGCACCTTAAGCTTTCCTCTCAAGCCTAATCTATAGTCACGTTTTCACAGATACTCAAGGAGGCAAACGGGTAGTGAAGGAGGCTTGCAAAATGTCTGCCAGCATGATTACATGTCTCCAGGCCTCTGGATATGTCTCTTAAGAGACTCATCAAAGCAGCATTCCCCATATCCACATTTTTAAATTGTCAGTTAAGATCCTAAATCACCGAGGCACTCGCAACTGCTCTGTCTGTCAATCTGCGTCAGAATCCAGTTTAATAAGAGCAAGATTTTCAGACAAGACTGTCAATGTCTCTATACTCCACAGTCTCCGCCTGTTCAGCACGTCACCTCCCTGATTTACAAGACAGGTCAGGGAATAGGGAAGCCATCGCCTTTCATGTTTAGTGTTCAGCACACTGACAAACAACCCAATATTGCATTTTCAAAGAATTAAAGCCTGATTCGGAAAACCAAGACTTCATTAATAGAAGCTGGTTTGTTCTCACCAAGATGATAGAGGCTGTCCACCACTATAAATTTTGATGGGATTTTGCCATGGAGGTTATTCAGAGCCCCATACGGAGTAGGAATAGATCAGCATGGCTCCCCCAGGTTTGACAAGTGTAAGAAATAGGTGCAAATTCGGAAAGCAGCGTTAGAGGATTTTCAGCCTGACTTCTGGAGGAAGCGGTCCCTGTGCCGCTGCGCTGTCGGGCTAGCCACCCGTTCGGCCTCGCCTCCGCATCCTCCGTCAGAGCCCTTCTTCTGCTGGGACAGAGGACAAGGCCCCGGCAGGCTTCCCCCACCGAGACATGCACGAGTCCCCCAAGACCCCTGCGAGGAGGCACCCAGGGCAGAGGCGCTTGCTGCGCCCGCGGCTGCACAGCAGGGAGGCCCCGCTCGGAGCCTGGCGCGGAGCAGCCTGCTCGGGAAGCGCCCGCGCGCGGCAGCCTCGGCACCACGCGGCTCCGAGCTTGCCGAGGCCACAAACACGTCTGAACACAAGGCTTCACCTCAATGCCTTTCCCTCAAAGCTGCATCTGTTTAATGTGCCCCAAAATGAAGGCAAATTTCTAGCATGGTGCAGTGCCCTAGACACAACCTGCTTCTGTAGAGGCAAAAGCAGGAAGGGCAAATCACACTTCAGCCCTGGTTCACATCCAGGTCACACCACCCCATTAGGCTCCCTGGGTATTTCCTGCCAGTTTCTTTCGTAACTGTCTACACTAATATAATAAATAAAGCCAGCTGTTCTTATGGCAGCTCAAAGATATCTTGTTTCTTGCTTTTTCAGCGTAGCTGAACAAACACTGAACAAGGTCTGAACCCTGTGGGATGCTGCGTCACTCGTCTCCCGCAGCGCTATGAACCTCCCTCCACCTCTCCCAGAGGTGTTAATGCTCTCAGGATCGAGTCACATTGTTTCTGTTTTGGTTGGATGGGGACCGCAATCAAAGGGCACAGGCTGTGATCCTTCTCCAACGCAATTTTTGAACATCTTATTTCTGCAGCCTTCACAAACCATTTCCTAACAAGCCTAGGTTCAGCCCTTCCTCTGTAACGCCCAAGATAGCAACAATGATAAAATAGCACCCTCAGTACAAAAGCAAGCAAAAGTTTCAAGTGATGCTTTGCTTGTGTGTGTCTTTTCAGGAAAGCAGTCTATTGCTGAAAACCCTTCCCAAAGGAGCAGCACTGGGCACACGCTGCCTGAGCTGCCCCGCAAGCGCTGCACCAAGCGGGAGCTCCACAGACCTTGTCCAGGTTAGCTGTGGGTGGCACTTTGCTGAAGAGGGAGCAGTTTAGCCAGCACTTGCACCCTTTGCCGTTTCAGAATGGCTAATGAACCTCGACAGGGGCAGCAGCGTCGTGTCCTGCAGGATTCAAGGTGATGGGCCTCAAAGATCCTCTCCCCGCGGGCTACAGAAGGAGCCTTGCTCCCCAGCGCCAGGCAGGTTCATAACCTCTATGTGGCCACTGTTGTACAAATTTTCTTTCAATGCTCCCATGCTAACCTGAACGCTGTTACAATTTAAATGACCTTTTTGCTCTGTAGGACCAAAAAAATAAAAGCCTATGTTTATCTTCTAAGAGACTTTTAAAATTTAATTTTAAGAGACCTTTAAGACGCACAAGCCTCCTCAAAGGGTATAAGGGCAGCATTATCTGCTTTAATCATGCCCAAGCTTCCTTTAATACAAAGGCCCTGCAGATCCGTTCAGAAGTACAAACAGCTTTTAACTTTATGTGGCTTAATCCCTTGCAGAAAAGGAGAATGTCCTGAGCCAGCGTGAGCCACTCAAAAGGTAAGTACACAGGTCACTGTCCCACACTGAATAAGGTAGAGAAGGTTGTGAGAGGATCGAGGTAGCACAGGTCAGAGAACAGCTCTGTGGAACACCAGTTTCGGATTTAAGAATTGTTGAAGGTTGCGAATCTTAGATAAAATTTGAAAAACTATATTCAACATTGGTAGGGAAGAGGATAAATATCCTGTATTAGCACAGGCACGCAGGAGCCAAACTCCATGTGTTCCTCTGTGCCAGCACAAGGCAGCTCTGAGCTGCAAACGCTGCCACACTTCATCCACCCTGGCTTCCTGGCAGGGCTCACACCAAGCAGCTTCCTGGCGTCAGACTGGTACCAGTCAGATCAGCTGGGAAGACTGAGGCACAATATTGTAAAGTCCAGTCCTCCTGAGAGGGCTTCGTGGCTGGACACCTACCAAGTGGTAGCACAAAACCAGGTGCAAGCCAAGGAAAAGTGGACACAGGCAGAAACTGGTACCAAAAAAAGTTGCTGAAAATGGGTGACCAGAACACAGCCCAGGACATTCATTTAATTCACTGAAAATGTCAAGATCTTTCCACGTCCTCTGCCTGTGCCATGACATGTTACTCAACAAGCCTGCTCGTTCCACACCAAAACCAACATACGTTTTTCCCTCCTTTCAGTTCAATCTACTGTCCAAGTTCCAACCCCATATACAGAGATTTTTGTTGCAGAGATACAGCGGCAGGACCACTGCTGTGAGCAACTCCGATGTGACAGAGAACCAGAGGACGGGAGGAGAGAGCAGAGCCCAGCCTGGCCAGCACCAAGCCTTTCAGCCGGGCCCCAGAGACGTGGGCTTTTCTGGAAACCGCATTGCACTGGGGAGGGAAAGGAGGTCAGAATGAGGGACTCATTTGCACACTAGATTCAGTCCCCCCAGTCTTGCTGCATTTCTTTTCAGCATCCTCCACTTGTTGCATTGTGTATTTTTTCTTCCTATTTAGGCACTGCAGAAGCAAACCTAGTTAGAAACATCTCACCAGAGGCTTTGGTTTTACGAAGTGGAAGGAAGCCGTATTAAAAGCACACTGAATATTCATTCAACAATGAAATTATAATTCTGCTTAGCAGTTCATCATGTGGAAGAACATTTCAAAGAGAAACTTGAACATCAAGGTGAATATTAATTATGCTGATGTTGTTTTTCTCCTTAACTCATTTCTAAGTCATAGTTCTGTAGAAATCTTTTACAAGACTAACCTTCCTGCCTAGGCTGAGCAGAAAAATAACACAGGTAAGATTTTTGTGTGGGATGTGTAGAACTACTAAAGACAGGAGAGTGCAAGGTCTAAAGCTTTTCAACATATAACAACCACCATCAAATCCCTAAATGTTCTCCAGAGCATCCTGCTTTCAATGGGAACGTTCAGTATGAATGAGGAAGGAGCAGCTGAGAGGTTGTTAGTGCTGTTGTGTTTCAGCTGGTTGGCCAAACACTGAGATCCCTAGCTGGTAACCTGTGCCTTAGGCACCCTTCATCACCAACACAGCCAGACCTCCAAGCAGAACATGATCAGGGCAGCAAGAGAAAGAAAAGCAGCACACTGCAGTCGGCTACACACCACAGGAAAGTAAGAGCAGGGATGGGCATCGTGCTTAAGTCTCTGAACACCTATTTTATAGCAAGGGTTTTTCTCATGCTCTTTAATTTAAATTATTCCTTGTTTTCTCCAGAAAATAAGCAATTGTCCCTACTCACTGTTATCAGACACAATTTGCAATATATTTGTGCAAAGAAAATAAGAACAGTCAGTTTTTATGGAAAAGCTGCCTTAGGGATTTCATTCAAAATAATAGTCTTCAATTTTATTAAAATCAATAGGAGATTTTATTACAGTATAAAATAAATGAGCAGTTATTTGCTCCTCAGATACCAGAAGCAATAGTATGAAAACTGCTTCAAGCCATGATATTCATCCAGATTTCTTAGCTAATGTTATTTACGTGCAAGTGTGGAGTTTCATTTCTTTCTCTTACGCCTTCATCCCTTGAACACAAGGCACATCTCCCCATGCATAAGGCTTAGAGACACTATCCAGGTGTTTTTAACTATTCACTCCAGCAGGGTGACAACCCCGGCTCTCTGCCAGCTGCTGTGAGCGCCGGGACGGCCGCGGCACCCGCGGGGCGGGGAGGTCCCGCGGCAGCCGCGTGTCCACAGCCGACACCAGCTCTGTGCCTGCAGTCTACCAGGAGACCGCGTGCCCACCGCTCCGGGCAGCGCCTCTGCTCTACCTCGAGGGCTCTCACACACACGTTTAACCCAGCCTAGTAACAGCAGGCTTTGCAGAGTGGAAATTTCTAAAGCCTGAGTGGGAAAACTGAGGTTTCAATTTTGCTGGGATTTTGGTGGTACTCCAGAATAAGCCTGAAATGTTGTTTTTCAGGAGACACAAGATAAGCAGAAATAATAGCTAACAGTCTGTCAAAATTGTGCTAATAATCACTTAAACTGGGCTTAGGTCCTTGAAAGGCTAATGCACTAACAATTCATCCTAACAAGCCACCACACATTTCCGTAGACAAATCATCCAAGTAATACACACACGCCCTGGGAAGAGGGTCAAGAAGGGCCTGCAAGCGCAGATTGCACACTGAAACGCTGCCGGGCATCATCCCTCTGCAGCAGAAACTGATGTTCTGCTTTGCCCGGAGAGGAGCCGGCCCGCAGGCTGCTCGCAGGCCCCCACGCTGCCAGGCGCCCGTCCGGGCCAAGGAGGGCTCCGCCAACACCCTCCACCGCGGTGCCTGCTCCGGGGAAGGCCAGCGCCAGCCACTCACCGCCCGGCAGGTTTGTAGAAATTGTATTAATCCTCTTAGTACATTTTTGGATTGATTGCAAAATGTGGGGTAGAAACAGAGATTTTGAAACTATTTTCCCGCATCTCAGTTTTCTGCACCACTGCACCATTGGCAGCTCCATCCCTCACAACTGTGTCACAACGTGTTCTGCAGTCCAAGGAGGACAAGAATGAGCAGCAGTACCTCTAGTCTTCTTCAGCATAGCAGGGTTTAAAGCAATCCCCTTTTCACTTTAAATGAGACCTTTAGCTTCGCTGGAAGTGGCAGAGACAGGGCTAAGCACTGAACAGCTATTTAGAAGTACATAAAGCAAAGGATTAGGTGTTCTACCAGGAATATCAGCACAGAGAGACAACTATACAGGGTTCCTGTTCTCATGCAGGGACTATTGGCAAAAATGAGTGAGAAATGCAGAAATACAAAAAGCAAAACCCTGGCTGGTACTCCCTGCCCACAAAGCCGAGACGTGCTGGCACATCCCCAGGACGCCTGCTCTCCAGGGAAGGATTGCTGCAGACCCTGGGGTTGGAGGGCAGAACTGCATGTTTGTTCTTTCAAAAGCAATATATTCAGTAATGCTAATTACAGGCAAAAAAAAGCAAAACAAACCAAAGTTAAAAAAAAAAGTTACATATTGACTTGTAACGTTTACATTAACGATCATTTATTAACAACATTCACCCTTGATTTTATGTAACGAATCTACAAGCTTTTCCCAATCCCCACAAGGAATAACAAATCTCAGTGCTGTGATTGTACAAAATGATCTGGATACTATTTATTTCATGAAAGTTACTTTGCGTGTAAGTACATTATCCACTAGTACAGACAGCAAATGGCTTAGTCATTAGTGTTTTTTCAGACTTCCCCTCACATCAACCATCTTCTGACTCATTTGTGCATAACGTTTTTAAACAAAGGTGGACATAGCAAAAAAAAAAAAATCAGCCTTTTGCATGTTTTTGCACTTTGCATTCAGGGAGCTCATTTTCACAATGAGCAAATCCACTTGTTCTCCAACTCCCTCAATCTGCCTGGGCCTTATAAGTCAGGCAGAATTAAATTTATTATCCCAGTGCTTTATGGCTGCTTTCCCCAGAATATCTGAATCTTCCCACCGCTCAGCAAACACCAGTGGCTTCCTCTGCTCCCACCCCCTGCCTCTCCACCCGTCCCACTCTCACGGTCCCAAGCACTTTTTCGCCTCATCCTCTTGGAGCATCAGCTTTGGTGCAAGTCAATCAACAATGCTTAAACAGGCAGTGCCTCCCACCTCATTGCAGCTGTTTGCCTTGTACTTACTCCAGCCTAACTGCTTAGCCCCTCTCTATCATCAGGGAGAGAGGCATCCGGAAGGCAGTTTGTTTCCTGCCAAGAAGTGTTTAGAGAAGGAGGCACAAACCAACTGCTGACAGGGCATGTTGTTCTCTCTGCAGCACAAGACAGGGCCTCGCACCTGCAGAAGAGTCACTTGTGCTCCCACGCGTGGTGTGCTGGGGATATCCCGCACTGCCCACCCTACTGTCAGCTGAGAGACATTCCTCAAGACAAACCTCCCCAGCTGGAGCTGCCCAAGAGCACCACTCGGTGAGCAGATCCTGACAGGACTGGGGCTGGCATTAGCACCGACTCCGAGGACATGAGTTACAGACAGCTGCGCCAGGCCCCGGAGTGCACAGGTGCTGGCAGAACTAATCAAGGGATGTGCAGAAATATTACCAGCCATAACTAGCTATCAACAACTGCAAGTGAAAACGAACTCAATTCTAGGCTCACAAAATGTATTGTTTGACCCTCAGCCTGGCTGCTTAATAGAGCAGAGCAAGATAAGACACCTGCAGCAGAAACACTGGAGGTAAATAGTAGCACAGATGCTTTCAACCCAATGAAAATGAAATGCGGGACGCTAATTTGCTTTTTTAAATGTAGGGCAAATGACCAAAATAGAACACACAGCAAAATTAGTAGAGCAGAAAAGGTGGCATGCGGTGGCAGTAATTCATTCCGTTAATATTAAATACCTGGTGACGTACTCCGTAATTCAGTGCCGCCACTGTTAGCACTTCTGGAGAGCAGAGTAGCCAACAACTGATAGTCTTGTTTCATCTTTGCTTTTCAAACACCAGCTTTTTCTTTTTCCCATTTTCTAGTGCATCACTTAAAGGAATTCAGATCATAAAACATGTGAAAAATCAGCTTTCTTAATTGGTCACAGTGTCCCGCAGTAGATTGTAAAACCTATTCTCTAGTAACCTGCACCTGTAATAAAAATATGAGGGTGTTCATGGTCTGGTTTTCAAAATTGTCAAGTGAGTGGGAATCCCAGTTCCCACTTGCTCATTCTTCTTGCTCTGCTGCCCAAGCGCATGGAGAGTCACTGCAGACCAGCAGAGACGAACGCGGCATTCACACGAGACATCCAGCGGGCAGGGAGCCTGGACACTGCTCTTTCACCAAGGGGTTTAATCAGACCAGCTTGATCTCAAACTAGACAAGAAGCTAACTGGGACCCTGGGCACAAACATGCATTTTCATCATCCATTAGATCTGTAACAGTTGCATTAGTCAATTATTTCACCTTTATTTTTTTTTCTTCATATAACTATAGCAGAAATCACAGTTTCATTCTAATACTGGGTATCACATTAAGCACCCAAAAAGCCAATGTTCTGATAGGAAAACAAGAGACTGGGAATTCTTTTCCCGGGATGGGAAAATGAACAAATGCAGGATATTTAAGCCTTAGGAGTGAATCTATTATAAATGGGTCAGTCTGTGCTGCTGCAGCGAATCCTAAATGAAGGACCTACCACTGACTAGAAAACTTCTAAGTGATCAGAGGAGTTAAAGAATCTGGCTCCACATGTTACACTTGATAGTGTACAATCGAAAAATAACTGTGGTGATGGCAACCACAAAGCAGCCAGTGAATACAGGAGGCTTGAAAGACACTGTAGCGAAACTGGTGCTTCTTCTTTGTAAGTCCTCAAATAAAATCAAAATTAAACTATGCTGCATGAGTTAAACTTTAGGTTTGATTTACTCAGACTTACACTAGCTCTGAGAGTTGTTCCTTGGGACCTGATTTACACAGTAAGAAATTCCAAACATTTGTTACTCATTTAGTAAAACCGACCAGTGAGACACTTGCCTGACGAGCCTGAGATCTCAGAACACGTCGCTCAGGCAGCTGCCGCGCACGGCCCCGGCAGGAGAGGATACGGAGCCAGCGACGTCTGCCCTGCTTGCGAGGGGCCGTGGCCACCGGGGCTGGACTAGAGGGCGGTGCAAGGGCAAAGGGGGCACGGTTTGCTAGGAGGATTCATCCCTGGCATCTCTGCAACAAGCACAGAGTCCTACGGGTAACAAGTGCAAGGCTCCAAGACCGCTTCAGCCAAAGGCATGGGAATGCATGCCTGTCTCTGGATCATCTGCACAGGCAGGACGGATACAAGTCTTAATTAACTCCTGATGCAAGGTGTCATAGTAATGATAAATGATGCAATGAAAGTAGAAGAATGTTTTCCACATCCTGCATCTGACTTCTGCAGGGAGAAATGGCTCATCCTCTGGACTGCAGTAGAGGCATCCATCACTGCAAGACATTTACACATACCCTCTTACATAGAAAATTATGTCTTAAGAGCCTGGCACTGAGTCTCAATAATCCTATTTGCTTCGTACAACAACACACATGAGATGTTTGAGTTTTCTTTTCTTAATTCATGTTTTATGCTTGCCATTTATTTGTCACCTGCAGTGTTTATATAACTCGGTCACCAGCAGCTGTCTGTGCCCCTCGGGATTTCGGATAACCAGAAGCGCCACATCTCTAGAGAAAGAGGGGCATCTCCCCTCAGAATAAACATGATGGGGCAGAGTCTGCTGCAGACTTCACCAGCACCTGACCTTATGCACAGAATTCTCATTTATCCTGTGAGTAATAATGGGTGTAAGTGGCATTTAATCCCATTTTAACGCCTCTTCAGAGCACCACAAGGTCTTTACATTACTGATAACTCAGGCCTGCATGCCTGATGAGATGAAGATAGCGGGGAGATGAAGGACCTCCTACATTTTAATGAGTTTTCAGCTCACAAAGCGCCCCAACGTGTTCTGGAGGCCAGACACCAGGGCTGTGGGGAGCTCTGCGTGGGCAGCTCTGCAACGCAGCCCGGGGCAGGGCCAGTGCTGGATGTCCTGGGGCACTCTCCATCCCCAGACAGGCCTTAGGGCTCTCAGCGCGCTGGGGAAGGAGCTGCCAGGGTTTCTCTCATCAGAGCGCTGCGGGATTCCTGGAGCGCCGAGCACGAGCTCTTCACTCTGATGTGGATGAGCAAGGAAGGCGGCAGCAGCGCGGCCAGGGACCGCGCGGGCAGGGAGGCCAGGGCCGCACGCGGGGCCCGGCTCGCTCCGCGCGTCGCCTCTCCCGGGGGGAAGCGCTGCGCGCGGCTCAGCAAGGGGAGCGCAGGGGTGCTCCCCGCTAACCAAACCCAGTACTCAGCCCTCCTAATTAAAGAGCAAACATTATTTGAAAAACAATGTTTAAATACTTTAGGTTTAATTTAATCAAATGTTTAATAGCACTATAATTAATCTTCCAACTGTTAATGAATAAAATTATCGTCCTCCTGCAGTGTGATTTACAGTGTTTCCTTAACTTTAGAAAATAAATCATCTAGCAACCACTCCTTCACTGCTGCATTATGAACTAAAATTTATAACATTATTCCCTGCCACATAGGCTAAGGTCTGCTGTAAACTAAAGGGTACCATAAGTCTTCATCTAGAGAACACACTTTTCTCCTTTAATATTTACCACTTATCATGTATGTTTTCCATGGATACACTGGGAAACTAATGACTGCATAATATACCTTGACTAAGGGGAAGGGATAAGCACTTTGCCTCAAAAGCAGAGTTAAACCTGAGAGCAAGCAAGGCTGGTGCTCCCGGGGCTCTGCATCAACAGGGAACAAAACAGCACCGAGGGTTCAGGAAGCAGATCGGTGCTGACTATTGCAAATCCTCTATACCAGCACCGATGAAAAGGAGGTAGAGCACTTCACTGTTCTGGTCTATTCAAAATGTACAACCAGCACAGCCGTGTTATTTTGTCTGAGCAATTCCTGGCACAGCAGTATCTTCCATCACAGAGACCTTCAGAGCTTCTGACCCTCCTGCACTTCCTCTCTAACTAGCTAGAAAATTGATTCCCCTATGATTTGGATTATCCGATTTAAAGCAAAAATGTTCATAATGAGGCCAAAAAGCAAATACTTGGCAAGTTTTTCATGAAGTAAAAAATTCAGTGACACTTCAAATGTATTTTGGGGTAATTAGGACACTTTCCATATATTCAAAATATTTGCTTGGTGTTAGCTCTCATGTTTACGAACGTGTTTCACAGCTGGTTTTCCAGCTAGCTCCAAGCCCCACACTGTGTTCCCTAATAGAGGACATCTGCTCAGCCTGAACCCACGAGAACACTGTATACGGTACTACCGCCCTTTGAGGTGGTTCAGACAGAAGTACAGTAGGCACCAGGATCTGGAAAAGTCTCTGGGCTCCCTGGGCCACTGCAGGAGATAAAATGTCTAGAACCTGAATGAGAAGCTTTAATTAGAAACTTACCATTAAGTACCACCTGTTTTGGCCATTTCAATTAGCACATGTATTATTATAATATGAACAAAAGATGCATCTAACAACACAAAGAACTCAAAATATATTTCACATCAGCTGTCAAAGCCTAATTGCTCCTGAAGCGTGGAAACAAATCCAATATTATAACTGCCATAGGAAATTATGCACCAAGCTATGGTCATTCACATCCCACAAGCCATCTGCCAACAGACGTGCTCTACTGTGCTCGTGTCTCTACAGGGCATTGGAGCTGGCTTGCAACCCTCTTGGAAACCCAGGTGAGACACTTTCCAGGGACAAGCTGGAAAGAGAGAAGTTCAGCCTTGCAGTAAGAGTAGTTCTCAGCACTTCCAACGCTCCTCCACTTCCACGTCAGGAGATCAGAGCTGATCGATAACTGCATGGTAACCTGGTACACTGTACCTGATGACTGAAAACAGGATTGTTATTCTAAACCTCAAACAAAACAGAGGTCAGACACTTACCTAAGCATGAGTTGTGGATTTCAGAGAGAAACATCCAGATTTCGTTTTCTTTAAATTGTGAAACCTTTCATATTATCAGTATCAATTTGAAAATGTACTAGTGATGCATGAAATTCTTCCCAAAACATGACAACAAAACTGATATTTGCCAAAAGGGTAACCATCTCAGAGCTGCTTTTAATCTGAACTCCTGACAAGCACTTTTGAGTAGAATTAGAGACTGATCCTTCACATTTATTTCCCCACATATCCATTTATCATTTTGTTCTTTCTTCTCATCCTCTCCTGCAGGCTGCTGGGCTCAGATCACAACTGGACAAACGGCTGCAAGCTGCCCGTGGGCACGGACGGGCACGGACATTTCCCACGAGCTCAAAGTGTGTGCACATTATTCACCCCGACGCACAGTGCTGGCAGGAAATGGCTCTGCTCCACTCTGTTCATCTCTGTGACTCATATGTTTATCTTCCCATTGCTAACATCATCACAGTTAATAACAAGTTGTGCTGTACGCTGATAAGCCCCAAGGGAAGAAATGTCTGACTTTCTGAACGAACAACTTTTAATCCTCTTTTTAAGAAGTCATCCTGACAAGCTGGTACAAAAGATCTGCCATGACTGCAGTGCTTTACAATGAGCTTACAGGTGAATGCGGCCACAGCCTGGAAACCAAAGCATCGCCGACACAGGAGCACCATCCCCACGGGCAGCTGCCGCGGAGCTGCCGTGCCTGCCGGGCCGCTGGGAGCCTCCTGTTCCAGCAGGCACCTCCGGTTACCAGGAGCCTCCCGGCCTGCACGGAACAGAAGGCCTCGCTACACGCCGGATACAAAGGAGCTGCAAGCAAGAGGAAAACCCCTTCCCCGGAGAACTCAACGCGTGCATTATTTTCAACTCTATCACAACATCTCTCTCACCACTGACCCCAGAAGCCTTTGCATTTGGAAATGCCCTACATCACTTAATTTCCATTTTCTCTGTTATATTAAGAATCATTTGAATTAATAATAAAGCTCCAAATCACAAATGCAGAGTTGCTTTTTCTCCCCGGTTTGTTCCTTTATCTCAGTCAACTCGCAGCCAAGTTTAGGCACTGCTACTGTTCAAAATGACAGAAAGGCTTTCGCATTTCTCTTCATTTAACATGCAAGCAGATAATACAACTATCTGCAAACTGAACTTTACTGAAACCTCCCAGGTAGACAACACCCTAGCAGAGACAAAAGCAAGGGCTTGCATTTCAAACGTATGTTTACAAACCAGTACTCACGTAGCATGTGTTACTTTGCAGCACTCCAGAATATCACTGGGATGTGCCCATGTCTGCTGCTTCTCCCTGGCCTTGCGCTTGCACACTGACGTCTCCACCGGGTTAGTGGTGTGCAGAAGCCCGAGCACCCTATAATCACTACAATCAGCAATAAACAGGGGATTTGACTCATACACCAATGCATTAAAATTGTTGTAAAACCACAAAATTTAACACTATGAAAGTACACTTCCTCATGTATTACTTATCCCTGCACCATAAGCTCATTAAATTAGGAATGCATAAAGTAGACTGCTCAGTAACTAAGTCAAAATAATACACACCTAATTAAAATACAAAATGAGCCTTAAGCAATTCTATTTAACCTCCCTGTTTACAGGGCTGGCTGCTAAGCAGGCACTGGCGTTGGGGACGGGATCACTAGCCCTGCTCCCACAGCAGTTAATGGCACAGGGACAGCCACGCAGTCCTGGCCTTGCAGGCTTGCAAACCACGGCTGCTGCAGGACGCACCTACGTGGGGGTTTAGACAGCAGTTTCACTGACTCGCTGGCTCCTCATACCAAGCTCAGCAGCTGGATTTGCCTGCCTGACACGGCAGCAGCAGCGTTGGTTCACTAGCCGTATCCCCAAGGTTTTGGGTTTTTTTCTGCAGCTCAACTTCAGTGGGGAAACTACCTTTGGGTTGAAGACAGCTGCACTGCTCATAGATCAAGAGCCTACACACCCCTCAGCTCAGCTTCCCTCAGTAACCAGCAGGCCAGCTGGGATAAACAGATGCTCTGAGCACACACACAACCTTCCCCAGAGGCTCAGGGTGTGAAATGGCAGTGGTTCGAACTTGGCTCCGCTTGCACATCACCATGAGGCTCCAGGGCGTCGCAGACTCCTGCGGTTGGAACTGTTCTGCCGACCTCGTGCTGCCATAGCCCAAGGACCGGGGATCTGCTGCACCCGGGCAGCTGCAGCCAGGCCCAGTCCTCCCCTCGCCCCACGTGCACAGGGAGTCCTGCTGCACCTGCAAGCCACCTACGCACTCAGCGGCCACCACCCTTTTCCCTCCTTGAGAAAAGGTTTGAATTCCAGACGTTTCAGCCCTAGAGCAAACCGTTACTGCAGCTCCTCAGCATTCTTGAGAGCACAGCAGAAATGGCCCAGGTGCTGGAAGCTCTGCTCGGATGAGGGGAAACGCGCACTTTGCAGGAGAGGTGCGCAGCAGCGGCAGGGCCCTGCGGCTGCGCTGCCCTTCAGCTCCTGTCCTGGCTCCAGGCCGCCATCCCGCCCCAGGGAAGGCTGCGCGCCCAGGCGAGGGACGAGCTCTGGCCAGGAGCGCTTCCCTTCCTCCCTCAGGCGCTCCCTGCGTGCCTGCTGCACCGCAGGAGGCTCCCTCAGCAGCTCGAAACAGACAGCAGCTTCAGGCCGTCATTGATGAAATGACACCAGGGAAGAGAGAGCACACCAGGATTATAACAATACTGCGTTTGAAACAGCATGATGTAAGGTTCCTGAGAAACAGCTGTTTTGGAAGCGGGGCAAGGGGATGAGACTCTTGCTGACAAACAGGCTTTGCAGCAGCGTGGACCCTGGGGCAGCGTAGACCCCGGCAGGGTGCAGACTCCAATGGAGATCAGCAGATTTGACCTCAAAAGCACTGATAGAAGACAGTGCAAGGGGATGCGTACGATGTGAGTATCTGCTCCGAAAACCAGCAGCCACTAGCATGGGGCTGCAAACCCATGAGCCTTAGGCCTGGATTGCAGCACCTGGAAAGAGTCCTGCTGCAGTTAAAACCTGCCCATGGATTAGCTCAAACTGGAGGATTACCCTTTCCTGCCCCGAGTGCCCACACAAGGGCAGACTGGTCATTAGCATTTCCTTCATACTGGAAACGCTTCCCAGCAAATAAGCAGCTTTCCCAATAGCTTCATATTATCAACAGTTTCAAAGTTTTTATCCAACTAGGCATTTCTCTCCTGTTGTTTGTTATGCAGGATTTCTTCGCTGTTGTCTTTGCTTCAGTCCATCTTGAGGAGAGCTGTACTCCTCAGAAGGCACAGCTGTCTGCAATGAGCCAACTCTCAGTGTAACAGATGAAAACATTATAAATATCTAATAGAACTGCAAACAGAGAAAGCACCCATCTTCCAGTAGACTGCATGGGCTTTTTGGACTTTGTAACTTCTTCACATCTCCGTCGTATTGCAGCTATCAGACTTTACATCAAGAATCAATTTGGCTCTTATGTGATATTCATGCTCTGCTCCGCAAAAACCTCTCTTTAAAACGAGTTCACTGTGCCCTGAGCAAGCAAAGTGAGGATACAGCACCGCCAAATGCAGGGTAACCACAGCCAGGAGGCGAGGGGGTGGCACGGATCAACTAAGAGTGTGGGCCCCTGGGAAAGGGTAAGGCAAAAAGAGGGCACTCAAACCTTTGCCTTAAAGAAGATACAGCTTTTGCAAACAGTTCTAGAAGGGTTTTCCAAGTCCACCTGAAACTTTGCTAAACCTCAAGACATGCACTGCACAGTTTACCCATTTAAGCAGCTGTGGCTTGCAGTGTAGGGAAGTGACAAGGTGTTTATTAACCACTTGCCAGTCGTTGCTTGGTTGGATTTTGGTTTCCCTCCTGTTTTATGAGCAGATGTTGTGAGCTGATGCAGGCTGAGCAAGAGTTGCCAACACTGCTGAAGAGGAGAGCCGCTCCAGCGCAGCGCCACGACGAAGCACAAGCTCCTCCAGCACCGCTGCGCACGCACCCTCACAGCCGCTCAGCTGGGCGACTGTCAATGCACTTGGGAGATAAACTGAGCACAGGCTTGCCTAGGGGACGCTTGGCTTCCCCGAGGCACAGGCTGACTTCTAGGAACACGAACATCCAGCAGTCCTTTCACTTTTGAAAAACCTGCCACATTCTTTTACATACTTATAGTAGATGGAAACATAAAAAGCCTGCACTCCTGAGGTGAAGCAGAAGACTGATTAATGCAGGTTGTTTAGTGACACAGGGTTTCTTGCAGAATTGCAGTGCTGGCCTGAATGCTGCCGGTTTTGCCGGGTGACCACACAGAGGGTGCAGTTTTTATCTCAGAAGTTAGTTTCACGGGTGCCTTGCGGCTGTCTGCGGTTCCTGCTTAGTCTGGAGCAGGTACCTCGCTGCTGTCGGCACTGCCGGCAGGACGCGGTGCGGGGGCTCGTGCCCTCGGGCATTTGCATCCGCTCCAGCATGGATTCCCATGTGGTCCCATAGCCTCCTCCGGCAGCAGCTGCTGGGATAGGATCTGCACGCAGGCAGTCCGAGGCAGAAGCTGCAGAACTGTGATCGTGGCATTTTGTAGTGAGCCTGCTCTTCAGGATGCAGACTAGTCATTTCACAAGACTTCACGATAATTGCAGTCATTCAGTGGAGAAAAGAGAAGGGAATTTTCAAAAATAGGGATCACTTGCTGGACCAGAAAGTAAAACATAATAGATAAATTTTAATTTGAGGTAGAAAATAATGCCGCAAGTGTGAGCTCACACCATAAAGGTTTATGTCTTTCTGACTTTTCTTGGCACAGGCACCTCTGTCAAATTCTGTGTTTCATGCAGTGACATTTTCCAATAATTCCTGGACAAGTATCTCTACAGGAAGATCTATGCACCAACCTTTCTGCTTATCTCTGCCACCCTCAGGTTTGGGGAGTAGGGAGGAGGTTTGAAATACGGGAAACGTACAATAACTTGTATCAGATTTCTCAACTTGGATCCCTGTAAATTTAAACACACTTGCAACATAGTCCTGGCAGTAGAATAATTTCCTTTCACACTACTCTAAGTTACAGTTCAGCATAAACATATCTGCCACAGATTCTCTTGCTATATTGTTCTTTACTGCTTACCTGGTTATATTTTTTTTCCTTTATGCTTGCCAATAAAATTCTTACAAAATCCATTTTTTTCCTCACTGTAGAATTCATGATTTGGAGTAAGGAAGTTTAGTATTCAGCATTTCCTTTTTTATATTACTCTCAAGAGTTTAATATATAATAAAAAGGACATTAAGTTTCCAATACTGAGTCCTCAACATTTTCTAATCCCAGATACTTTTTCTGATTTTTTCTTCAATGGCTCATTTTTCTCCTTTTGTAAAGCATGAAGGAGCACAGCCATGAACTGTGAGTTCTCAGAGGCACGACTGCATTTTCCATAGAAATGACCACGGGAGACATTGACTCTTGAATTCAAGGCTAAGTCTATGAGACATTATATAGTAACAATCATCTTCACTTACAATTATTTCAATTGTCCTTCATGGTGATATATATATTTTTAAATGAGTTGTGGTGCTTTTGACAGCCTGAGCATTAATATGTCTGAGAATAACCCTGGCAGAAGGTTAATCAAAGTTTCTTCACCACATCAATCTGCCAGTATGACTGTGATGCAGAGGTAAGCCACAAGGGAAGGGTCACCTCAGACACCATCATCATTTTTCCCCATTGACACTGTTAGCATGACTGCTGCTGACAAGGCAAGCCTTGAAGCATGGGCAATCTCAGATGGGAAGGAAAATAACCCCCCTTTAAATTACTTCCCGAGTTTGCACCAGCCACCGAAGAGGCAGCAGGCACCGCAGCAGCGCTCGGCCGGGCACACGCGCAGAACCAGCACCCACAGAGCGGCCGAGACGCTCCTGGGAGGGCAGCCGGGCCGTCCCACGGCCTCCTCGCTGCCACAGGGCTGGCCCGCTGCCTCCTCGCACACCAGGGCACTGGGCACTGCTCCTAGCGCAAGACCTGAGGCCCCCTGACCAGAGCCCTTTGTACCTGCTGCTGGGCAAACATGCGGCAAGCGACAGATGGAGCCCAACAAGCTCAGTGTCCTCAATGAATAAAAGAGTCTATCAAATTTTTGCTAGCTATAACTTAAGCAGAAGCTTCTTTTCATAAGGAGTCTTTTCTTCCACAGAAAAATAAAAGACCTTCCTATGTTTATCCTCAAACAGCACAACACATCCATTCAGCTCTTTCCTCTGTCCTTATCTTTTGTCCTCTGGCTGGTTGCTGTATTTAAGCCCTGCCTCACTGTGTTCCGCTCATTAAACACATGCTTTGTGCTCAGCAGTGCATCCCCATAGAGTTATGGGGAGCAGAAAATGCAGAATGTTTATGGCATCTGCCAACATTAGAGGCGCTTGCAAAGGCAACAAGGGAGAGCAGTCCCTGCAGCAGCAGGACTTGGTATCTAGACCCGGAGACAGGAGGAGCCGCCTCTGCTCCCTCTTGTCCTTCGAAAGGACAGGCGCTCAGCAGCTATGTTTTACTGGGGGCTGGGGACGTTACAACCCCCAATAACAACTGGAATGAATAGGGCTGACAATATGGTTAGAGAGGACATACAATTTATTCTTTGGTATTGCCTGTTAAATTTAAGCATGACAAACCACATTTTATTTCTGCCTCAACTTTATGACTCTGTGAGAAAGAGAAAAGCTTGGACGTTTCCCAAATCACCGAAAATAGTTCAGACTTGAGGAGCTGTTCATTAGGTCTGAAGCAGAACAGGCTGTTTCAGCGTGAGTGACAGGTGCAGCAAGGACAAGTGACACGAGCTCACAGCCTCGTGCGGTGGGCAACCGCCAGCCAGGGTCTCCCTGACAGCAGGACCGTCCTGCCCCGTCCTGCGACCAGCACAAACACGCTTCATTCACAATAGACTAGAGTATTTCAAACGCCTTTTAGCCATTCCCAAACTCTCTCTCGCTTCTCTACCCAAGTCATGATACATATTTTTGACATCAAATTACGCCTAAAAAGCAGCTGCTTCCTTTTCCCCTTGCTTATACCCTAAAAACCACCATGGTTCTGCCTACAGTCACCAACAGCCCTGTGCTGGCTCCTGCCTTTCCACTGCCACTCGTAGAAGTCTGGATGCAGAAGCCCTGCTCCCAACCCCAAGAACACAGTCTGCACAATCACAAGAAAACAGAGGGGAGGGAGGAAGAAACTCCTACTACACACAGACAACCTGTACAAAGAAATAAAACCCCTAATCCTACAGCCTACCTTCTACTCTTGAGATGTGCTGACAGGCTAGCAAGATTTAAATCTAATTTCCACTCTCAAGACTCAGGTCAGCAAAAATAATTTTCGGACCAAATAGAGGAGAACCTAAAATATTTCTTTCCTTTGGTTTCAAAACTCTCTTCTGCAAGTTGGGCAGAACAGAATCAGTCCTGCACATGCTCAAACAGAAGCTCTCCAGCCTTTCCTGGTCAGGCCCCGGAGTCCAGCTCTCATGGCACCATGAAGATCCTCGTGACGGGGACTATCTCCCTTTCTCCACGAGACGCACCAGAACACAGCGGACTCCAAACTGTGCTGTGATGGTTACAGTGGTCACGCGAGTTTTATGTCTCCAGGACATGGATCATGAGGCTGGACCACAGAATCCATGGAATGTCTGCTGGACAAATCCTCTATGCACTTGATGTTTGCACAGGGCAACAAATCTGATCCTCTATTTTCTCTCACTGTTACCCCAGGTCCCTTGCAATATCCCTCTTCTCTCAAATCTACCTTTTCCTACCTCCAACTCTCTCTCACTCCAATTTCTCTTAAAGCTGGTAGGCTCTGCAGAATGTTTCCAAAGATAAACAGAAAAGGGAGAAAGGCTACAACACCAAATTCAGTGGTGTTTTCAAAAGAAAATGAAATGGTGGCAAATTCACTTCTCATGTAATATCATTGCTTTTCTTAATGCAATGAAATACATGTACTTAAGACAACAACACCAGGGAGGAAGACTGGGAATGCAGCCATTCGCCTGTCACCGCACTGCATGTGCCATGTAGATCATTCCTGGTGCATTGCTGTTGATAGCTTAAAAAGTTTGATCTGCTTTTTAGAAGGCATGCATTAAACCAGGCAAATATGACCTAAACCTTCCCATGTAGTTTTCATAGGGAAAATAAATGAACTATTCTGCCACTATTGCACCTACCTGCAAATCACCTTCCCAGCTGGGCAGCAGAGTGAGCAGTAACAGGAAGCAGACAGGGGATCCTAATCCATTTCAGTGAATTATTGCCTGGCCCTGAACGCTGTTTCCTATTAATACCAGTAGGCTTTGGATCAAGTGTTTATTTTGCTGCACTGGGCACCTAGGTGTTTATTTTGCTGCACTGGACACCTAGGTATTCAACCCTAGCATGGAATTAAGCACAAGAACTTAATGCACAGCCCTATGTCATCTGGGTGCCCTACAAGTCTTACATCAGCGTGGGTCCTAGAAGCAAATTCCCAGTCTGTAATGCCAGACAGCTAGAAAAAAAAAAGGTTGGTTTTGTCTGGAACTTCTGCACTGAAGCAAGACTAATGCAATGATTTGGTTGGATAGAAATGTCATGCGGGGCACTCATGCTACACAGATTATACCTGCCAGTTACAGAAACACTCAGTAAAATGGACAGGGAAAGGGGAAAAAAAAGCCCAAAAGGTTCATTTGTATAATCAAAAAGAATGATCCAGATGTCAGTTCAAGAGATGCCTCTGCAGTGTGAAAGATGACACAAGGCAAGTGCGTCGTGTGCCGGCAGACACGGGAACCTGGCAGAAAGTGCTTTCTGCAGGTACAGCCGTTCACACGGCGTGGGCTACACCCACAGAGCCCAAGTTCTGAGCAAGATATCCTCCAGAGCAAGAAGTCTTTCAAGTCTTCTCAGCTAGGAACTGAAATCAATGGGCAGAGATTTTCAGTAACAGTCTAAACATTTTTTTTTTTAAAGCAAAAAAGTAAGGTCTTTTTATAATTTAGCTCTAGATTTCAATAACAGGAGAAATGATCTACAAAAAAAAAAAAAAAAAAAGATAATGCTTTTAGAGCAGAAACAAAAATTGACTCAAAGCTGGGGTAAATCAAAGCAAATCTATGAGAACCAGCGAGCTATGTCATACAATGCACGTTATCCATCACAATTAATTTCTAACAGCCATTTTATGAGTAAATAAGAGCAAAATAAAGAACCACTACAAGTGAACACAAAGCACAGGCTTGTAGGAATGTAGAAACTTTTTAACCCTTCAAATAACCTGTACATGAACAAGAAATCTTTTGATTGTCTCACTGCAGTGACCTAAGTAACTGAGTTGCAATAACTGGAGTAGTATTAAAAAAAAAAAAAAAACACACACACCACACACACACACACACAGAGGTCTGGCTATAATTTTACATTGCAGATTTCTTATTCCGTTGCTTTTTCTCAGCCTGAGTACTTCAGAAGGACCACAGACAATGAAGATAAACAGAGTGATTGTTCACCCTCACTGCAAAATCGTAGCTCCAATGCCATAAATTGTGGTTTCCATAAGGATGGAATGAGCCCGCTCTGTAAAAGCCACACACTGCAATGCATTTAATATACTATCATTTGATAACATAGCTCTGAAAAACCTAGAGCATTTGGCAATAAACTGTAACTGCTGATTTGCTACTACCAGACTTGCTCCTATAATAACATTTAAAGTAGCATATTCAATAAAGGCTTTTCTTCACTATACATTGATCTGTATCATGTTAAAAAAAGTCTAGCTTGCTTCTTAATGTGTCAGCAGCATAACCTGAAAACAACTGCAACATTTGTTCATTCTCACTCCTACTCACTTTGCAGGTGTTGTCAAGTGTTTATCAATTCCCCCTCCCAGGCAGAACAGCCATCTCATCATTTCATTCACACACATCATTTCACACAGTTCACCATTTGATTCCCATTTCTGTCTTATGCCTACTTGTATACCCAACGCTTCTGTCCTTTGACCTTTGATTTACTTGTAGGTAATTTTGCCTGTCGGACTATAAAGCAACAGATTTCTAGTCATGGTAAAAAAAAAAAAAAAAACTGTTCCCCCGCTAGAGGGTGAGCCAGGGAGCCTGCCAGGGAAAACGCGATGTTTCCAGTGATGCCAGTGACTGCTTGCGTTTCATGCGCTGCCTGCTGCTCCAGGGACTGCTTTGGGATTAAGTGCAGATTATGTCTCATAATCATTAAAAGAACCTACTGTCTAACTGTCCATTTGGTACTTCCACATGAGGTTGTACACCCGCAGCACAAGTTCCACTGCTGGCACAGTTGGCATGAGCACAGCGCAGCCACTGTCATCCCACCAGGGCACGGGCCCTGGGATGTCACCGTTGGAGCCACCTCTCCCCAGCAGCAGTCCAAGCAAAACCCCCCCTCAGCCACCTGTTAGAGCACATCCCATACAACACCAGATGCCTTAAGCAGACATGTATGTCTACCTCTCAAACTCACAGCATCTAGAGGGAGGTTTTTAAATTCGGCAACACCTGCTCTTCCAGGTTTTGCAAGTGCAGCCTCAATCCGCTGGTACCGACACAAAGCACAATGCACAGCACAATGCACAGCACAATGCACAGCACAATGCACAGCACAATGCACGAGCAAGTGACATCAGGCAGCCACGTGGGGACGGGCTGGCACAGGAGGGAAACAAGCCACACACAAGGACACCAGCACATCAGGGTGAACTCTATATTTTACATTACTTTTTTTTAAACCAGCCTCTTCTGCAATAAAAGGACAGAATGACCCCATTCTTAAAATGGGATTAAGAAGTAAGGTCTGATTTCTGCCTATTGCAGGCCATTCTTGTTAAGTTTCTCTGACAAGTATTTGTTTTTCAGTTCAATGCTTATTATCATCTTGCATGCATAGTTTCTATCCTTCTGTTCAGCAGACATCTGATGTACCCCTGACAGTTTTATCCATTTCTAAAAGTGACTATTGGCAGATATATGTATACAGGTTTACCCCAATTTTATCTAGCTTGCCACCTTCTGAAAATGGATTGACAAATACCTACTAATAACCTAAGCCAGTGGAAAAAGTCAGTCAAGGGAGAAAAATAGTCAGACTGCAATTTTGAGGATTCTTCAGGAACTGTTCTCCCTTCACAGTCTGAAACTTCTGTGAAATATGCAACAACATGGGATACATAGAAACAAGATGATCCTAGTGTTTAAATACAGATTTAAGAGCTTGACTCAACTGTATCAAGTCACCTTTGACTTAGGCGATTCTTTTTTGCATTACAGTCTGTTCCCCTCCTGTGACATGTCCCTTGGTCTCGAGGAAGCAATTGTGTGACAGGGAACACGGAGCACCAAAGGAGTCAGCTGTACTTCCTCACTTCATCTCCTCCAGCAGACAGAGCTATAATGCTATCTGAACAGAGAAGCAAAAATAAGTTCTTCCTAACGATATATTAAACTACAATTTAAACTGCAATTATACTTTTGTTTACTATTGTTACAGAAAAAATATTTTTTTAGATAATCCTGTATCCTATTGTTTCCTTGGTCTTTTTTTAACTTTTTTTTTTAATTAAAAAAGCCTACAGGGCCTGCGTAAGTGCTGCTTGTTATATAAGCAGCAGCAGAAGTTTCCTTACTCCAAGTTATCTAAACCTGTCAGCTATAGACTGATCTCTGCCAATGTCTTATTTCCCACCTTAATGAAGACCTTCACCAGTCAGAGCAACTTCTCCAGACGGCACCAATAAAGGCAGTGGACAAAAAGGGAGACAGTTGTTTATTACAAAAGTAGCTATATGAAGCCAGCGCTGTAAATGTACACATGGGCACTGGAGTGATACATAGAACACCTCTACACAGGATACAACTGCTCACATGACATCAGCTTGGAATGCGGAGAAAATGGTCAATATGCGGTAATGGTCAACACTGAATATTAATCGGAAATCAATAGTACCAATAACACTTGAACTGAATATGGACTATAGCTCAGAGTTCTTATATTGTCTGTGATCCCTTTTCCAATAGTCTTGAGCATTTCATTTTTGGCTATAATCAAGAATACTCTCATGTACTGTCCGAAAACTCAAACTGCTCAAAAATCTGCCAGGAAATGTATCATTATGACCAAACCTTTACACAGAAACTTCTGCATGCAGCAATAAGACATTATACATCCACTCAAGACGGGGCATTCACAGAGACTGTTTTTCCCCATTAACAGGTACAAATAGTGCAGTTTAATTAGAAGAATTTTAACCTCAGGGGCTTCCCTGAAGCATGGCTGTGAATGACAGACCCTTTCTAGAACAACATCTGAAAGAGGGGTACAAAAATGATGTCTATAGCATGTCCATAGGACCATTTCACTGTCTATCCGCACAGATATTCTGGGACATTAAGTAGATTACATTAATAATTATGTCAGAATTGCAGTGATGGATCCTGACAGTTGTAACTTCTGCCTGTTTATGACTGGAATACAAAATTGGATATTCTCTTGCCACATTTGCATTTTTCTTCCAAGAGCTCAGTTTCCTTCAATAAGACCTGGAGTGACTGAAATTAATATTAGCATTAGTTTACCTTGCCTGTAGATTTGTAGCAAAAACAAGTCCATTTCAAATAATTGCTTGCTATTACTTAATGAGGTCTGAACTCAACAGTTTGGTACTCTGGTAGCAATAAGGAGCAAGCCCGCTGAACTGTACTAAAAGTCTGCTGAGGTCTAACCGCACTGTTTATGAAAGTCCTCTTTAACACTGACATTGGAGTTGTCATTCCCCACCTACAGTGTATATGACAAAGAGAGAAGCTGTTTTACATTTTTTTATTTGAAGTTGCAACTAACATTCAGATAAAGTTGATAAAAATATTTCTCTCAAAGTTAACAGAACAGGGAAACCTATGGCAGTGGTTGCAGCACACAGGAACATGAGGATTTCTAGTTCTTGTCCACTGGATGGATTGAAAGCGCCTTACACGACATGCTTATCCAGACAGCTGTTCCCAAAAGAACAGAGCCTGCAATCTGTAACTGGTATTGAAGGGTAGCAATGATCTCTCCTACAGTCCCTCTTGCCACCAACCCACTCCCCTAGATGTGTTCTTAGATCTGGTTCTGAGCATTTGGTGTCCGGCGTGGGCAACCTTTAGATACCAAGAGTTTGTCTCCTTGCTCTTTCAAAACCATACATCTCCTTATTTTCTGACCTCTCATTCAGCTCTGCCCCTGCTCCTCTGAGCTCTTCTGCATTTTTCTACAAGAGGAAGGAGAAAGGGCTCTCAGTAGGCTAAAATATTTGATGCCTTGGAAAATGATCTCCGGCACAATGAGTCTACCCAAATATTCTCTCAGCTGTGTTTAAAAAGGATCTTTGTACATCCATCATCTAAGGCACTGCAGATAGAATTACAAGTGGAATCGTTTCCACGTCTCGTGCCATAGGCACAAATTTGGGATGCAGAACCAATCACTTGGAAGCGCTCGGTGAGAGTGCGGTCGAGAAGTGCTCAGAATGTAGGAGGCAAAGGGCTCCTTACGGGGACTGCAGCAAGTCCCTTGGCAAATCTCTCCAAACAGAAGCTGCAATCTGGCTGGTATTGCTCACTGCCCAGATACCTTCCACAAATTTTTATTATGATTTTTTTTTGTTTTGATTAAAAGAGCACCTCCCTATAAATCTAAGTATTTGAAAAATTTTGAAAAGCATGCAATACAAGTCACATTTGTCCATCTACTTCCCTTGGTATTTGGTAACAAAATACCTTCATTTTCCCCAAAATATTTGTAGACCACAACCTGTTTCTATCCTCCTCTTGCTCTAGTTCAGCCCAATGTTTGAACATACGTGTATTTCTACACACCACATATGTCGTCTGGATAGCACTACAAGCAAAGTATTAATTGCAGGATTAAACCCTTGAAGGGATCGAAAACAGTCCCCATGACTTTGGGTGCATCAGAAGGATTATTTTTCCTTTGGGTTGCACCCAGCCACACGACAGTCACTGTACTGATTTCCACACCTGCTGGCAGGGTACATTCAAGGGCAAGACACCATCTGAAAGCCTTCCCACCGAGCCCTATTTCTCTAAATCCAAGCCCCCAGATAAGCGAGTCTGTCATTCTTAACAGATTTTCCCCAGCTCACGGAGGTAATGAGATAATGCTTGTTTTTATGTGTATGCATATCCTGCTTCCGTTAGCAGCAGGATACACATGGGAATTAAAAGAAATTGGCTAAATTCCCTCAGGTTTGGGACTCCAGTCTGAAAGATTAGATTTATAGTTCCTGAGCTCTGTCATTACTCTGCCCACAAATAAGTATAAAAAATAGCATTTTCAGATGATGCAGATGACTAAAATTTATTCTGCAAATAACCCAGACTAGTCCTGAAGATTCATCACGTGAATTTAGTCTTCATCAGTGATTTTTCTTCAGTATTATGCATTGACCTGATCAAGCTAAGAGAGGTAGAAGAAAATCTAAACTTTTTCTTCCCTGAAATAAAACTTTCTTAGCAGCTGTTTATTATTATATTTAAAGCAGAGTGAATACGGTAGAATGATAGTCCTACTTGCAGTCTATCTGTACCATGAACTTTGAATGTAAAGGTGGAGTCAGTTACTTTCTCTCCAATTTTCCTCATTTGAGATACCCTCAGAAGTCAAGCAAAACATAACACAGCACACATCACAGCTGAGATCACATTCATCAAAATGTGAGCCAAAACCAAACAGCACTCTGCCCAACAAGCCCTTAGCAGCAGCAAGCTGCAGGTCTGAGAGTCAGAGATGTCTCTACAGGCATTACCCCTATGCACCAGGACAGACTGTCTGTTTCTTTCCACTGGTTTATTTCTCATTTAAAACCATAGAATCATAGAATCCTAGAATGCCTAAGGTTGGAAGGGACCTCTGGAGGTCATCTAGTCCAACCCCCCTGCACACGCAGGGCCACCTAGAGC